>OU343219.1:225830191-225996870 GCA_910596185.1 Chrysanthemum makinoi | reverse complement strand
CAACTTTGGATGCATTAATGTGGTTTGTATATTTAATATGTGTATTGTAAGTCTGAATTTTTGGGCTTTAGTGACTTGTACATCATGCTTAACCACTTTGAAGTCTGAAAAGTCTGAATATTTATTAAGAGAGAGAGTCATTCACTCTTTATAAGTAGTAGTGATATGTATAACAATTTATATACAAAATAAATTTAAAACGTCGGGTAAACTAATAATATAATTTTTATAGTCTTAAAATGGGTATAAAAATATATCAGGATAATTTTTGGAAATGTCAGATCAAATATTCAAAATAAATGATTATGCGAAAGAGTTTATTTAATAGAAAAATATACGTTAATGAAATATGCAAACCCATGCATGAACTAATATGAAAATGACGTTACTGATGATATGTAGACTAACTCTAGTCTATATGAAGTGTTCTCAATGATGTTTCATGAATACGCAGCTAAACCCTTACGGTTACGCGAATTTGATACTCGTAAACCTAGTTTACGAAAAATGATGAATAAAAATCATGAATATAAATTTTTCTCCGGGAATGAATAGTGTTTTGTGAATAGTAAAATTTTGAAATAACCTCTCAAAATATCAACTCGACTTCAAAAACGATGAATAGTAAAATGATGAATAGTAACCGATGAATAGTAAATTCACGAGATGAATAGTAAATATTTTTAAAGTTTGCAAAATGATCGGAAATTGAGAATTGTGACATACGCTGCTGCAAATATCATGAATCAACAAAAAGCTTATGTAACTCTGATGAGAAGATATCATGATCCAGAATGTGAGCATGTCGGTCCAAAAGTCACAACTTCACATACTGGCGATACTAGAAAGGATGAGTCAGAAATTTACTATGGCTGATGATCTCAATGTTGGCTCAAAACTCATCATCACGTGGATCAGTTAAAGACCTCCACATTATGATCAAATCATGCTGATAATGAAGAATCAAAGACTACTGGCTACAGAGCAAAGAACTTATTCAAGAATCCAAGAACACTAAAATGTAATATCTGTTTGTAATATGATGTAATTGAGGTGACCTCCCTTAGGTGGAGATTGTTAGGATTTATAAAATCCTGTAGTTAAAGAGTCGGTCACCTCAAGTATATGTATTCGTTAGAAAACTCGTAGTCGTAGTCTATTAGTGATAGTAAGTAGTTTGTTAAGTAACACCGTGGAGGACGGATGGGTCTTTACCCACTGTATGCCTGATCCACGTACCGTGGAGGCGGTGTCTGTAAGAACCTATAAATACCCTTTGCCTAGCAAGGCAAAGGGTTGGAGCTTTCATAATACATTTTTCTTTGTCTCACTAAAGTTCTCAACTCTCTTCCACTTTCTCTCTCTAGAACTTCAACCATTCGACCCATATAGTGTTATGTGATGTGTTTATGAAAACCAATATGATTCAATCAATCTTTGAGGCATATGTTAAAGGCATTCCATACTGAAAAGGTCTGCTGCTCGGAACTGCATATGAGGAAAAATTTGATTTGCATCTTTCATCATCTATCGACACAGAACGAAGATGTTTCTCGAGCTGTTTGACTTGCTAATTCAAATGCAGCCTCTCTTGTCGAAGCTTTTCAATTTGATCTGAGTTTAATTCACTAACATCATCAAGGAGCTCATTTGATATGCAAATGAGCATATCCTTCATGGTTTGCAAATGGCTTGCAACCTCTGGGCAAATTCCTAGCTGAAACAATTTCAGAAGTTAGGTCCAGAACTATCCATAAGATAATGTGAGATTTGTTTAGAATAATATTTTAGATTACATGCCTTGAAACCATGACTACATTCCACACATAACTCTGGAAGTAAACTTATGTCCTCACATGCTGCTACACCATTATTTGCAGCTGGGGTGAAAGGTGAAAACTTAAGGATTGATGGTCGTGGTGTGAAAGATGATTGGAAGCGATCTTTGATTATTGGATCCACATCAAGCTTCTGCAATTTGAAATTGATGATAATGAGAGCAAAGAAATTACTTACCTTTACCTCCTACTCTAGGCTTGGATCAATACTATTAAATATGGAACATACCAAATCCATCTAAAAACACAACAAAAATACCAAAGTAGGAATTCTATATATTTTGAACCTTTAGAAAGATACCCATCTTCACACATACCATTTATGGATCGCTCGTGTGGGATAATAAACGGTTCAAATGAATAAACCCAAAAACCCATAACAACAACAACAAATGTAGCCATACCTACATTCGAACCCACATAATTATAGGAAAGTTGACACTTAGGGGAGTAGTTTTCGCTCTTTTTGAAATTAGTTATAATGTTTCTTTCACAACATATTTAGCCCAAGTCAAATCAGCTGATAAGTCGAAAAATAAAGCATAAAAAAACAACGCCTTAGATTTTAACAATTAGCCAAAACGCTTAATCACACAAACTAACATTTTCAGAAAAATGACTCAATGCGCAACAAAAACCAAAATGGAAAGTCTTACACCTCAGGATGGTATTGCAACCCATAATACAGCCTCCCGACGCACTCCACAGTTGCAACCGTACCTTACTCACTTCTCGACACAACTTCAAACCACCTGATATCCATGACTCATCCAAACATCCTGCTTATCTTCAGCTGGTTTACAACCTAAAATCGAAAACCCACAAAAATAAAACCCCAAATTTCACATTAAAAATCAAAACTTTATCTATATATATATTTCTAAAGGAAGTACCAAGATTTTCAACAAAATCATCAAACACTCTTAACAAACATAAATAAACCACATAGGAAACAATATTCATAAATTTATTAACAAAATCAAATTCATAGATGTTAAGAAAAACTTATTTTAATAAAATCACATACCCGGAAAGAGTAAGCTTCTCGAATTTGAGAGAGAATGAATGTGCCACACATAATCCATCAAATAAACTAACAAAATTAAAAACCCACGTCACAAATCACATGTTACAAAAAAATAAAAAATAAAAAATAAATAAAATAAATAAAAAAACCTTATATTGGATTTTAGTAAAATCAAACACAAATTAAGCAATAATTAGTAAAGTCAAACACAACAAAGCAATAACCTAAAAATGGGGTTTTACTACACATATTATCATCGCAATCTTCACAACACAACCATCTTGATGGTTCTCGAAACACATAATGGGACAGTGGGATATAAAAGAGAAGAGAAAATGGATTGGAGCAGTTTCATAGTTTTAGACTTATTATATCCCAATTTAATGTCCTTTTGGAATGACTGATCGATTGATCTTCTCTTGCTATCATATTAAAAGCTCTTAAAAGGCTTCAAAATAAGCTCCATGTACGAAATTTCTTTAGCTTAAACTATATATTTGAGTTACTGAGGGTTGGGTCATAATTGCTTAAAGGTGTAATGTTTCTCTTCATCTTCTACTGCAATTGATGGAGAATAATCACCCTTCATATTCTTACATTCAATTGCACAATAATGTGTAAATTAATGAAGATGATTAACTTCAAACCTATAGAAATCCCCAATTGATGGCTGCATTCACGTCTGGATTTGTTGAGACATGAAAAAAAGCTCCCAAACACTACCCACATTAATCATGAAGCCTTTACATTTATTATTGATACTGAATCTTTTAGTATATAAGATGAAACAATGGACGGTAAAGATTTAATCATTTAATTTTTAAAGAATTTGTAATCTATGTTGAATTTTCCTCTCATGCATCAACATTGCAGTGTGCGATATATTTAAAGTTTTGTGATATATTTAATCGCTTCATATACTAAAACTCTCAACTTTGTTGATTGTGATTTTGTATTTTGAAAACGGCACACATTTGCACACAAACTATACAAATTTTAGTGCAATATTATCTTAAATGAGTCTATAACCTATTGATCGATGAGACACGTACTCAGATGCTATTTGGTCAGATTGATTTTCATTGTGGATAAATCATAAATTCATGTTTAGTCATGTTCTTGGTAGGTTTAGGTTTGAAGTGATAAAATAGCTCGATCATAAAACAAGTCAACAACATTAGTAAGTTTGAAGCGTGCAATGAGGATAATGTTTGGTAATCAACATTTTTTTCTATTTTTTGTTTTAAATTGAACTAGAGAATCCCGGAAGCCAAATGCAAATTTAAATGTTACTGTAGTGAGTGTCAAAATATTCTTCAAAATGTGGAAATCAGTGCTAAACTACATAAAACTTTTGATGTCAACCGGACCTTTTTTTAAGGACCCGGCCTCAGACAATAATCACTTGTTCTCATTGACCTAATTAGTCAGGAGTTGAGATTAAACCCAGACCATTTTCTCTAAGAGACCCTCCTTGACCAGTCAATTAAACATTTGCAGTGGGGGATTAATACCACTGGAGCAAGCCCCACTTGGTATAAATTAAACCAAATATTAAGTTTGGAAACCGAATACTACTGTAAAAGGGTATAACCGAATTCAAGATTAAGAAACTGGTAGACCAAATTCAAATTATGGTATAACTAGACTGAAACCAAAAACCAAGCTACACATAACGGGTTAGGTTTGATAGCTCAGAATTTATATTCGATCCGGGTTTTAGTTTTGGTAGAACTTATGATTGGCTAAAAGATTCAATCAAATATAAATAACTACGACACTCGTAAAATGTAAGAAAACAATAAACGAAAATTGGTACTAAACGAAAAAGTTACAACTCTTACACCCGTTATGAGTAAAAACATCAATACGAAAAAGAAATAGATCGTATGCATCAAGTAATTTGCTAACGAGTAACCAAAACTAGATACTCTAGCTTCTTAAAGCCTTTTGTAAGCATTGATAACAGCAAACACGATTAGTAGAAGATAGGCAATGGAGCCGATGAAAGACAAGACTGCTGCTGTCGCGACTTGGTGGCAAAATTTATCGAACACATTGCATACCTTTTGCCATTGTACATGCGAGTTGCCTTCGTAGCCAATAAGACCAACAGCACCTGTGGCACCAATTGCCGAAAAGAGAAGTACCACCATTATTAGGTCTAGAATGATTACCATTACCGAAATGTTCTTCTTTCCACCTTTGGTTGCTAATGTAAGGACAAGAGACAATGTTGCATACGCGCACGCGATTGCATTTACGATCACAAAGTACCTGTACATCTAGTATGAAATAAGTGAATTTAAAGTATTCTCATACTCTAATAAAATTTATACATAAGTCTAATGTATCAGCTTTAATTATAAATTATAGCTAGCGGCGCAGCTTGTTGCTCGTTTGTAATTTTTTTTTCTTTTTCGAGTTTTGGTTAGCCACTGTGGGCAACCATCTCAATTCAAATGCTTCATGAATACATACTTTCTCTGCTAGTTTTTAAAATATTTATTTATAGTCCACATAGTGTGAGATATTAAATAGTATATATGTTGGTGTGTAAATAATTATTTATTTTATTTTATTTTTTATTTTATTTTTTAATAACAAAATGTGTGATATATGTTCTTACGAATATATAAAGTAGGTGGGAGTCATAAGTTATGTTTGTGGGAAATGAATCATGAAAATCGAAGTATTGAAATGCACAAAAAGATAATATATATTTTGTTATCTTGAAATAAATGTGTAACTGTTTTCAGTTACTTTTATTGATATTGTATTGAGCATGTTACACATTAATATATGTCGTTTACAAATTTCGAAATAAAATATAGTAGTATGAAAATCTATGGAATACATCATCAAATCCACGATCTATGACCCCAAATAAGTGGGAAAGACGAGACAAAAAATGCAGATATCCAATTTTATAGATGAGCACAAATTGTAGTTACGAAATTATGGAATAGAAATACTTATCTGAATGCAAGAAATTATGGAATAGAAATACTTCTCTGAATGCAAAATTAGTATACTAATTAACAAAGTAGATGTCAACAATATTATGCCTACTAAAATTCACGTCCTCATACAACCAACCTATATCAATCGAATCTCTTAAAAACATATACGACATCCGTTTGGACTCATAACCTCAATGCCCTACTCTTGTGAAATTGAGTATTGTTGTTGTTGTTGTGTATTTGCACTCATAATCAGTATCGATTTAACAATGTCAATCTTAGTCGATCATAATTTTAGATCGGGTTCCGAAATAGAAAGTTATCATTATCATATAATATAAGTCGGCAACTATTTGAAACTACTAAAATGACAAATTATATAGATTCATATCCATGAACTTGTACACTTATAACTCGTATCATTCTTTTTATATAACTTTAATCAAATTAGCTAAATTAGAAGACATGGACAATTATGTGAGCTAACAATTAAAAAATTATAAGCTAACTACTGATCCATAAGTATCTTTTAAGTAAAAATATAAAATGATGAACTAAACTTGATTCGAAACTACCTACTTTACCGGCCAAAACAAATACTATAATATAGCTTTACAAACATAAGGAAAAGAAGACATACACAAAAGCAGACATATGATGCCACTTAGCAGTGACAGGCAAGTTAACTGGCGGCAACGTAGGTACTAATGTAACTGCAACCATTGTCGCTTGTTTATTAACTCCAAGGACAACGGCTGCAGTCAAAGTTAGCACCAACGCTAAAAGCCTCACTGCTAAATCAGTACGTTTCACCCGTCCTACACCTACTCTTCCGTTGTTAATTCCCTCTTTGTATTGCAAATCCATATCACTAAATTTGATAAATGATTAAAAGAGTATATGATCAAATGATTAAAGTGTGTGTGAATATGTTGAAGCTAGGTCCAATAGTGAATGTATTTATATAAGGGTTCCAAGGATGTATGAATGATACTCCCAACCGTCTTAGAACAAAATACAGTTCATAGAGCATTTAATTTTCTATAGTTTATTTATATTTTAAAATGAACATGTCGATGAGTAAAATTGAGAGATGCCATGTTCAAACTTTAATGACAAGGATGAAAATATCATTCTAGTTTTCAGTTCTTGCTTTTGTTTTAAGTTTTTAGGAACGAACCAATTATTTCACATTCCATATCTGTCTTTGTTAGTTGTCACTTTAAGATTAACGTGATAACTAAATATTAAGATTTTTATCGAGAGATTGTGAGTTCAAGTATCGTTAAAGATAAATATGAGATATACGTGACCGTGTAAGAATGTTTCAAGTGGATCAAAGTGTGAATAAACATGCATTTAATGTTGAGAAATGATTGATATGTGGTATTTAGAAGTGATACGTGACATTGTGACAAGTTGTGTTTTTGTTTACACTCATATGTGACAAAAATAGTATTACGTTTATACGAAAGTTTCTATTTGGGATCTTACTATTACAAGAAGATAGGTATCCATTACGGCTTTGGCGGTTCACATGGAAAATTGGATACACAACTCAAAATTCATATTCACATTTTGGCAAAAAAAAAAAGTTTATGTCAAAATTTATTATGATTTCTTATGGCAAAAAATCTTTCTGCGTAAATAATTACACTGCAACGAAAAACGTCTTAAATAGCAGACAAAATATAAACATTTCTAGAAGTAGTTTTCCAATATTGATTACGTTGAATGAATGAACATAACCACTATATACGATTGGGATGGGGTTACTTATTTCGTAAAGTTTATGAAAAATTACTATTTTATGCTTTGATTGTTTTTTTTTTTTTTTTTGATTAGTGACATTTAATATTCAAGCCCGAACACGTAACAAATAAAACACATTATATAAATATCTGGTTAAAATGTGAAATTTTTTTATCTACATGATCAAAAAAGAAAATAATCCAGAAGGTATAGAACATTGGTGAATGAAGAATCCCAACAAAAAAAAAATCGCAAGAAATTTTTAAGAAAAAACTATGAAATGAGATTTTTTTCACATGTGCATATTTTCATACTAGCAGGGTTCCAGCGCGTTGCGACGGCGGATACTCTTAAATAATTTTTTTCGGTGAATTATGTATTTTAGTTTATTATGTTCTTTTTAACAATAAATTTACGGATATCAAGAATTTCATTTAGCCCGTGCCTGTTTGGGGTCGAGCCTGTTGGCCCGCGGCTGTTCGGGCTCGAGCCCGTTTGGCCTGTGCCTGTTCGGGCTCAATCCCATTTTGCCCATTCCGTGTTCGGGCTTTAATATTTGTATAATGTACTTTATTGTTTGTATTAGTGACATTTAATGCAGGGTACCCGCGCGTTGCGGCGGGCAGGTACCCTGAAATAAAATTTTCAAGTGAATCATGTATTTTAGTTTATTATATTCTTTTTGACAATAAATTTACGGATATTAAGAATTTCGTTTAGCAGGTGCTCAGCCGTTTGCTCGCCTGCTCAATTTCATTTGGCCTGTCGCCCGTTCGGGCTTGAATATTATTTGTATAATATTATTTGTATTAGTGACATTTTATGTAGGAATTGTGTTTAATTTGGTTGTACAATATGCTTGACAATTTGTATTTATTATGTTAGGGGTGTTTTAATAACTGTATTAATTGTATTTATTGATCAGTTAATTAATTGACTATATTAAATAGCATTAATATGGTGTTTTGTTTTTTTTTAATATGTGCATTAAAGTGGTGTACGCTATGTTTCTTGTCTTGTACATCTGAAAATTATATGCATTAAAGTGTTGTACATTATGCTTCTTTTCTTAATTATATGAATTACTAATTATAGTAACATGTGTAGGCTTATATTTTTAAAACTTCCTTTTATAGGAAGTCCTAAATACATTATAATGTAGTATAGATGTGAAGAATTTTTTTCGTGACAATTTATATGTTAATTTCAAAGTTTTTTTTTTTTTTTTTTTGAATCTTCTTTATACAATGTACTCTATGTTGTGAAAAAATTTCAGATTTTTTGGACAGGTGGTCTTACAAAGTCACATGTAAAATACGGATTTTCGTGTGATATATGGTAAAAATCACACATTATTTTTTCCGTAACCATTCACATGCAAATACGTATTCTTCATTCACCATCATCCTTTACCTTGTGAAACATTTTTGGATTTTCTGAACATGTGGTTCAAAAAGTTCTCACCAAACATGTAGTTCTTGTTGAGTTTATAATATATAAAACATACAATAAACATATAAACATCAAGAGTACACAACGGAAGACTTAAGATCATAACAAATAAATTAATTAACTGAAAATATGCGTAACGTACCTCTTGCGAATGTCAAATCCCTCGAGCAAAGCAAAACAACCCTCGAGCAAAGCAAAACAAAGAAGTACTTATTGGTGTAAGAATAATGTCTTACAACCACGTTCTTGTACACACGAATTAACCAACGAATCAAGCGATTGCTAGATCTAACACAAGTCCTCGTTTAAGAAAAACGAAACCAAACTCCCTAACAATGGGGTGTTCGGCCGAATATGACTAGCGAGAGGAGAGGAGAGATATAGGGTTAATTCAATGCACAAAGATATGAAAAACCCTAGAACCTAGCCTTGATTATATAGTGAATGAAACTTTGGGAACAAGTTAGGGTTTGGGCTTGGAAACCCTCCCTTGGCGGCCATAGGACAAGCCCAAGAGAAACCCATAACCTTTTCAAGTCTTTTCATTACTAGTCCTTTCTCTTTTCATTTAACGGTCGTTAGTCATTTTTCCGTTAAATACTTAACGATCGTTAACCGGACTTAATGTGCAATAATTAATCGTAAACATAAACATTAATTATTAACTTTAATTCTCATTCGCTAATGTGTGCAATCCCGTGGTCACGAGTTCGAATCCCGACATTCACATGTTTGTAAATATATACATTTCCAACAGCTCCCACTTGGATATGTTTACAAACGTGAAATGACATTGGTTAGCGTCTAGCAACACGCCAATGCCCCGGTACAACTCGTGTATGGTTTTCTCGAGAAAAACCAAGTTTGATGATTCATCATCATATTCATCCTTTTGTTTCTAATACCATGTTAATAAGAATATGGATCTCACTCATTTCTTAATTAACTATTTGTTTCTCGCTTTATGTGATTGATTAAGATTACCAATTCTTTGAACATATTCCGAAGACCTTGGGCATAGGCCATGCAAACATCTTAACAACCCTACGAGGGGCCCAGTAGTATTATACTTCAAAATAAATTTGAAGGAAACAAATCCCATTTTGACTACAAGCAGGATTCTCAAATTTCGCAACACTTCTGAAAACAACCCTTATAACTACCAATTACGTATAGCGTTAGATTGCTTCACAAAAATGCACTACATCCATGACATATCTCTTGTATCTCAAGTCAGAGGATAAATATACATGATATACTTAATGACTAAGATCCATAAAGTATCATCATGTGGGTGGGATAAGTCCTATACTCAATTCATTGAATATCATCTGAAATTAGTCATGCTACGCATCAATATACTTTCAAGTATATTCTAACTAATACTCAGATTTGTCTTAATTCAATATCATTCCCATGTTATTGATCGACAACGGACTATTTAGAATAACTTAAGTTATTCAAGGATTTAAACATGCAAATACAGGACACAATATTATAAATGAAATTAAACGTATACCGTACTTTAATTCATTATAAATAATAATTGTTTAACATCCTTTATCCAAATACTAAATAGATCAATGCATGATAAATCTTAGTTAATGAATTTTGCCACAAGTCATGATAATCATACTTGTTGACAAGGCATAATTTCAACTAACTTTGATCTATAGGAATTTTGAGAATACTTATTTCAAGAATTCAATAAGTGAATTTCTTGTATATGTTTACACATATCTTGATATTGTCATATCATTCCATAAGGTGCGTGATAACCTGAACCACCCTTTTATGACAATCATCTTTCAAAACTTTAAAGTTTTAAAGTATTCTTTATTCTTTAATGTATAATGCAACTATGCTCTTAGTTGAGCATAACTAGTCAACATGGTCATCAAGGATACCATGACTAGAATTGAGTGTCATCTCAATTATACCTAGACATCATTGTGTACAACAATATGCTCTTTAAATATCCGTAAACCTTTGAACAGTTATAGTGTAATGTTGGTGCCTACCAAAACTCAAGTTTGTTGGCAATGACAATTATGAAACAATTGTCATATAATCATCCATAGAATCTAGGAGCATCTCCAGATTGTGGAATGTGATTCTAAATCCAAACATATTCCTTTAAAATATTTATTACACTAACAACTTTCAATGTTGTCAAATCATCTTGTAATCAAGCATGACACAACAACTTTATACACAACATGATGTTCATGATGAATCTTCAAGTTAAACTTTAAGATCTCATTCATATACTATCTTGTCAAAGATATGTACTCATCATGTTCTATTAGACTCATTTATTTACCGCATATGTTTATAATAATAAACATATATTCCAAAGTTGTATATATTATTTCCAAATCTTACAAACGAAGTTTCATTCCCAACTAAAACTTAATTTAAGTGGAATGTAGTTGCCCATACAACATATAAGATTTAAGAAAAAATAAATAATACTCCCACTAGCTTTCAGGAATACTTATGAGCAATCTTATTTTAATTATTAAATCAAACATGGATTTAATATTAAACATAAGAAACATCTCCTAGATGCTTGCATATATCCATTCATGGATTCTTGCAGTTTGTACATATCCAAGGATTATTTGAATTCATAAAACTTCTTTGTATTACTCATCGTCCTCGCAAAAGTAATTTCACAACAAAGAGTTATGACATTCATTGTCAAAATTTCATATCAATGAAACTAAGTATGACAATTATAATCTTTATACTTCTATTTAATGTATATAGGAAAGAATATTCAATCATAGTTAATTGCTTAAGTATGATTGATATTATTATCACTAGACATACATTAAATACATGTACAATATTGTCCATATGATTTCTACACAAAGATTTAAACCACTACGGTTTCCATCCTTTGAAGAAACTCATATTCATTATTAAGATAAACCAAGTATCTAAAGTTGATTATCTTTATGGACAGCATCTCTACATTCATAGTATGATTGATTTTCCACAATTCAACATTTGGTAAATTTATCATTATGATTAACGGGCTTACCATGATCCTGTAACTCATATTCCTCAGCATATTAAATATCTGAGATATCCTTACGGATCTATGAATGACAATTCCATCATATTAAGGTCTATCATTTTCATGTTTAGCCTCATCATGATATTTGCTAGTGCATTTTAGAAGATTATGTATTTTGTAATTCAATCTTTCAAGATCTAAACAAAACTCCCACTTGCCTTTAAAAATTTAAAGATTACCTTTAAATAGTTTAGCAAGTAGAGCAACAATACATTGTTCTCTTTTGGGATATTACAAAAAACATTGACAGTTCCTAACATTAGTTTGTTACAACTCACTCTATAAGTAGTTTAACAAATTCAGAACTTCATTTATAAGACTTAATGTGATTCATCACATTCCATAAACAAATGGTGTCTTATTAATCTTCTAGGTTGGAGTCTTATTGAGTATATTCAATCTATACTCAATCTACTAACCTTGATAACTTTTGGAAGAAACTATAGTTATCTTGAATCAAATAATGCCAACAGATTTTGATTCTTCTAACAGAACATACCATAAAACTATGGTATTTCCTTAGAATTAATATTGTAAGATTAATCTAACAATATTTAAGATAACCATCTACTCTTTTGGCTTACCTATTTACCAACAAAGTAAAACTTAATGGTACAATAGAATTACCAAGTCAATTGCATGTATTATAACACAAATATTTTGACCAAGTCAAAAGAGATATTAGTTATAATCCCACTATACGTTATAAGTCATTGATCAACTCATTGACTTCATGCATATGTCTTAAAACATAGCAAGTTAACGTCTTACTTTATATTGTAAGTCTTGTATAAAAAAACTTCATGTTTGTGACTTTACAAAATCATAAACATTTATAATTAAAGTAATTATGAACACCACCTCGGGTTTCAATTCATATTTCAAGTTAATATTTACTACATATATTTAAGTCATTCAACGAATACTCAAATTCAAGGTAGTATTAGATTACTTCATTTAATTATGTCATTCCATGAAATGTTCCATGTAAGAAACTGCAGAATCATCCATGCTCGTGCTCACGACACGTGGATATTTTACCTTGGGCTACAATCTAGTTCACGTTCTCACGTAACATAAATTGTAACTACAAGTGTTTCTTAAATATTGAATGACATAAATATTTAAAATAAAGTAGTCTTTGTTATCATCTTGACACATGTTCTTAATAGGGCAATCATACATATTTAAATGTATACTTCCTATTAGAACGTTATTCTCTTACTTTTCAGTCAAGAGAATCCTTTTAAATCATATTAATATGTGTTGTACCTTGCACACAATAAGATTTCTCCCACTTGTGCATGGAACAACATCATGTAGCATATAAACAACACGATACACGTTCGTTTATTTGATTAATATGATTTGTGTCATAGATATAACTAGTAGATGTAGAACTATATTTTTTAGTAAGGAAACGATGCGACTATCCTTAAAACATAAGTGTCTACAATTTGGAAAGTAATTGTCTTTGAAGATAATCTGGGTTACTACACAGGAAATAAGGCTTGTAGCTCCCACTGAATTAGAAATCATTAAAACAACTTCTTATTCAGTAACACAAATGCTCCCGAATCCGACAACATTGTAAGTGTTGCATAACCAGTGAAAACAACTTGCTTGCTTTTTACTTTCCTACACCTTTGAAGAACCATACGTAATCATTACTAAGGTACTAAAAGGTGTATTCTACTCTATGAATGATAGGTTATCCATCAATGTTATTAACTCGAAAAATTGGGTATGCAATTTCTTCCTCAACAGGTCTACCATCCCCATACTGGTATGTAGTACCTTTAAAGGCTAAAGCAAAACAACTAGATAAAATATGCTAGTTTTCCTTTTACCAATTTTTGCGGTAATTAGTCTAGCTTCTAATCTAGTAACTCATATACATGTTTTCCAGTTAACCAACATTCATGTTGTTACAAACGATTCATTCACCAAATGAGGGTAATGAAATCTTTATGGAAAATAAGATGTGGAATTCATTGCTAAGAGTTACATTAGAATTTAGACAATTCAAATGTTCCTATTATACCTTTCTCATTCATGAACAGGAATAGGATTGAGTCTCATGCTTCTCCCATGGAAAAGAGACTTCGTTTGTCTTATCAGTAAATTATTTTCGATCAAACATTTGTATGAATGCTAGAATGGATCAATTTACAAATCAAAGACTAAACCACGTTTACGGTTAAATGTTTCATTTATACATTCAAAAGAATTACAAAATTCAATTTTAGTATTTTCGATAATTAACCTTTTCAATAAACAATTAAATACCCAAGGTTCATATTCATATAACCAATTAATATTTATTGAAAACTAGGATCCAAATTGTCATAATTTCATTACATCAGTTGATCTGCTAGTAATGAACCTTATACAAAATGGTAGAGCATTTGCTCAATTGCCAATTTCAATTGCAATTCCTAGATTTATGGGATTTACATATAGCCAATATCAATCGCCATGTAAACATGTTTTATCCCATCTTATGCCTTGAGTTGCCAGTTCTCACTACAAAACTCAATTAAGTTATCCAACTTAAGAAACTGCAAAATCGTCCATGCCCGATCTCACGACACGTGGACATTTTACCCTTTGATTAAGATCTAAGTCACGATCTCACGCAAATAGAAAGTAATCTTAGGTGTTTCCGTTTCGTTGGATGGCATATAACTTAAATTAAAGGGTAATAGTTTTGATGTTAAATCAAATATGTACAAAGATGTCATGCATTCATCTTTGTAGCATAGTTTTTATTAAAACATTTATATCTTGTTTTAATGTATAAGCTTTTCATCATCAAACTTTAATTGAGGTATTGGATTCACCAATCAAGGAATTTAGTGTTAATTATCATCCATTATACCGTACTTTTGCATAAGTGTAAACACTTAGTGTTTCGGATAATTACCACCGAAGTGGCGCATGGAATTAAAACTAATTCGGCCTTAAGATGAGCTTGCACATTTAATGGCTTACTAAGTAGCTCCACTCGAACTTACAGTGGGCAGAGGACCGGTGACGCGCTAAAGCACAACCTTAGACATCCTTTCAGTGTGACTGTGCGCACTTCTTTAAACCCCTTTATTAGTTCATTCTCATGGGTGAGCCTTTCCGACCATTTGTACCAAAGTCATCAATCAATTAAACGATTATGATTACTATTCTTAAAAATACATGTTTCACCATTGTTTAGGTCAGTTTATTTTTCTTGTAAAAATACCCTTGTTACACATAACAAACAAGCAAGTATTTGAAAAAATAAACAAATAAACAATGAATGCATAACAAATAAAAGTCATGCATATCAAATAGCCACATGCAAACGGTTTTGATAAATCCTATTAATAACCAATTCTAGATCTGTCAATATGCATATATTTAATTAAGACTTTCACCCGTTTTCATCTATGTACAAGGTGAACCACATGCATCGATTCATCGATTGCGCAAGTCAAAATTAAATACATACCACATAGCACATAATTGATTAAATTAATAATTATTGAGGTCTTCCCCAATTTTAGATCTATAAAAAATTAGTGTATATCACTTAAACAAGAAAGACATACAATAAAAGCAGATCCATGATAAAACATGCAGATAATTATCATGGACATAAAATTACACTTAACAATTAATGCAATTAAATCAAAGTTACGCATATACACATAAAGTTGCATGCATCTTAGGGTTTCTAATCCAATTAAAACAATAGTTTACAAAACCCTAATTAGGGCACCAAAAAACGCCCCCCTCAAAATTAGGGTTTAGGTTTTGCAAACCCTAGATCTAAGCATACAAATAATAACACATTCATGTTTATTTTAATTATGTGTTTCAGTAATTAATTACTTGTTATACAAGGCTCGTGATGCCACTGTTGAGTTTATAATATATAAAACATACAATAAACATAAGACATCAAGAGTACAAAGGAAGACTTAAGATCATAACAAATAAATTAATTAACGAATGTAACTACCTCTTGCGAATGTCAAATTCCTCGAGCAAAGCAAAACAACCCTCGAGCAAAGCAAAACAAAGAAGTACTTATTGGTGTAAGAATAATGTCTTACAACCACGTTCTTGTACACACGAATTAACTAACGAATCAAGCGATTGCTAGATCTAACACAAGTCCTCGTTTAAGAAAAACGAAACCAAACTCCCTAACAATGGGGTGTTCGGCCGAATATGACTAGCGAGAGGAGAGGAGAGATCTAGGGTTAATTCAATGCACAAAGATATGAAAAACCCTAGAACCTAGCCTTGTTTATATAGTGAATGAAACATTTGGGAACAAGTTAGGTTTGGGCTTGGAAACCCTCCCCTTGGCCGGCCATAGGACAAGCCCAAGAGAAACCCATAACCTTTTCAAGTCTTTTCATTACTAGTCCTTTCTCTTTTCATTTAACGGTCGTTAGTCATTTTTCCGTTAAATACTTAACGATCGTTAACCAGACTTAATGTGCAATAATTAATCGTAAACATAAACATTAATTATTAACTTTAATTCTCATTCGCTAATGTGTGCAATCCCGTGGTCACGAGTTCGAATCCGGACATTCACATGTTTGTAAATATATACATTTCCAACAGTTCTCACAGAACATATCCCACAAAACATTTGCAACTATTAGATAAGTTTAAGCGTGTTACTATGTTTTGGAAAATAATGTCAAGTTAATGTTGTCGCTTTCTCTACAAATATAAAATATAGCAAAGTTAAGAATAATGTAAAGTTTTTAACAAAGAGAACCAAGGCTGTCAAGATCGCGATCTTATGTGGGATCGTTTTTGTCTTTGCAAAATCAAGATCGTAGGATCGGATTGCGATTCTACGATCCTACCAATTTGTCATAGCTTGTAAACAAATGATAAACGAGTCAAAATATTTTACATTTCTACTCAACGTCAAAGATAAATTCGTATAATATTCTCTTGAAAATGACAAAGAAAACACAAAAGTAATAATAAAACACAAAAAAATCAAGTTTCAATCGTTAAATTAACGATTTAGCGAAATAATATAACATGACATGAGTCCTAAATGTCTCAAAATATACGAGCTATCTACATGATTTCAAAGAAACAAACATGTCATTAGTGGCATTCCAAAACATACACTTTGATTAGTTTAATCGCAATGAAGTAAAATAAATTGAATTATTAAACACTTTTAGACTATAATATATTTAGAAAGTAGAAAACTATGTATAAACTATAATCTATTTAGAAAATGAAACAACGGTGGTTTACTTATTAGACATTAGTAAAATACAAGTTTGTTTTTTGGCCTAAGCAAGTGAGGTGGACTTAAAAGATAGAAAAAGTTAAAAAAAAAAAAAAAAAAAAAAAAAAACTCGGATCGCGTGACGATCCTACGATATTACGTGCGATCCTACGATCTTACTTACGATCCTACCACATAAGCGATCCTACCACGATCCTACACGGCTTTAGCTAGTAAACACGTAAACTCGTACGATCCTACGAGTTTACACGCGATCTTGACAGCCTTGAAGAGAACTATAACAAGAAAGAAATCAAACGCTAGGTACATCGTAACGAAGTGCTGCGTGTACAATACTTGTTAAAAAAAACAAATAAAAAGATGTTAATGTATATAAAATAGGTGAAGCAAAAATGTTAAATTAAAGTATATAAAAAAGAAGAATAAGTAAGAATGATATGAAATCGCAAATCACCCTTTCTTATTTCCCCAATTTGTTATGTGAAAACCTTGGGCTATATACTCATTTTCAGTTTCATTTAGCTTCTATGTGGGACAAACTAAAACTTTTATAAAGCCCCAAAGACTTCAACAATGATTGTTTTTTTATTTATTTTAAATTTTCTTAGCATATACACAAATTCATACAACCGTATCTCAAGAAAACTTTAACATATCGTATATAAATTAGGCCTTGTTTACTAAAATAAGTGGTGTGGGTCATTTTGAGCCACTTATTATAAAGATAACATTTTTTGTATCTCTTCCTATTAAAAAGAAATAAGGGTTGGGTCCACTCATTAAGTGGCTCATATAAAAAAAAATAAACACCCCCTTGGTCTATAATTGGAGGAAAGCAGGTTTTTGTTTTATAGACAACATCAAGGAATGTCATATACATGGCTAAGGAGGTCTAGAGTACATGGTTCATATTGTATATCGTTTATGTTCTCTAGATTATAGTCGTTTAGTGGTTGTTATGCTTTGCGCTTGTTCAAGCATATAGTTTGCTATTTAGGTTTTTAAAGGTTGGCTGATTAGCACCTTTTCCATGTACCTAAACTCATTTCATTCATTAATACTTGAGTAAACTGCAAAATCATCCCTGTGGTTTGTGTATTTTTGCATATATCATCCTTATCTCAAACGTTCAGCAAACGTTTAGCAATAATCATCCCTAACCACTAACGAGGTTAGTTTTCCCCGTTTTCTACCCACGTGCAATAACACATGAGGGTATTTTTGTCAATTAGTATCAGGGATGATTTTTGCAACATATCTTTTACACCCCTTTCCCGCCCATTTCCCCACCTATATAATCCCTCTTATCTTAACCCCACACCATTTTCCCCCAAACATGCTTTTCCCCTCAAACCCTAATTCTCTATAACCCTAATTATGAATAACCCAAAACTTTGTCATTGTGCGGCAAAGAACAACAATTACCACATCATGGACAACAATAAATCCAGGGCGGGCTTTTTATGTGCCCTAACTGTGGCTTTGATGATTGGATGGATCCTCCAATGTGTCCAAGATCTGTGGCTATCATACCTGGGTTATTGAGGAGGATCAACAATGCTGCAGAAACAACTAGGTTGAATGCCCGTCAAGCTAGCAGGATGAAGATGCTATTGTGTTTATGTTGGGTTTTTTTTTGTTTTGTATGTTGTCATTATGGGTTGACTAATGTTGGTCATGACAGGAAAAGTCAACTGGTTTCATGTGACTTTGTAGGTCATATTTTATCTTTTTGTAATGTTATCTTATGAATGAAAAAATGCAATGTTTGTTATGTATATGTATTGTTGTGTGTAGAATACCATTAGGTATTGTTGTGTGTAGAATACATAGGTATTTGCAGTCATGTGTGTAGAATACAAGTGAATCATGACTGCAAATACCATAGTGAACCATGAGTCAACCATAAACTGAAAACCGAAGCATGGCTAAAACTGAAAACATAAATTAAAGAGTAAACTGCAAATAAACTAAATTGCTTTCATGTGTGAAGATAAACTGCAGTCATGTGTGTAGAATACCATAGTGACCCATAAAGTAAACCATGCCTGCAAATAAACTGCAGTTCTGTGTATAAATGAACTGCAGTCATAAACTAAACCATAAATTAAACTACAGTCATGTGTAGCAAAGTGCAAATAAACTGCATAAACTAAACCATAAGTGACCCATAAACTGCAGTCATGTGAGTAAACCATAAATTGAACCATTCCTGCAAATACAAAATTGACCCATATAGTGATCCATAAACTAAACCAAAATTGCAAATACCAAATAACCATAAACTGACCCAAACTGCAAATACCAATTAACCATAAACTGATCCTAGTTACCACAAGTCTTGGCAAATACCAAATACCACAACTGACCTAGTACAAAATAACAAACTGATCCTAGTACATGATTGTTTCACAAGATCATAAGACCATAAACTGGTCTAGTACAAAATAACCACAAGTTTTGGCCACTATCACCATCTAATTCAGTATCACTTTCAACCTCTTCTTGGCCACCACCATCTTGATCAATATCACTTATTGGTATACTAGGGGGTTCTGTGCTTATATTGGTTTCACCAAAAAAAGGATCAAAATCATCATTCATAACACTACCCTGACCAATATCATTACCCTTTCCCATAACACTACCCTGACCAATATTATTAGACTGTCTCATAACACTACCCTTACCAATATCAGTACCCTGCCTATCAGTACCCATAACACTTCCTTCTGGCCATTAGGCCATTCAATTGCTAATCTTTGCCTTTTTTGGTCACTCTCTTCTTAAGACTGTTAGGTTCCACTTCATCTGGGATTTGTTCTATCATTACCTTTTGGGGTATCTTAAAGTAAGTTTCAAGACTTGTAAACCCATGTTCAACATAAACCTGAACTCTTTTACACTTATCTATATATTTTGTCATACCCAAAACATCTAAATCACTTCCTAATGCTTGCAGACCATAATCTAAATTGTTGTTGGGTATTTTGTAATGATAATACATGATTTCTTTTCTATCATAACCTAACTGAATAATCATATCATTTAACTCAATATTTGAAAATCAGCATCTACCATATCAAAGTAGTTGAAACTCCCTGACTTGTATTTCCTATTCGGTGGGTCAGTGAAATATCCACCATGGTAAATCTTTATTGAGAACATGTTTGGATCATTCCCTGTAAAAAAACAAACCACAATTCAAAACTAGGGTTAGATCATTACACAAACCACAAAAAACATAACACAAAATTGGGAATTGGGTATAACTTACTATATGCATGTACTTCATCAATCTCTTGATCTTTCGTACGAATATGCCACTCAGAAACCACCATTGCTAATTAATTGATTAGAGATTATAGTTTAACTTAGGAATTAGGGATTTAGGGTTTATGTTTGACCAGTACACAACATTATGGGAATACAGAGACGTGGTGGTTTTTTGAGTTTAATGGTTTTGAGTTTATCCCAATACAGAAAAAAATAAAAGGGGAAAGATAATCAAGAATGACAAAAATACCCTCACGTGTTATTGCACGTGGGGTAGATAACGGGGAAAACTAACCTCGTTAGTATTTAGGGATGATTATTGCTAAACGTTTGTGGACTTGGTGGTGTTTATTGCTGAACGTTTGAGATAGGGATGATATCTGCAAAAATACACAAACCACAAGGATGATTTTTGCAGTTTAATACTTTCATCGGGTATAATCCCTTTATCCAAAAAAAAGGAAGGTCCACGACTTATACCTTAGATTATAATTCAACCATGTTAGGAATTAGAAAATTCCATAGTGAAGAGTCGGTCACCCCAAATATTATCTAGCATAAGTTAGCTCGTAGACATATCATTAGTTACGTTATTTGTTAGTTTATTAGTTAGTTATTAGCGTAGAATAGTTTAGTGCAACACCGTGGAGGAATGACGGGTCTTTACCCACTGTATGCCTGATCCACAGTCCGTCAGGAGGACGTATTTGTTTGTAACTATAAATACCCCTTCCATGGATGGAAGTGGTGTGGCTTCTTTAAATCTAACCTTTCACATTTTGTAAAACAACTCTCTTTCAAGAACCTCCTCTCTACTCTCTTCATCTCTCTAATGGCTTTCTTATTTAATCATTGTCCTAGACCACCCGAATCATCAAACAACATAATATTCACGATCCAACAAACCAAAGTTAGAAATAAAAACTATATTTTTTTGAGAAAATTACCTAAAGAGGCCAAAAATCCGAACTAGATCCATTATCTAGTCATTTTCAACATCTTTTTCCCATTTTGGTCATGCTCAACTGATCAACTACTCGACTCCACCCAAATTTGTGTCACGCGGTCATTCGTTTGGTGCTCAATCGCTGACTTGATCGCCAACGGCTCGACCAATTTTTGACCGTGTATTTTTTCAGCACTTTTTCTGCAAAAGTACAAAGGAATGACAGGTGTCAAAATTGGGTGGAGTCAAACAGCTGATCAGTTGAGCATGACCAAAATGAGAAAATGATGTTATAAGTGACTAGATAATGGATCAAGGTTGGATTTTTGGGTAATTTTCTTTATTTTTTTTTATTGAACCATAACCAACTCTTGGACCATCGGCTTTAGAAATCTAGCCTAACACATGGTGGTTTTTGATTATTTCTTAAGTTTTTGTGCTTAAAAATTTTATTCTTGTTAGAACACAAAGGTTTTTATCAAGAACAATGACAGTCTACTTTTAGTTTTGATTATATGTTAGTTGTTTAGTAAAAAGCCGACCCAGCTCGTTGATCAAGTAGCTCTCATGCTCATTTTATTGTCTCAACTAAATAGGACAGACATGGTTTCATATCCTAAATGACATGCTCCAAACAAATCAATCAACTGCTGTCCCAACTTTGTTAATCCAACTAGAGTTGTGATGAGTGAAATCGATAGGAACTTAGTTAGTTGACTGATCACCCATCTTGGGCTCAAAAACCCCAAAGCATCACCTAAATAATGCCGAAAAGGAGAGTTATTCTGTTGATGTCGTAATTTATGTGGTATGCACAAGATGCACAAATTCAATAGCTCATCATTTCAGAATCATGTGGTATGCACAAGTGATTATGTATATCGTCACCATAAGGCTTAGCAACGAACACAAAGCCAACTCTGTGGTATGAATCAGTTCGCATCCATTAACAAGCTAAACCTACTAGCTACTGGTCATGGTGTGATAACTGATAAGTAACAAATGAGATGCATAACTTAGGAACACCAGATTTTACTCAAATTTCTAATTACAGATTGGAAAGTACATATCTTGTAGACAATCACAGACTCAAAAATCATTAAATAAATGTTTGCTCTCCTAATTCTTGACCGGCCATCCCTTCTTCAAGCACTCTTTTGAAGAAATCTTCCAATGTATCCTTCCCATAACTCGGGGTATCCTCATCGCTATATTCCTTAGTTTCAGGATCATAAACCAGCATACTTTCCGCAGCATAATACCTCCCAATCTTCCCAAATTCAGCTGCATCTTCCCACGAAGGAAATATTTTCACAAGAGAATCAAGAACCCCAATAGCAAAATCCATAATCTCAATTGGAACCTTAATAAAAAAAGGCTTCTTTCCCGCAAGTTTAAACAACATCTCCCCTTGTTCCAAAGGCGTCAACGCCTTCCCTGGTCCACCAATAGGCAAAACCTTATTAACCATATCAGGTTTCAACACACAATCAGCTATAAACGAAGCCAAATCTGGCTCACTAATCGGCTTACAAGCACACAACTTCCCATCGCCAAACATCACATAAGGCTTCCCATCTTTCACAAGCTCAACTTGTCCACCTAAACTCTTAAAAAACGCCGTTGGTCTAACAATGCTATAACTAAAACTCTCATCTTTCTCACTTTCCTCAACCAACTCACCCTCAAATTTCAGCTTGGCGCGCTGAAACTCAAGAAGCGGCTTTTGCACACAAATCGCAGACAACAACACGAAATGCTTAGCACCAAATTTCTTACCAGCCAAAAGACTATTCTTAGTAGCATCATAATCAATTTTCCAAGAATCCTTAACACCACCAGTCCTACTAGCTAAACAAGACACAACAACATCAATCTCAACTCCCAAATTCTCCAAACTTTTTTCCAAAACATCTAAATTAGTCACATCTGAAAAACAAACATTAGCACCATTTAACTTACTCAAAGTCACATCTTTACTATTCTTACCTCTTATACCACTTTGCTCCCTACAAACAGCAATCACATTAAACCCTCTATTAACCAATTCCTTGACAACAAAGTTCCCAATGTAGCCAGTTGAACCCACTACTAAAACATTGATATCTTTAATGGGTTTGTCTCTAAATGATGATTTAGGGAGTGTGTCAAAAGATATGGGACTTGCAGCAGCTGCAAGACTGAGTCTTTTTGTGGTGTGAAAATGGGTTTTTAATGGAAATGAAAATGGTGAATGGGTTAGTTGGAGTTTGTTAAAGTGATGATGTGATGAAAGAAGGTTGGGTTTGAAGGTTTGGTTTAGTGTGGTGGTGTAGAAGAGTGAAGTAGTGGACATTGTTTTAGGAAAGATGGTGGGAGTGATTTTTGGAAGATGGTTTTTTGAGAAACATGTTTTTTTAGATTTTGTTATCTAGTTTTCTATCAAAGAAGAATCCAAATGATTGGTTGGTGTTTCATGTCATTTGTTGGACAAAGGTTACTACCCAAACACTGTCTTAATCTCAGACCAGTTGCTGTTTTTCAATGATATAACCGTATAAAATTAACGGCAGTACTTTCTAACACTGGGTAAGGGTACCGTGGTCGACCGATTTGAAACATTGGTTGTGTTGCCGTATTATATAGCGAACGGTAAGCCCGTGTCTAGAATGATCTGAAACAACAAGAAGAGGTGCTTGAAGAAATGGGACATCAACACAAAGTTTTCTTCTGCCCCCACCCCTAGTACAAAAGGGTCCGTCTCGATTCACACACTGATTTACTGGCTCATAACGCCAAGAAACACAGCGCCCCACCCAAAGTTACGACACCCGTAGGAGGGAAAGGATATGAACCGAATAGTAATGATTTGATTGATTGTCTGATTACAATTACATCGAACCTATATATAGCAAAGACAGAATATTCTAGACATGCGCTTGGGCCCGTTACATAATACGGGCTAACAATTATAAGTGGCAATCATCTTTGGTTGACAACCCACATCGGTAATTGATAAAACATTTTAGCCCCTTATAAGTTATCTGAATGACCTACTAGCATCCTTCACCATGACTTTTAGTTGAATCTAAGGGTATCCGAGCAGTCCATTGCTTTCGGCTTTAGGGTGCGTGACATTAGGCATTAGGCATGGTACGTTGGTATGAACCATGACTCTTTATTACTTTAGACACTTGAGCCATCTAAAGTTGGGTAAAACTAGGACTCATCATAACGATGATTAGTCTTAAACTGGACATGAATCATCAAAACCAATTAATCGAACATAATTTACAAACCATCCATCATGATAGTGCATTTTCACGCATTTTCCAATGAGTTGAAAGACAATGACTCGTTGATTATAACCGGGCCGACTTGTTAGAGTATAATCTATTCAGTACATATTAAAGAAGCCAATGTGTACAACAATACCAGTCATTTGACTGGGGCTGTTTATCTTAATCCACACACATGTGGAGAAAGAATCACACAAAAAATAAGTAAATTTGGTGACATATTGCACAAGAAACAAAAGCCATTCATCAGAGTTCCCATTGATAATGGCTGCAATTTCCACTCGATAACTTCACAAATATCATCGCATAATCATTCTTGACGAAGAACAGGTGGGGAGATGGTTCGGGTGTTATAAGATCTGCAGTGGCCACATTTCTGCCCCATAATGTGAAATATAGCTTCTGTAGTGTCATTACAGTCGTTACATAAGATCCAAACCTGCAATTCAAACATTTTCTATATGAATTCCGTTTTATCTTTATTAGTAAAATGAGCAGGGTAGTTAGTACCTTCTTTTGTCTGTAATCTTCAGGCATGATAGTAGCTTCAATCTGAGAAAACAAGAAAAAATGCTTATAGGAATGAATGACGATCAAGAAATCGTGTTTCAAAAACTTGCATCCTAACTATTGCAACAAGAAGAAAACAGCAAATAAAAAGTTTGTGTTAATTATAATTACAAAATAATCTTATAATAATGATCTAAACGTGTAAGTAAAAAGGTTTTGAAGGTAGTATGCATTAAAGATAAACGTTTGGACTATTTCAACCTTATTGACCCATCCGACCGTTACCGTTTTAGCTAACTTTTTTGTACCCGTTTTGAGAGTGAAGATGGATGAAACTTGAATCGAAATGTTTTTTGAGAGCACAAAACAACCTAGAAATAAAATTATCTCAAAACCATTTGATTCAGTAGACTAACCTCCTCGTCTAGTCTCTGCCAAATCCTAGACATATCCATTACTGACTTAGAACATATGGGACAAGAGAAACTGTAAAGAAACAAAAACATCAAAACTTAGCAAATTATGCAAGACACATTCATGAATCTAAAATAACAAATCGACAAATGCTTACTTGCTACGCTTAATCATTTCGTTACAACATTCAGAGTGCATCGTGTGCCCACATTTCATGACAGTAGTATCTTTCAATGAGTCAAATAGGTACTGTAAATACACAAACACAGTGGTGAATATATCAAAAACTGAGCATTTATCATATACCATTTGAGTGGTCACAAATGGATAGAAAAGAAAATGAATCAGTAAAAAACCTCGTAACATATTGGACAGTGATGTCGCATAGAATTTTCTACACATGAATGATTGTTACGTAGACTTAGAGCATAGCAAGATCCTGAATTGAACAGCATAAACAAAAAAAAAAGGATCTTAACAGAAACAATAAGCAAATACAAAAACATGTCTGCGTAATGTGGCATAATCACAAAATGGAACTTAGTTGACACCAAAAAGTCAAATGTGACTATTTTACAGGTAAAAGGTATCGATGCATACCACACTTCTTGCAATGGAAATAATTCTCACGACCACCAACTCTGAACAAAATAAATGGTCGAAACTTGGTTGAGAAATAAAGAAATAAATAAATTAACAAGACAGATCAACAAAGTAATAAACATAGGCTCACTGACCTGCAGATACCACAATCGTCACAGTGGAACTGCTTCTTGGAGGTCTGCAATGTGAAAGTTAGCATCAGTGAAACAAAATACACATAAAACTTAAAAGCTGTATGAATTGAATTAGCATATACATCATCGTCAAAGAATTTGCAAATTTCGCAATAATATTCCCCCATATTGACACCACAGTTTGTGCATTGACGAGCAACCTGAATAACAATCAAAAGAATCATAAATCAAGTGAAACTAATGATTCAGAAACTCAAACCAATCATTTCTAGTTTCAGGAATATACCGGCTGCTCACTGTCACAAACCGAACAAATAACCTGCAATAAACATGAACTTCAGTATATTAGTTTCAAGTCTAGTTGTTTGCGATTGCTTACTTTTTAAGCAGAAAAAGCAGTTTTTTTTAGTTATTTATAGTAATGGATTGTTTGGTGTTGCATTAACAAAGGAGATTCCAACTTAGCAAATAATCGGACAATCTACTTCAAAATGCAATCCCAAACACCCTCTAAATACTCAGTTAAAAATAAATTAAAACGAATGTCTGAAAAAGAAAACATACTTGAGTTACATCATATCGAACAATATCATGGCGATCAGCTATAGTATCCAACATGTTCTGAACAACAAGACATCAACTAGTAAGTCAAATAAAGATCCAACAATTTAAATCCGTACAACTAGCTAGTTAAAAAAAACATTAAACACAATAAGTACCGTAGCCTCATTATGACAATGGCGACAACCATAAACCTCGTTGCAACAAGGAGCACGAATCATACATCGTCTCCTATAATGTTTGCATCTAACAATAACAAAAAAAACATACAATGTATAATAATGAGAAAATATATATATATATAAAATGAAGAAGATAATGAAAAAATAAATACCCATAACCCATCTTCCCAAAATCTGGACGTTCCATTGGTGGGAAGTAAAAAAGTAAGGAGTGGTTGCAAAGATGGTTGAGATGGTTTTGGGTATTATTGCATCCTTCCAAATATTTTCAACATATGCATACAAAGCTATAAAACACCTTTCCTTTTCAAGATTATTATTGGTAGTATTATTTACCTTACCACTTGTATAATGTATACTTGATTCTTTTTTATTTGGATCTACTTATTTTTTTAGTAAGGCCGAGATTCAATCCTCTTACTTTTTACTGTCACGTCAGCTTTCTCTCTTCAGCGACATTCAGGCGATTAGGTGCCCCAGTAAGGGCGACAAAGTTTTTTTTTTTTTTTTTTTTTTTTTAACACAAAATAAAATTTCATTAATAATTAAAACGTTACAATATTAAATAAAAACAGTAAACGATACGAAATACATAAATCATAAATCTAATCTGAGATCGCCATGCAGAGTCATCACGAGTACGATCAGGCAAATCCCGATGCGAGCCAAATCTTCCTCGTCTAGCAGAGGTTCCCGGGCTCGAAGTTGGTAGTCGAAGTTGATGCACCTACATCATCTTTTTCGTTCTCCCGGTAGCTCCAATTGATTTTGGTGCTGACGTTGTCCGATACCTTTTGAACACACCGCCACAACTTGTCAGCCATCTCGCGATCTTTGCGGGCTTGATCTTTCAAAAATTTATCAATCACAGCTTTTCGTTCAGGCGTAATGTCGTTGCAACTCTTGTAGTTTTCTCTCATATGTTTCTCTCATATGTTCCTTCTCCGCCTTCGCCTGGTCAAACAATTCGATGACGCTTATAATAGCGTTTTTTCGAGCCTCATCGTCGTTATTGCATTGATTTTGAACGTACATTTGCATATCTTCAACGAATGGGGAGACCGGGAAGCCATATTAAATCTTGTGTGGAAGTATTTTGAGTTTGAATTGTGAAATAGATGTGGATTGAAGTGTGTTTGTATTGTGTATTTATAAAGGTAATTTTTTTTTAAACCGTTGCATATAAACGGTAAGTTTTTGACATAAAACGTTTGAAATACTCGATCGTGAGGGCGACCAAGTTGTGTGAAAGTTGATGGACGATCGGCACACCACATCAAGGACGATCGATCCCCTAATCGATCGAGGGAAGCCTCGATCGAACTACTGCATGCAGCCTAATGCCACTTGTAAGTAAACAAACAAAGTTTATTCAGCCTTGGTTTTATAGATGGGTTTAAAATTAAGATTTGGATTTAAATTTGAGGCTGTGTTTAGTTGATAATATTTTATAAAAGATGTAGAAACGATTGTAAACTTTTTTTAGGTGATGTTTGTTTATTTAGAGTATCTGAATCTGAATCTAAACCGCACATCTGAATCTGAATATGAGGTGTAAATGTCTGAATTTGAATAAAAAATCTTGTTAAAGTAACGTGTTGTGTTATTTGCTTGCCCGTACAAAAAAAAATTTTTTTGGTTATTTTGTGTCAACAAGAGGCATTAAGACACTCCTCTCAAGTCTAGACCATTAAGATGTAACTGCCTCTGACCGCGTCTGAATAAGAAAAAAAAAAAAAAAAAAACAAACGGTCTGAACGCTCAAAACGTCTGACCGGATGTTTGGCTCGTTAAGAAGCATTAAAAGCTGTTAAGATATTCTTAAAAAAAACAAACAGACACCACCTTATTTGGTACATCAATGTGAGCACTAAAATTGAGGATGAAAGTTAAATATTTGGTATTTACAAACCGTGCGTAAATGAGTAAAACTGCACAAATATCAACATTTTGCATATACTTTTTCACAAGATGCGAGACCTCAATTTATATATATATATTTTTTTTGAAAGTTGACTATTATTCACAAACACGCGACACCCGTCAAAACAACGGGGCGCAGCACCAAACAAAAAACCTTACAAAATATTGAAGAGATACCAATTCTTCCAATCAATCGATTGTCTACTAGTTCTATTGGAATACCACAAGAAACTATACGTTTTTATGTCTTGTAGAATCCTCCGACTATCAATACTAATGTTGGAAAAACGCTTCTCGTTCCGAGCCTTCCACAAACACCAAACTGTAGTGTATATGATTCCTTTAACAAGCTCCTTACCTTTTTTGTCCAAGCCTTCCACCTGATGAATATAAAAAATATCCAACCTCGAGAAAAGAAAAATGGGCGATAACCGCACCACACCCACATAGTTCCAACTTCCATAGCAATTCTGCAATCACAAAATAGATGATCACCTGTCTCATCCTTTGAGCCACAAACCCACATGCAGAGGTCCCCGAAGTCACATTTCTAGACTTAAGAGCCATCATCGTTGAATACGATTTAGCCCAACCTCCACATATGAATATTGCACTTCTTTGGTCCATTTAGACCAACGAGAACGAAATTCCCACTATGGTCGGGCCACTTCAAGGAAGTTAACGCACTTTAAAACCCTTTCGATCTCTACCATGACCCGAATCTTTGTCATTCCCCAATGTCTGATTCTCCAAGCAGCTCTCCATGCTTATCTTTTCGGCAATCTCTTCCTCAGACCATGTCCCTCTCGATTCGGACCAGCTTCCCTCCAACCTCTCATGCTCCGAGTTATACAAGTCGGAAACCAAGCTTTTCTTGCACTTTTCCTTCTTAAACAACTTAGGAAAAACTTCCCGTAAAGGTTTATCACAAACCCATGGGTCCAGCCAAAATCTAATATTTTTCCCATCTCCCACCTTTCCTTTAAACATTTGGCTTAAGTGAACATCCGCCACCTTTACCTTATTCATGGTCTTTACAATATTCGACCAGACCCCCGGGACAGAATTGTTCACCGGAAGGGACGCCCAACACCTAGGCGTTCCGTGAATAGCATCCACCACCGACTTCCACAAGCTGCTAGTCTCAGTTCTATAACGCCATATCCACTTCGAAAGTAAAGCGACATTAGCATCCATAATCTCCCAAACTAAGACCACCGAATTTAACCAGGGTGGTAACCTTTTCCCAAGAAACCCAATTGATCTTTTTATCTTCCAAAGATCCTCCCCATAAGAAATTCCTCATAATTCCTTCGAGCCTATCTATCACCTTGACCGGAGCTTTGAAAAGGGATAAATAATAAGTTGGAAGGCTCTCGAGAACTGCTTTAATCAACGTAACTCTTCCCCCTATGGATAAAACATACGCTTTCCATCGAGACAATCTCGTTCTGAAGATGTCGGATAAAAAGTCCCAATTGACAATCCTGTTCATATTACCACCAATCCGAATGCCCAAGTAATCAAAGGGCGGTTCCCGGTCTACAATAAACTTTATCCATATATTCTTCCTTTCCTCCATCCATTCCAACACTCACAGGTTGGATTTCCCAAATTAATTTGTAAGCCGAAGCAGACATGGAAAATCCTAAGAATCCGGGTTATCATTTTAATATTCAGAAGAGACCAATCTCCCACGAAAGTACAATGCGTAAAGTAAGTGTGACACCACTGTCCATTATGGAAGAGAAAGACCGCTAAAACACCCACTAACACCAACTTTTTTAATCATATTCGATAGGGCCTCCATAACAATTAGAAAAAGGAATGGGAAGCTGGGTCTCCTTGTCTCATTCCTTTTTGACACTTAAATTCGAAAGTTGGCGATCCATTGACAAGCACGGCTGATCTACTTGAAGACAAAATCCCATGAATCCAACTACACCATTTATTCGGAAACCCCATTTGTAGCATCACCTTCATCAAAAAACCCCAATTGACGTTATCGTATGCTTTGTTAAAATCCACCTTGAAGATAAAAATCTTCCTAGCAGATTTCCTGGCCCAGGACACAATCTCATTCAAAATAAGAGGTCCGTCTAGGATTAGGCGATCGCTTAAGAAAGCCGACTGGTTACATGAGATCAACGGGCTCAAGACCTGCTTGAGTCTATTTGCCAATACCTTGGAGATCACCTTACAAACCGCCCCAACCAGGGTGATAGGTCTGAAATCACTGAGTAAACCGGGATCCTTAACTTTGGGAATTAAGGTTATGAAGGCTGCATTACAACCCCGGCTAAAACCATTCCTTTCAAAGAACGCATCTAGGACCTCTATAAAATCCTTCTCGAAATGAATCCAGAAGCTTCTTATATATTTAAATGTAATGCCATCCGGACCAGGAGCTCTTTCTTCTCCACACTCAAACACAACACGTTTTATCTCCTCTTTAGAGAACCTATTAATTAGAAAAGCAGCCTTCTCCTCTGTCAGTTTAGACTCGAATTTCTTTTTCTTTCTTAACATTTTAATAACAAATTCCAATTTCAAATTTTATATTTTATTATATAACAAATAATATAAATCAAATCTAAATTAAATTTAAATTCTAATCATAAACTCATCATCTACAACTCAAATAGGTCCTGAATTTATATTAAGATTTGGATTTGGATTTGATGTGAGTGAGAGAAAATAAAAAATGTAAAAGACTAAAGTAGTTTTATAAATTAATGTTAGATTTGTATAGGTTATAGATTTAAAATTTAATACGGAGTAGCTTTTATACAATAAATGAATTAAAAAAAGATAAGTGATAGATAATGTACATCGCTCACTATTTTTGAAAAGCAAATAAATCCTAACCATTTATTAAGGCTTTGTCTAATGTTTAATATCTTGCCATGAGTGTCAATTATCAAACATCGGCTTACTACCAAACATACGTTTCTACTTTAAGTCCAAACCTCAAGAGCTAAACCTCCGCAACAAACACACTTTCAATTTTTCTTATTCAAGTTATTTAGGTATGGGGAATGTTTTACTCACGGATTAACAAGTCTCATGATCGTTTCGAACCTTTTACCCCGATCACCCTCCGATTAATTTACCTACAAAGTTTTGAACCTCTAAACTTTTGTGACATCACATTTGGTCGTTAAGCCACCGTGTTAATAGTTTTTTGCTACTGGGGTTCTATTTGAGTTTTAAGTTGCACTGTTTAGTAATGGTACTACACTCAACTTAACCGTTTTATATCTCAAAATATTTATAAGGAAAATGATTTATCCATTCATAAAATTTGCTTACTAATCTTCTTAATTAATTGATGTATAACCAGTTGATTGGAAAATAATAATGTGAGTCATTTTTATTGTCTTATAAATTAAAGAGAAATGTTATTAAGAATATTATTTTTAATTCGTTTATGTCATGGTTGTTAAAATTGCGATCCTAATCGTAGGATCGTACGATCCTACATCACATAATCGATGGATCTCGCGGGATCGCCTATTATTAATTTTATTTTTTATTATTATTTTTTTTGCTATATGAACTTTTTAAGCATAAACCCGCGTCTTAAAGCCCAATGACTAAGAATTTTTTATGAAAACTATTATTTTGGTACTGTTAATTGATTATCTTTTGCAAGATTAATGAGTGTTAAATCATTATATTTTGATGGACTATTTAGAAGTAGTTTAGATGTGTCTTTTTGGAGTTATTATGAAAAACAATTTCATGCTTTGTAACATGTTAGAAGCTTCCTTTTGAGGTAAATTATCTAATACTTGACCCAATTTTGTTCATAATTTATTTTATCTTACATATAAAAGCATGACTATATGTTAAAAAAAAATCAGTAATATTATTAGAATATCATAATTTAATTTATTTGGTCACAAAGATAAAAAATATTGTGTTGCCCTCTATTATAAATTATGTCGTTTCATTTTCAAATACAATCCATTTATCTTTTTTACATTAATCTATATATTGTAACAAAAAAGTCATAGAACGTATTAATAAATTAATACTATTTTTTTCCCTTAATCTAAATGTTATCACGAAAAACCTATAATAAAAAATATTGAAACAGGAAGTAGGTGCACTTATGTAGTAATTTTGTGCAAGTATGCATTGTAATTTATCTAATATTCTACTACTACGGTACTTGAACATATAACTTTTTCTTTTATCATTCATTTAGATTCTTTTTCTTTTATCATCCATTTACATTCGTTTATTATATGAAATATTATAAATATAAAACTACAACCCCTATACAAAAGTAAATACATTTGCATAAGATCTTATGATCCTATCTGATCCTACGATTACGAACGAAAAATGATCCTAAATAAGATCCTGATCCTGACAACCTTAGTTTATATGTCTACACGCATAGAAAAGGGTTTTCTTTAGCGATTAGAGTTGTATCTTTTGAGTTTTGACATATAAATTGAAATTCTCTGGGCCATAATTTATAAAGATAAATGTTTATAAAAATAAATATAATAGTAGTTTGGGGGTGTAGTGTGCTAATACTAGTATGTCGCTTACTATAAACGGAAAGGTATTTCTATTAACAAAGGGATAAAGGCAACTGACTTGAGATGGGACCCACTCACCGCGCAACTCAACCAATAAGAAGACGTGTGAAGTCAACGCACAATAGGCGTTCTGGCTTTTTTCTTCATTTTCATTTTGTCCATCAACTTTTTAAAGAAAAATAATTTTAAAAAATTACAGAGTATACGCACTTACACTTTTCAATTTTAACTATCTTGTTAATAAAATGAAAATACGACTACTATTTCATTATCTTTATATAACAATCCGCGAGGGAATTTTTCACAAGGTAATTAAAAAACGGTTTTCTTTCTACTCACTTAGAGCATGAGGTATCATAGCGAGGGAGGCTCGCCACTCCTAGATGGCAGCCTCACAACCCCTCGCCACCATACCAAGTTGGCTCGCCACTTTACCCTTCGTCGCTCCCACAACACTAATAAGACAACCCACTTTTTTGTCCCACCACCAAAAAAAGATGAAGAAGATGATGATGAAGGTGTTTGGTTTTGAATAAATGAAGATGTTGGGATTAGAGTTAATGATGCTGTTGCCATTGTTGTTATTGTTAAAGATGTGTATGTAAGGTTTTAGAAGATGTAAACCAAGTGTTTGATAAAATGCCAATGTGTTGTTTTTTTGTTCATCATATGTTATGTTAGTAATATGTAATGGTTTAATGTTGTTGAAGATGAGAAAGTCCTTAAAAAAAAGGGTGTTAGAAGATGAGAAAGTGTGTTTGAAAAATATGAAAAATAAATAAAATGAGAGTGTGTGGGGCTCAAGTGAAGAGTTTTTGGTTAGTTGTGAATGTGAGATATTTTTAAGGGAATGTGATACTCACATTATATTTTTTGATTAATGCATCATAAATTATGTATTACAGTATTGTACGGTACAAATTGTAATGTACAGATTGTGGTACATTAATCAAAATATGTGATGACACATGTGAGGCCCAAGTGAAGACTATTAGAGTGGTAGAAGGTTATAAAAAAAGGATTTCCGTTCTACTCCCGTAGAGTGTTAGATAACCGGTCCCAAACTTCCCAAACCTATAAACTACGGTAATATTTGTCCATGAGTTACTGAAACGTGTTAACCCATAATGAAACTCCACATCCTACTCACCCTACACGTGTCAACGAGCTCACAAACCGCCATTTACCCATTATCTCTCTCTCTCCATATAATAATGTCACAAAAAATCAAACTAGAGAGATAACAATTCAAATAAAAAATGGGGAATGCACTTCGGTTACAGTATCACCACTATTTCTCCAATCATGACCAACCACTTGGCCATCACGGCGTTTCATCATCCACCGTTGGTGTCTCCGCCCTTGCCCACCACCTTTTTCACTTTGAAATCACCTCTCAGGTAAGTTATCTCATTACCCAATAGTAAATTTTTTCAACATGCAATTTATTTTTTATACTATGTTGATGATTTATATATAGGTTCCTGAAGGTTTGACTGATAAAGAACAAGAGCAAGAACCCATCAAATATGGCGAAGTGTTGAAAGTCTCTGGTGGCATAGCCAATAAACCCATAACACCACAAGATGCAGCCACCATGCAAAACAAGAAACCTGAACCATTGATCTAAAAAGAGTCAAAGAACCCAAACGGGTCAAGTCAACATGAAGCTCTTCACCAACTTCTTTATATACACCTGGTAGTAATGACTCATCTGCTCTTTCCATTATTCCAGCCAGGTTTATTAGTATTAATGTCACTGTCTCCGGTGACATTTTTTTTATATAAAACAACATTTATATGAAATGGTTTTTTTATATTAAATTTTGCTTTAAGAATATTGTTTTTAAGGAACGAAGATTTGTGAATTAAAAAGGAGGATATTTATGTTGGCGTTGTGTTTTTAACGGTGGGTTTATGAGTTTTACGTTTAGTGGGAAATGTTGACATGGCAATATGGTTGACTTTGTCTAGATATTTGTTCAGCGGATCTGAATCTGGAACTCGAGTGTGTAACCATGCAAGATTAGGATAAAACAAAGCTCGGAGAGGTATTGGCGGTATGGTTTATATATTCTCAACGTTTTTACTGAATAATGTTGGATAATCTTGATGGGTTAAATCAGGTTGTGGGTCACGAATCAGTATGTGGGTCACGGATAAGTATTCATGGGTCAGTTTATTCACTGCTGGACTAAGTATTCAGGAAAAGGAAGTGGGTTTACCAGGTCTTGTGGTTGAACGAGTTTCCAGCAAGTGGAGTTATTGTTTCCTGTTTTCTAGCTTAGTGGGTTAGTAGTTTAGTACCCATGTTATCTGTTATGTACCTTAGCTTAGTCTATAAATAGGTAGTAGCTTTCATATTGTATGTATTCAGTTTCCTTCCTGTTAATATACAAAATCATTGAAACCCATCTTGTCATTTTGATTGGTGTTTGTGGGCAGTGGGTTCGGGGTGGGGAAGGGGCTGAATATCAACATGGTATCAAGAGCTGAGTTCGATAAAGGGGCGGGCGAACGAGAAGAACGCAGCAGGAAGATAGCAAGGACTGTTTTCTTGAAAGCAAGAAATCACAGCAAGAAGAACGAGAAAGAAAGAAAGAAAGCAGCAGCAAGTAGTCTGTAGCAAGGCAGCCAAGAAAGAAAGCAAGCAGCAAGGTTGATCACGTGATGATCAAAAGAAAGAGAAGGAGCAGCAGTTTGTCGAATGGTCGCAAGCAAGAAACAAAGCAAGCAGCAAGGTTGATCACGTGGTGATCAAAAGAAAGAAAGCAAGAAAGAAAGAAAGTTGTCGTATAGTTTGTAGCAAGTAGCAGACAAGACAACCGTAGCAAGTAGAAAGTTTCGGGTTTGTAGCAAGTGGCAAGTATGAAACAATCGTAAGCAAGCAAGAATCGATAAGCAAGAAGAAAGAACGAGATCAAGACCGGTATTTTAGCAAGGAATTAATACCGTTTTGGAACTCAAAAGTTTAGGAAGAAATTTTAGCAAGAACTTTAAGCAAGTGGATCACGTAACAGGTTGTATCCATGGAGCAGGCCATGGGTCTTGGTTCAGTGGGTATGGATCTCAGAAGTGGGTTGATCCATTTACGGGGCGGACGAGCAGTAAGAGATCGAAAGACGAAAGCAAGCAGAAAGTTATGATCACAACGATGGACCAAAAGAACGCATCAGAAGAGAAGCAAAGTACGAGGAGACCTAGCAAGCAGTACGTGACCGAGACCATGTTCCTAAGTATGATCGACGAAGCGAGACCGTGATAGGCATCAAGATTACAGGGGTGAATGTTGGATAATCTTGATGGGTTAAATCAGGTTGTGGGTCACGAATCAGTATGTGGGTCACGGATAAGTATTCATGGGTCAGTTTATTCACTGCTGGACTAAGTATTCAGGAAAAGGAAGTGGGTTTACCAGGTCTTGTGGTTGAACGAGTTTCCAGCAAGTGGAGTTATTGTTTCCTGTTTTCTAGCTTAGTGGGTTAGTAGTTTAGTACCCATGTTATCTGTTATGTACCTTAGCTTAGTCTATAAATAGGTAGTAGCTTTCATATTGTATGTATTCAGTTTCCTTCCTGTTAATATACAAAGTCATTGAAAGCCAATCTTGCCGATTTGATTGGTGTTTGTGGGCAGTGGGTTTGGGGTGGGGAAGGGGCTGAATATCAACAAATAAGGCTTCTGAGATTTAAATTCGAGTAATCTCAAAATTTATGCAGGATGTGAGTACGACGTTGCCGAAAGACAAAGTGGTGACGAGGCAAGACGCTGAAGGGGTCATAGGGGCTGAAATCAGGAACCAGGCGGAGCTGAAATCAGGAACCATGGCTGCACCAGGCAACAAAAACAGTGAACAACCAGAAACAATGAAAAGTGTTATATGCATGTATGTGGTTTTTTTTTTTGAACGAAGCATGTATGTGGTTGAAAACTTGATATTAACTAGCAAGTACCTAGGTTATATATGGTGTTCGTTCTTTTGCGTAACATGCAAATGGTTGTCGACTACTTAAGTGAACCAAAAAAAAAAAAAACACCCCGCGGCAACACGCGGGACCTATCCATCTAATTGTTTACTATACTTGAACGAAAATTTAAATTTCTAATGAACCTGTCACAATACTTTTTTAGCTTTACCCAATTTTATAAAAAAAATAATAATAAATAAATAAATAAATAAATAAAATATTAAGGTTCCTTTTTTTATCACTTACCATTCCTTTCATAACTTCTCTAAAATAAATTCGCATGTATTCATCATAAAAACATAAAATATTTCATTTCTAATAATAACAAGGGTCATGCTAATGCAACACCCCATTAGGGGGTGTTTGTACTTTGGTGGGCTAGCTGTTGGTGGCAGGGGGAGGGGTACTTTTGTGTTTTTCCTCAATTTTCGTGCCAAGTTTTTGTTATAAGAGTGCTAGGTGAGGCACGCCATTGGCATGCCATTGATACCAATGGCAAACCAATAACACGTTATACCATACCGTCTAATGTGCCATTAGGTGTGTTATTCGACACTTCCGCATTTCATGGTAGGCGCCATTCGTTATATACAAAGATTTAAATTCATTTTACGACAAAAGTGTTTGTTTTTAAATAAAATAAAATGAAAAAAATGAGACCCAATAACATGTTATTGGTGTGTTATGAAGGAGGGTGTTTTAGTTATTGGTGTGTTATTGGGAGGGGTATGATGTGGCGCTGATGTGGCATACCAATAACGTGTTAAAGGTTTTCACCTCACCTAGCACTCTAAGTTTTTTTTACTACAAGTTATTTGGTTTTTTTTTTACAAGTTTTTCTTTTATAACTTTTTACAAGTTTTTTTTTGTTTCAGTTTTATAACTTTTTACAAGTTTTTACAATTTTTTTTTGTTTCAGTTTTGTGTTTTTACAAGTTTTTCTTTTATAATTTTAAAAAAAACGTAGTCGGAAAATTTTGAGGCTTAGATTCGAAGGTTGCAAAGTGAGATTTTATCTCACTTTACCGTCCATTCGGTTTCGATTATCATCATCGACTCGGAAAATTTTAAGGTTGCAAAGTGAGATTTTATCTCACTTTTCCTGTCCATTCGGTTTCGGTTATCATCATCGCCTCACAAGTTCTAAATTTTATCTCAAACTGCAGCAAGTTCACAAGATTCTCAAAGCTGCGAGTTCACAAGTTCTAAATTTTACACGTTTACACGTTTTCATTGTGCAAAAGGTGGTAAGTAAGATTCTCAAACTGCAGAAGTTCACAAGAAAGCAAACTGCAGAAGTTCACAATAAAGCATAAACTGCAGATAATTTCACAGTTCAGTTCCTTATAATGCCACAAGAAAGCAACAACACAAGTCTCACATTCCACCAACTAGCAACAAGCAACAACACCAGTAAGCAACACGCAACAGTCCACCACAAGAAAGCAACAAGTCTCACAGTCCACCGCAAGAAAGCAAACAACACAAGTCTCACAGTCCACCACAAGAAAGCAACAAGTAACAACACCAGCAAGCAACAAGCAACAGCACCACAAGCAACAACACCATGTCTAGTTCACCATTTGACACACAAGAGGTAAAAAATGTATCGAGATATTAATAGGCTCAGATTATTAGTTTTTTATCCTGTTGGCTGCAAATTCGAATGTTGCAAAGTGATATAGAAACTCACTTTACCGTCCATTCAGTTATGCCACGCCAAAACTCTAAGTTTTTTTTTTATAAAAATCATCATTGCCTTTCTTTTTAACAAACTGCTTATTTCACAAAATCTGCTTATTTCACAAAATCATCATTTCCTTTCTTTTTAGCAAACTGCTTATTTAACAAACTGCTTATTTCATTGAAAGTTGCAAAGTGAGATAGAAACTCACTTTACCATCCAGTCAAGAAACTAAAAAAACATCACACATTTGCTTAAGCAGATTCAAGAAACCATCATCAACTGCTTAAGCAGTTGTGATGGTTTCAAAACAGCTTAAGCATCACACTAGCTAGCTCACCAAAGTACAAACACCTCCTAATGGGGTGTTGCATTAGCATCACCACAGAAAGTATCACCAAACAAGTGTTTTTTAGATCTAAAAAAATAACCAACGAAACCAACCATCAAGTTTTTTTCACCACAGAAACCACCAAACAAGTGTTTTTTCAAGATTTAAACAGTTTTCAAGATCTAAAAAATTCACAAGATCTAAAAAGTATCACCGCAGATCTAAAACCAACCATCAAAGATTTTTTAGATCTAAAAAAATAACCAACGAAACCAACCATCAAGTTTTTTCACCACGAAACCACCAAACAAGTGTTTTTTCAAGATCCAAACAGTTTTCAAGATCTAAAAATTTTTCAAGATTTAAACAGTTTTCAAGATCAAAAACCAACCATCAAAGGTTTTTTAGATCTAAAAAAATAAACAACGAAACCAACCATCAAGCTTTTTTCACCACAGAAACCAACTATCAAAGGTTTTTAGATCTAAAAAAAATAACCAACGAAACCACCAAACAAGTTTTTTCACCACAGAAACCACCAACGAAATCACAGAAACATCACCACAAACATCACCAGAAACATCACCACAGAAACATCAAGATCGAAACAAGTTTTATCAAGATCGAAACAAGTTTTATCAAGATCGAAACAAGTTTTTATTAGATCTAATTTTTTTTTAGATCTAAAGAAAACAGAAACATCACCAGAAACATCACCACCACAGGAACATCACCACATCACTCTCTTTTTTAGATCTAACCAAGATCTAACAAGTTTTTTACTTGTTAGATCTAAAAAGTCAGTCACGGATGATAGAAGAGAGAGAGATAAAAAGAGTGATTTGAGAGAGAGAGAAAATGGTGAGTTATGAGAGAAAACGAGTAAGAGGAAAAGACAGATATGAGTGAGACAAGAATTAGGGTAAAGGGGCCCGGACACCTGCGGTTTCTTAATAAAAAAGCCTTTTTTTTTTTGTGCGCAAAAGTATGTCAAATTTGTAAAAGTATATAAAAAGTATATAAAGTTAAAAAAAAATATACAAAATTATAAAAAAAAGTTTGAAAAAGTATATAAAAGGTAAAAAGTTTTTAAAAATGTTTTTATAAAAGTTGTTTTTTTATAAAAGGTAAAAAGTTTTTTAAAAATTTGTAAAAATAAAAAAAGTTGTTAAAAATGTATAAAAGTTATAAATTATCTGTTAAAAATGAAAATTATAAAAGTTGTATATTTTATTTTTTTAGGTGTTCCCTGATGACGATGTTTTAACTAATTGGGTACAAAATATTGCTCAATCGATTGGTTTTCTTATTGTTAAAGCAAGAACCAAAACAGAGCGGGCTATAAGTACTCAATCGAATATAAGTGTTCAAGACATGGGACGTCTGCACGTGAATGTTTAGAAGATGAACTTCAACGGCAGATTAGTACCGCTAAAACTAATTGTCCATTCAAATTACTAGCGAAATATATAAAAGGTGAAACTAATGGTTGGATCTTGAGGGTGAAATTAATGCGAGGCATAATCATGATTTTGTAGATTCGTTTCATGGTTTTCCACACCGCAATGCGATTAAAGATCATGAGTTAGTTTTGGTGGAGCAATTAACAAAGCATAAGGTAGCACCACGCATTATACTTTCGCTTCACTAAAGGGGAAGCGATCCGGATAACGTGTCTAACATTAAAACGATATATAATGCACAAAACAAGATACGCGGCGCCATTCGTGGTGATAGAACTCCAATACAAGTCCTTTTAGCACATTTGAGGCGTCAAAGTTATACACATTTGAGGCGTCAAGGTTAAACATGATGAAAGGTATATACGCTCCCGAATCTGTATCAACCCGTGAAACAATTTGTTAATACAAATATCGTCATTAAACGTTATTTATATTTTTGATCTTTGCCTAAGTTTTGTTAACGACAAAAGTAAATTTAATTTATAAAAGCTTAAAGCTTGTCAAGTTTATTAGATATTAAAACAAGCTTTCTCAAACAATATATTCATCATTCAAGCATTTACACTTTTAATTAGTAACATCTTGATATGACTCTAATCATTATGTATGATAAGTAGTTTGTAGAATGTGTTAGGTTCTTAAAACCAAACACTACTTAAGCATTTGCATATTTCTATAAATAGTAATACAACATTTGACATCATGTATTACATCATGGAAATCATTAGAAGATTTCATTAGATATTTTGTGAAGATTTGTACTCTTCATATCTTGCACAATCTCACTTAGATAGAGTTGACTTTGGCAAGATTTGATATCTTGGCTGTCAGACCGGCGGTACCATTTTGGTACACGGACGGAACCCTTTTAAGGGGTCCGCCGTCCGTGGACGCTCACTGTCCATTTTGGCTATAAATAGCAATGCCAAGCCAAGTAGTTTTTCATCCCTTTCTAACATACTCTCATACATATCTTCTCTCTAACCTTTCTAACTCAGTTTCATATCATATTAGTGATCTCTTTTGTAGCAAAGAAGATCAAGTCATATTCAAGCTTCAACGAGAAGTTGGAAGTCTTGTTTGTTTAGTGTTGTATGATCTAGTGTTGTTCCATACTTCATTGTTGTATCAAACCATCATAATCTTGTGAGTGTGAGTGGTTAGTATTTTAGTCCTCAAAATACATTGTGTGTGGGAGTAGTTGTACCCTTGGAAAGAACTCGACATCTAGCTTAGTGTCGGAAATAGTGTAAGCGAAGTGTAAAGGTTTTCTCCGCCGGTGAAAGGAGCTTGTTGACTAGTGAAGTTAAACTCTCGAGTGTGAGACTCGGGGAGTGGAGTAGGGCAAGGAAAAAGAGTCCTTGTAGGCCGAACCACTATAAACAACTTGTTGTGGTTTGATCATTTCTTTCCTTATTTACTTATTACATATTGCTTGCATATTTCATTAACATACTTAAGATCAATATCAATTGATCTTTCAATAAGTTTCAAAACAAAGTTTTTAATCGGTAAACTATTCAACCCCCCTTCTAGTTTTCTATAATTGGTACAAGAGACTCGTTGCTCAAGAATTTCTAAAATAACTTGTATTTTATAAACTTGAAACGATCCATGGATTCGAAAACTTTAAAGAAGGGCAATCTATGCAAAGACCACCACTCTTTGAAACCAATGGATTTATCTATTGGAAAAACCGTTTTGAAACATATGTAAAATCAAAAGATATAGATCTTTGGTTTATTATTGTTAATGGAGATTTTAGTTCTACAACAAAGGATATTTCCGTTGATGAACAAAAGAAACTAGTTGCTAAAAATAATGAAGCTAAAATGATGCTTTATAATGCTTTACCTAGAAAAGAATATGAAAGAATTTTTATGTGTGAAACCGCCAAAGATATTTGGGAATCTTTAATTGTTACACATCAAGGTAATTCACAAGTCAAGGATAACAAAATTGATCTTCTTGTTCAACAATATGAACAATTTGTTATCCCTGAAGATGAAACCATTGATTGTGGCTTTGCTCGGTTTAACACTATCATTACATCACTTAAAGCACTTGATGAATCTTTTCGTAGTAAGAACTTTGTCCGGAAATTTCTTAGAGCACTCCATCCCAAATGGAGAGCTAAAGTGACCGCTATTGAAGAATCAAAAGATCTCTCAATAATGTCACTAGACGAGCTAATTGGCAACCTCAAAGTTCACGAAATGGTAATGGAAAAAGATTCGGAGATCATCAAAGGAAGAAAGGAGAAGATCAAATCTGTTGCTCTTAAAGCAAAGGCGGAATCAAGCGATGATGGTGAATCTTGTTTCGATAGTGAAGATGAGGAGTATGCCATGGCCGTTAGAGATTTCAAGAAGTTCTTTAGAAGAAGAGGAAAGTTTGTAAGACAACCTCGAGAAGAAAAGAAGCCATTTCGAAAAGATCGGGATGATAAGAAGATTAAAGGTGAAAGAAAGTGTTTTAGATGTGGTGATGCAAGTCATCTCATAGGAGAATGTCCCAAGCCACCTAAAAGCAAAACTCAACGAGCTTTTGTAAGTGGTGCTTGGAGTGATAGTGAAGACGATGAAGAATCAAGCAAGGAAGAGATCGCCCTAATGGCACATGAGTCAAATGAGGTACTTTCCGACTCTTCTTATTCTTCTATAGATGATGACACTTTGCAAAAACAATATAATCAATTGTGTGAGCTAAGTCTAAAAATCATAACTAAAAATAAATTTCTAAAAACCAAAAAGGAGTTTTTGGAAAATGAAGTATATGAGTTAAAAGAAAAAGCAAAACGACTAGAAAAGGAAAAGCAAATGACGATGATTGTAAATCATGTCAAGAGCTTAATCTTGAAATAGAAAAACTAAAGCTCACACAAGAAGTTTTAATAGAAAATAATTCTAAGTTTAAAAGGTTTAACAAAACATCGCTCTTGCCGATGAAATAGTTAAAATCCATAAAACACCAGAAGACATGAATGGGCTAGGTTTTAATGAAGTATTAATTCCAAAGAGTCAAAACAAAACGGCCGAAAAAGGCGAACATTCGTCAAAAGCTGGCCATGCAGCCGCGGACGAACGGAACCAAAATAAGGGTTCCGTCCGTTGTGCAAAATGGTACCGTGGGTACTTCGGCGAGAATGTTCGCAATACGGACCGTCTTGAATTTGTTAAAGTAACAAAGAAAACCAATGATAATGTTAAACTAAAACCAGCCATTATATCCGGAGTAGGACTTGTTAAAAATGAATTTAGATCAAAAACTACTCAACAACGATATAAAACTTCCTTTGCCAAACGCCCCTTTCCTAAGAGCAACCACAACGTTCAACCTAACTACCAACACAACGGTTGGAATCAAAACTTTCCTAGACCATATCAAACTTCCGATTACATGCCATGGAACCCTTACCCATCATTTCCATACATGAATCAAATAAATGGTATGTTTAACCCAAACGGACCCATGAGATATTGGGGACCAAATGTTTGAGTTATTTGCTTCTTAGGTATGCTTGAAAGTTGGATTGGAACCCGATGAATGGATAAAAGATAGTGGATGCTCACGACACATGACGGGCAACAAAAGTCTCTTCTCATCATACCAAGAGTATGACGGAGGTAATGTCACCTTTGGTAGCAATCTCAAAAGCAAAATCATTGGCAAAGGTACGATTGCTCATAACTCTCTAACTATTGAAAATGTTGCTCATGTGGATAGGTTAGGATTTAATCTACTTAGTATTAGCCAACTATGTGATAAAAAGTATAAAGTACTATTTGATGAAAATGGTAGTAAAATACTAAAAGATGGTATCACCATAGCTAAAGGAGTTAGGAAAAATAACATATACGTCATGAAAATAGATAAAACATATAATGACAAACTTTGCCTAACAACATTAGACGATAGCTCATCTCTTTGGCATAGACGCTTAGGTCACGCTAATATGAGACTTATACAAAACCTATCTTCAAAAGAGTTGGTTAGAAATTTACCAAAACTAAAATATGACCAACACTTTTGCGGCGCTTGCAAAATTGGTAAACAAACACATAGTAGTCACAAATCTAAAAATATGGTGTCCACATCTAAGTGTCTAGAATTATTACATATGGACTTGTTTGGACCATCCGCTATAAGAAGCTATGGAGGCAACTTATACACTTTGGTCATAGTAGATGATTACTCAAGGTTTACTTGGACGTTATTTTTGAAAACCAAAAATGAAGCTTTTGATAAATTTGAAATACTTAGCAAGAAAATTCAAAATCTTCTAGGTGTCAAAATTGTGTCGATCCGAACGGATCATGGTCGTGAATTTGACAACGAAACTCAATTTGGAAACTTTTGTGATACAAATGGTATAACACATAACTTTTCCGCTCCACGAACACCTCAATCAAATGGAGTAGTAGAACGTAAAAATAGAACAATTCAAGAAATGAGTAGAACAATGCTTAATGAACAAAACATTCCTCAAAAGTTTTGGTGTAACGCCGTTGACACTTCTACATATATTTTAAATAGAGTCCTAATACGTCCTTTCCTAAACAAAACACCATATGAACTTTATAAAGGTAAAAAGCCAACATTAGGATATTTTAAAGTCTTTGGTTGTAAATGTTTTATTCTTAATACTAAGGATTATCTCACCAAGTTTGACCCAAAGTCTTATGAAGGTGTATTTCTTGGTTACTCTCAAACTAGTAAAGCTTACATTGTCCTTAATAAAGAAACAATGATAGTCGAGGAATCGTTGAACATAACATTTGACGAAAGTCCACCTCCCTCTAAGACATCACCTTTGGTAGATGATGACTTAGTTGAAAGTCAAATAATAGAAAGTCAAATTAATAATAACAAGGAAGATGAACCATTAAATAAGGAAATTGTCAACATCAAAGAATCTAAAAGTCATCCATTAGAAAAGGTCATAGGACAACTTAATCAAAGAACCTTAAGGTCACAAGCTCAAAATCAAAGTAATCATTTTTGTTTTGTATCCACCATTGAACCAAAAACCATAAATGAAGCAATAAAAGATGAATCATGGGTAATTGCCATGCAAGAAGAATTAAACCAATTCGTTAGAAATGATGTTTGGAAACTAGTTCCAAAACCCAAAGATCAAACTATAATTGGAACAAAATGGGTCTTTCGAAACAAAATGGACGAAAATGGTATAGTATCTAGAAACAAAGCTAGGCTTGTTGCACAAGGTTATAATCAACAAGAAGGAATTGACTATGATGAAACTTATGCAACGGTAGCTAGACTTGAATCTATTAGAATATTACTTGCTTATGCATGTGCTTATGACTTTAAATTATTTCAAATGGATGTTAAAAGTGCTTTCCTTAATGGGTTTATTAACGAAGAAGTGTATGTTGCTCAACCTCCCGGTTTTACCGACTTTGAGAAACCACATCATGTCTTCAAACTCAAGAAAGCATTATATGGCCTTAAACAAGCACCTAAAGCTTGGTATGACCGTCTTAAGACTTTTCTTATTGATAACAAATATACTATGGGATTAGTAGATAATACTCCTTTTACTAAGAAAAAGGAATCACAAATTATTATTGTTCAAATATACGTTGATGACATTATATTCGGATCAACTTGTCAAGAACTATGTAATGATTTCTCTAAAATCATGCATGACGAGTTTGAAATGAGTATGATGGGTGAGTTAAACTTCTTTCTAGGACTTCAAATTAAACAACTAGAAGATGGTATTTTCTTTAACCAATCTAAATATATAAAAGACATGCTTAAGAAATTTGGTCTTGAAGATTCCAAACCAACTAAAACACCCATGTCCTCGGACACTAAACTCACCAAGGACGAAGAAGGTGAATCCGTAGATAACACTAAATATAGAGGAATGATTGGTAGCCTACTCTATCTTACGGCTAGTAGACCCGACATTATGTTTAGTGTTTGTCTATGTGCTCGCTTTCAAGAAAACCCAAAGGCATCACACTTAGAAGCCTTAAAAGGATTTTTAGATACATTAAGGGAACAACGTGTTTAGGATTATGGTATCCCAAAGGAACGGGTATAGAAACCATAGTGTATGCCGACTCGGATCATGCCGGTGATTATGTCGATAGAAAAAGTACAAGTGGTATTTGCACTTTTGTTGGACATTGTCTCACCTCATGGTTTGCAAAGAAGCAAACGGTTTTAGCCATCTCTACTCTGAAGCGAATACGTCTCAAAGGAAAAGCATGTCAACAAGCTCTTTGGATGAAGCAAGCTCTCGTAGACTACGGAATTCATCTCAACGACATTGTGATACTTTGCGACAACAAAGGAGCCATCGATCTCAGCAAGAATCCCGTTCAACATGCTCGTACAAAACATATTGAAATCCGTCATCACTTTCTTCGCGACAATGTTCAAAAGGAAACATTTCAATCGAGAAAGTATCCTCCGAAGACAACATTGCCGACATCTTAACTAAACCTCTTAAACGAGAACCTTTTAATCTTCTTAGACTTGGTTTAGGGTTAATGGAACCAAACATGTAGGATAAACATAGCCTAAAACATTAGAATAGTCAAACCAATACAATTTTGCCTTATATACGCTCACGTAGCCACGGCACCAAACGACAACACGGACGGAACCAATTATTTGGTGCCGTCGGTCCGTGGTGCTCTGAGAAAGCAAAACGCTATATACATAACATCTTCTTCCTCACAACCCACTTTACCAAAACGTGTAAAACTTAAACCAAGCTCATTATTGTCATCTTCCCACTCACTAATCACTGAAGATAACATCATTGTAAGTATCCTAACTACATTTCATCTCTTAATTCCGAGTCTAGGATTCTTATTTATGCACAAAACTATCACAAATCATTACATGGGGTTTTATGTATGCTTTTATACCAAATATGAATTCAATTGGCAAATTGCATAACTAGTCATTCAAATTAGGTACTACATTATCATATTGCATAAACAAATCATGTTTCCCACTAATTGATAGATAATAAATATAAGGCCTTATTCAAACAACCAAACACCCCATGTCAAAAGTTTTGAAAAGCTTCTCACTTGTAGGAAAACATTTTTCATTGCTAATACAAATAGAAACGTTAAATTTTCATCACTTGCATGCTCTTGAATACTAAAGGTATTGCATAACTAATATGCACTCCCGGGTATATTCAAATGTAGCCACATTGAATTAGGAGCATTTGGGTTATCTCATGGTATTTGCCAAACACCCCACTAAAACCATTTTGTGCATAAAATGAGTCGAGATAACCGCAACTCCAAATTGTTTTCATATAGGCACACACTAGAATCAAAAACGTTGAAATTTATCTTAATTTTTTTTAACATATTAATTCTTGTCCTTAGGAATAACCATGGTAGCCGCAAGATTCTATGATCACAAAGACACCCTTAACTACATTCCCAAACACCACAAAACCAAAGGGCTTACCAAGGAACAAGTAGAAATATTTAGGGGTCTAGAATCAAGGTATTTCCATGAGGGTAGAACCATTCACCCATCCTTCCTTGAGCATACCAATCTTCGTGAAGAACTAGCCGCCATTCAATTCGATTGTCTTCTTGACATTGATGAACCAATTTGTCCTAGGTTTGTGTTAGAATTCTATGCTAGTGTGACCGGTTTTAGTGATGAAGATGATGATGAATTTTGTCTTAGCTTTAGAATCAACCAAAATGACTACACCATCACCTTAAGCGAATTTGCTAGAGTACTAGGAATTCCCAACCGAGGAACTTGTGTTTACACAGATAAGTGGTCACTAACCGCCCTTGATGCAATCAACGACCGCACTTCTCCTTATCTAACCCGTTTGGCCGATAAGGATGTCATCCGTGAACACCTTTTTAACCCAAAAACTGATACAACCCGAGTAACCCGAAAGGGAAAAGAGGTAGACCGAGATCCATATGGAATGGAGCTAAATGAACTTAAGCACGAATTTAAGAAATGGGAGGAGTTACTTAGAGCAAACGTCATTAGCACCATAGGGAATAGGGATCACATAAACGCTTGTCTTTGCCACATGCTTTACAACTTGTCCACCCGACAACCATTCAACTTAGCCTACTACATAGCTAGGAGAATGATTGATATTCCCACTCAAGGATCCGTTGCTCTTCCATACGGGATGCTTCTCACCCGTCTCTATAGAAACTTCGCTCCAATTCCACCAACTCCAAAAGGGATGCATCTACACTATGAGCTCATCCCTCACATCTTTGTACCTTTGAGTGATGCAAGAGTTGCTAAGACAAAAGGCAAGAGAGCAAAACCTCCAAATCCATCATCATCATCATCAAATAGCTCCGAAGATGGTCTTCCAAGCTCTCGGCTTCCGCCTCATGAGTATTATGCATCTCTTCCCGAAATAGAGAATGAATCAGCAGAATTCAAGCAAACTAAGGGAATGTTCAAGTGCCTTGGTAGGATGATGAACAAGATTTACAAGAAGTTGGACAAATAAGGGTACTTTAAGGAGTGTTTGGAACAATGCATTATCGTTAATGTTTGATACAATTTAGTTGCTTTTATTATGTAGGATGATAATATAACTTGAAACAATGGTGTATGCTAACAATCTCATGCCGGGGGATAGCACAAGTATGCTATCAAATTTTACCCATTTTCACTATATTGTGAAAATCAATAAGCCTTGCTCAAAATCTATGCTCCACTATGTTTACATATGTGTTATTTACTTTTCCTAACTAGAAATGTTTAGTATAACAGTTTTTGAGAAAAATTTCAGGTTTCGGAAATTTCCCGACACCTAAACGAACTCTGTCCATATTTCACACTCCACGGATCGAGACGGCACCATAATTTTGGTACCGTCCTTTATGTATTTGGTACCGCCATACATGCAGAGACGGACCGGACGGCACCCTCTTTAGGGTACCGTCCGTGTATGATTTTGGTACCGTGGATCCTCCAGGTAATTTTCTGAATTTCGACTCTTTCGTGATTCCAAATTATCTTCCATCACTTATAAATCAATCTTAACTAGTTTATACTGGTATTAGAACTAGTATTTTGTACTAAGGTGTATAAGAAATCCATTTCCCACCAAAATTCAAAAATTTGAAAAATCCACCCAAGGAGCCCTTTGGCATAAAGGAAGGAACCAAAATTTTGGTACCTTCAAATCCGTGGGTAATCTGAATATTAGGAAATTCCACTCACTAGAACACATTTATTGCATATCTTTTCTTCTTCACTCCATCTTCTTTGTATGGATTGACTTGGGTGATATGACTAGCATTCAACCCACTTCCAAATCATTAGGAACCTCATCTCTTCAATGGTTCAACATCAAATCAAACACATTTCTCAACATTTTTTAACCTCTATAAATTGAAAGGCTTTACCATGATCATCCTCACACCTTCTTCATTCTCATTACTATCTAGCAAAAAAAAAACCCAAGTTAAAAATGACTAAATCATCACCAAAACCTTGCAAGAAAACCGCTAGAATGGGCGTAAGGCCTTGTTGTTTTGTTCATCTTAGCTCATCATCCGAATCTTCACCACTTACAATTTCATCTCCCATTAGAGATGATACACTTCTTACCTTAGCTACACCCACTTCATCACACATTGTGATCACCACTCCACCACCAACAAAACCACCTACTTCACCTCCACCGGCACCCATCCAAACATCCAAAACACCCTCACCACCTTCACCAAGGTCTCCCCCTCTCACTCCCATGGAGTTATTTTCAACTCCACCAACATCACCAAATCCTTTCCTAGAGGACTTGGAAGACTTGCCTCCTAGGCCAAGTCATCCACCACCATTGCCATCTTTTGGCACAATTGAGCGAATCGCTCATGAGTCACCTCGGTCATCCATTGACCCAAACGCCCCATTAGGGCCAAGACCTCTCCTTTTCCACCCCATTCACAAGGACATTCATGGTCCTTTATACAGGGATCATCCACTTCCATCATCAATGTCTCCTCATATTGAGGACATTCCGGAAAGCATGTGGGATGACAATCCCACTAGAGAGGAGATTCAAGCCGAACTCCACAACCTCCACCAATTCAAAGGCATGGTGGATTCTCACTTAAGTGAGACAATGCAAATGCAAAATGCTTTGCTTGCATCCATCATGACCACTCCAAACATTCCCAACACCACCAACACATCCACCATTCCACCACCACAACCTCCCCAAACTTTCTACCCTCCAAGGCATGGTTGCTCAACTTGTGAGCAAACGGGTCAAACCGTGGAACGGACCCGGGTTATGGTCCATGACTTCCACGAAGAAATGAGGTTCATCCTCAACCACATTCTTGAGCGTCTCAACGCTCTTTCCCATCCACCATCACTTTAGGATGGTTTTAGAATAGTTTTTCTTTTATTTGCTTTCTTAGGATAATTTTTTTCTTGTACTAGAAACACATCATTGTGTTCTCTTTTCATGATCTTTATTCATGAAAAATTTTAACTAATGAATGTTGTTTATCATATTGTTGGTGTCATTACATAGTGCTTGGAAATGCTTGTGAATGATCATTATTACTAACATTTTTTGTAGCTTTATTTTCACAATCCATGTATCTTCCCATTAAAGCACCCAATTTAGGGGGAGCTTTGAACAAGGGGAGATAATAGCTCGGGCTCATTACATTCCGCATAGCCTCTTCTTTTGTTGAGACAAAAAGGGGGAGAAAATATAGAACTTTGAAATTATTCATATTTGACTTTTCAAAAGTCAAACGCATACATTTGACTTTCTAAAAGTCAAACAGGAACCCTCATTGATAATACTTGACTTTCTTAAAAAGTCAAATTTCATACACTTACATTATCATTTCCTTTTCAAGTTCTAAAACTAATATTTTTATAACTCTTGTACAAACTTTGTTTCTTTTATAAAAATAAAATTTATATTTTGTCCTCAACAAAAAGGGGAGATTGTTAATACAAATATCGTCATTAAGCGTTATTTATATTTTTGATCTTTGCCTAAGTTTTGTTAACGACAAAAGTAAATTTAATTTATAAAAGCTTAAAGCTTGTCAAGTTTATTAGATATTAAAACAAGCTTTCTCAAACAATATATTCATCATTCAAGCATTTACAATTTTAATTAGTAACATCTTGATATGACTCTAATCATTATGTATGATAAGTAGTTTGTAGAATGTGTTAGGTTCTTAAAACCAAACACTACTTAAGCATTTGCATATTTCTATAAATAGTAATACAACATTTGACATCATGTATTACATCATGGAAATCATTAGAAGATTCCATTAGATATTTTGTGAAGATTTGTACTCTTCATATCTTGCACAATCTCTCTTAGATAGAGTTGACTTTAAGAAAGATTTGATATCTTGATTGTCGACTGGCGGTACCATTTTGGTACACGGACGGAACCCTTTTAAGGGGTCCGCCGTCGTCAGGACGCTCCTGTCCATTTTGGCTATAAATAGCAATGCCAAGCCAAGTAGTTTTTCATCCCTTTCTAACATACTCTCATACATATCTTCTCTCTAACCTTTCTAACTCAGTTTATATCATATTAGTGATCTCTTTTGTAGCAAAGAAGATCAAGTCATATTCAAGCTTCAACGAGAAGTTGGAAGTCTTGTTTGTTTAGTGTTGTATGATCTAGTGTTGATCCATACTTCATTGTTGTATCAAACCATCATAATCTTGTGAGTGTGAGTGGTTAGTATTTTAGTCCTCAAAATACATTGTGTGTGGGAGTAGTTGTACCCTTGGAAAGAACTCGACATCTAGCTTAGTGTCGGAAATAGTGTAAGCGAAGTGTAAAGGTTTTCTCCGCCGGTGAAAGGAGCTTGTTGACTAGTGAAGTTAAACTCTCGAGTGTGAGACTCGGGGAGTGGAGTAGGGCAAGGAAAAAGAGTCCTTGTAGGCCGAACCACTATAAACAACTTGTTGTGGTTTGATCATTTCTTTCCTTATTTACTTATTACTTATTGCTTGCATATTTCATTAACACACTTAAGATCAATATCAATTGATCTTTCAATAAGTTTCAAAACAAAGTTTTTAATCGGTAAACTATTCAACCCCCCTTTTAGTTTTCTACACCTGTTATTAACAAAAGTACTCGTGGACGTCCGAGCGCAAAGGACAAAAAGTTCAAGGCTAAAAAATTCCCAGATTTGAACAAAGAACCAACCACAGAGTACCGCAGAAGTTATTCAAAACATAAAAATGTCCCAGACTTGAATGAAAAACCTGCGAGACATAGTTCATATGTGGGAGAGCCTGCTAACGAGGGCGATTTAAAGACACGAGTTGTACATTGCAGATGACGATAACGAATATTTTATGGCTCGAATTCCAGTGCTTTTCCGACAGTACATCCTAAGGATTCTTAACGTGGAAGGTGATGGAAATTGTGGCTATCGAGCCATTGGCGTAAGTCTTGGTTATTCCGAAGATATATGACGCAACCTTCGAACTCTTGTCAGGGAAGAGGTAAACAATAACCGGGAACTTTACAGGGAAATGTGGGGGACTTGGTTTGAACAGATTTCGCACTCGCTGGGCTGGTTTGGATCAGGATTTGCACCCCAAGAATACTGGATGATTATGTGGACATGGGGCTGCTATTGCTACAATTCTTAACCGTCCAATTGTATGCATATCCAATTGGCATCTACTACGTGTCTTTCGCTTAGGTCCGGTCCAGATACAACACAAGTATTGCCCCCATTGTGATTCTTCATATGGGGGAAGCCCAGACTGCTCACTACGTTCATGCGGTTCTAGATGGAAACTCACCACTCCCGCATATTCACCCACAATGGAGGGCGTTCAGACATGACGTGGCCTGGGATGGGCAACTCTATTTGTTGAACGACAAAACATGTTTAGATATACGTAGTATAGACATATGTTGCAAACGATTACTGATTTATAGTAAATGAATACTGATTTATATTGTAAACGACAAAACATGTATAGACGATTATGAATTACTGATTTATAGTAAACGATTACTGATTTATAGTAAACGATTCCTCATCTTTTGTTACAGATTTCTGTTCCTGCTCCGGTTCTTCCTCATCTTTTGTTACAGGAATCGTATGGCATTCAGTGGAGGGACATTAAGTGTGTCAGCAACACAGCCGCTCGTGTTGAGAGTCCATATTATGTGCCTTCTTCTCCATCTTATGTGCCTCCCTCTCCAACTATATCTCCAGCTACAGATGAGGAGATTTTTACAGACCGTGATCCGGTTCTTCCTCATCTTTTGTTACAGCCGTCTCACTTTGACGAGTACGAGCGAGAGATTGCCGGATTGAGGAGGGCAGTTCAGGAGGATCGCTATGATATCTTGGCGTCCAGGAGACGCATTTCAGAGTTAGAGTTTCGTGTGGGACAGATGGCAGCATCATTGGAGCGACTACGCCTTGGGCCTGATTGATCTTAGTTTCTAGTTATATTGTGATTTTGTAAACCATGTATCAACTATTAATCTATAACAAGCTTGGTTATTTATGTATTCGAAGCTTGTAATTTTATGAACCATGATATTACTGATTTATATTGTAAATAATTATACAAATTCTTTGGCCAGATGGAACGAAAGAATCCTTTCTTGTGTGATTGTCGGAGAGGATTCTGTGGAAAACTAGAAGGGGGGTTGAATAGTTTACCGATTAAAAACTTTGTTTTGAAACTTATTGAAAGATCAATTGATATTGATCTTAGATATGTAAGTGAATGATAATCAATATGCAAGCAATATATAAATAGTAGATAAGGAAAAAAACAATCAAACCACGACACGTTGTTTATAGTGGTTCGGCTACAAGGACTCTTTTTCCTTGCCCTACTCCACTCCCCGAGTCTCACACTCGAGAGTTTAACTTCACTAGTCAACAAGCTCCTTTCACCGGCGGAGAAACCTTTACACTTCGCTTACACACTATTTTCGACGCTAAGCTAGATGTCGAGTTCTTTTCAAGGGTACAATCACTCCCACACACAAAGTATTTTAAGGACTAAAATACTAACCACTCACACTCACAAGATTATGATGGTTTGGTACAACAATGATGTATGAATCAACACTAGATCATACAACAACAAAAAAACAAGACTTCCAACAATTTGTTGAAGCTTGAATATGCCTTGATCTTCTTTGCGACAAAAGATATCACTATTATGATATGAAACTGAGTTAGAAATGTTAGAGAGAAGGAATTTATGTGAATATGATGGAAAGGGATGAAAAACAACTTGGTTTGGCTTTGCTATTTATAGCCAAAATAATCAGCAGGCACCACGGACCACGGATCCCTCAAAAGGGTTCCGTCCGTGTTAAGTTTTGGTGTCGTCGGGGTCTGATAGCAAGATCACCAAAATCTTACCAAAGTCAACCATATCTATCCAAGATTGTGTAAGATATGTAGAGTCTAAATCTATACAAAGTATCTAGTGAAATCTTCTAAGGATTTCAATGATGCACTACATGATGTCATGTGTTGTTTTCTATTTTTAGAAATATGTTTAAAATATAAATACATATGTAATGTTTTGTTTTAAGAAACTAAAACATTCATGATCTAAAAATATTAACATACATTATGGTTTAGAGTCATATCAAAAATATGATTTAATCAAAATGTAAATGCTTGAGTGATGAAGATATTATTTGAAAAGCTTTTTTTAATATCTATTAAACTTGACAAGCTTTAAGCTTTATAAAAATTAAATTTACTTTTGTCGTTAACAAAACTTAGGTAAAGATCATAAAATATAAATAACGTTTAATGACGATATTTGTATTAACAATCTCTCCCTTTTTGTTGAGGACAAAACATAAATTTTATTTTTATAAAAGATGTAAAGATTGTACAAGAGTTATAAAAATATTAGTTTTAGAACTTGAAAGATAAAGATGATAATGCAAGTATGTCCAATTTAGACATGATGTTGACTTTTTAGAAAGTCAAAGTATGCAGTTGACTTTTCATTAGAAAGTCAAAGTCTTCATTAGTTGAAGTATAATGTTGACTTTTCAGAAAGTCAAAATATGCAGTTGATTTTTATAAAAGTCAAATTTAACCAAGTTCTATAATATTTCTCCCCCTTTTTGTCTCAACAAAAAGAAGATGCGGGGCGGAATATGTAATGAGCCCGAGCCATTATCTCCCCCTAAACCAATGCTCCCCCTAAATTGGGTGCCAAGAGAAAGATACATGGATTATGAAAAAGCTACAAAAAAAAATTGTTAGTAATAAGCATCATTACAAGTATTTCCAAACACCATGTAACAATCCACAACAATATAATAAACACCAATCATTTGTTAAAATTTTTCATGATATAAAAATCATGAAAAGGGAACACAATGAAGTGTTAGTACAAGAATAAAATCCTAGAAAACATAAAAAAGATATCCTAGAAAATTAAAAAAAGCTTAAAGAAAATAAACTAGGACCCTCCTATTGAGGTGGTGGATGAGCAAGAGCATTGATGCGCTCTAGGATGTGATTGAGGATGAACCTCATTTCTTCTTGAAGCTCATGGACCATCACCTGGGTCCTTTCAGTAATGTCGGCGGTCCGCTCACAATTGGAGTACCCGTGTCAAGGAGGGTAGTATGGTTCATGATTTTGTGGTGGTGCCGTGGTGGAATGGTGGAGTTGTTGTTGTTGGTGGTTGGAGTGGTGATTATGGAGGCTAGCAAAGCACTTTGCATTTGGAAAATTGCAAAGTACCATGGATTCCTCAATGCCCTCTATATGAGAAGGCATTGATGTTGTAGGTAGTGGGTGATCCCCATACAAAGTACCATGGATTTCCTTGTGGATGGGATGGAAAAGAAGAGGTCTTGGCCCTAACGGGGCGTTTGGGTCAAATAATGGACGTGGAGACTCATGAGCTATGCGCTCAATAGTACCAAAAGATGGTAGTGGTGGTGGATGATTGGGCCTAGGAGGCAAGTCCTCCAAGTCTTCCAAAAATGGATTTGGAGATGTAGGTGGTGTAGATAATAACTCTAATGGGATGAGTGTTGGAGATTTTGAAGGTGATGGTGACTTTGATGTTTGGATAGGAGCCGGTGGTGGTGAGCTAGGAGTCTTTGTTGGTGGTGGAGTAGTGACAATGATAGGTGATTTTGGAGGTAGTGTAGGTGTAGCCAAAGTGAGGAAGTTCTCATCTCTTGTGGGAGATGAGATGGTTAAAGGAGAGGACTCGGAAGAGGAGCTTATGTTGACAAAACAACATGGTCTTACGCTCATTCTAGCGGTTCTCTTGCAAGGCTTGGCTGATGGAGAAGACTTAGTCATTTTAGCTTAAGGTTTTGCTAGTAGATGATAAGATTTGAGAAAGTGTGAGGATGATCATCTTGGAAGCTCTTAATTTATAGGATTATGAAATTATAGAAAAATGTGTTTGATTTGATGTTAAACAAGAAGGATGGAGTGAAGTGACAAAGATTTGCAATAAATGTGTTCTAATGATTATGGGATCTTTAGAATCAGATCACCCACGGATTGCAAGGAACCAAATTTTTGGTTCATTCCTTTATGAAAAAGGGTTCATTGGGTGAATTTTTGGAATTTTTGAATTTTGATGGGAAATGGATATCCTATATGCCTAAGTGTGTTAAACTAGTTCTAATACAGGTAAAAACTAGTAAAGACTATCATAGAAGCAATGTATGGTAATTTGGAATGTTGAAATAAGCGAAATTTAGAAAGTTATCTGTAGGATCCACGGCACCAATTATTTACACAGGCGGAACCCTTAAATTGGTGCCCTGGTCCGCTTTCTGCAGGTATGGCGGTACCAAAATCCATAACAGACGGAACCAAATAAATGGTGCCTTCTGGTCCGTGGAGACCAGAAATCTTCACAGACCCCTTTTTTAAGTATCAGGGACTTTTACGAAACATGAAATTTTGCTTAAAACATATGACATTAATTATTTCTAGTTAGGAAAAGTCGATAACACATATACAAACATAGTGGAGCATAGACTTTGACCAAGGGCTAACGATTTTCACATAAAAGTGAAAATGGGTAAAGTTTGATAACACACTTGTGCTATCCCCCTGCATAAACCAGTTAGCATACAACATTATTTTAAGTTATTTTACCATCCTACAAAGTAAAAACAACCAAATTGTATCATACACCATAGTTATCGTCTTGTTCCAAACACTCCTTTAAATAAACCTCACTTATCCAACTTCTTGTAGATCTTTGTCATCATCCTACCAAGGCACTTGAACATCCCTTTGGTTTGCTTGAACTCCATCGATTCATTCTCAATCTCGGGGAGAGATGCATAGTACTCTTGAGGTGGAAGACGAGAATTTGGGAGACCGTCTTCGGAGCTATTTGATGATGATGAAGGATTTGGAGGTTTTTCCCTTTTGCCTTTAGTCTTAGCCACTCATTCGTCACTCAAGGGTACAAATATGTGAGGGATGAGAGCATAGTCTAGCTTCAACCCTTTTGGGCTTGGTGGAATGGGTGCAAATGCTCTATAGAGACGGGTGAGGAGCATCCCGTAAGGAAGAGCGACCGATCCTTGAGTTGGAATATCTACCATTCTCCTAGTAATGTAGTAGGCTAGATTGAATGGTTGACGAGTGGACAAGTTGTAGAGCATGTGACAAAGGCAAGCATTGATATGGTCTTTATTTCCTATAGTGCAAATGACATTGGCTCTAAGGAGTTCCGCCCACTTCTTAAATTCGGGTTTAAGCTCATTGAGCTCCACACCATATGGATCTCGGTTTACTTCCTTTCCCTTTCGGGTGACACGGGTTGGAGCGGCCCTTTCGTTAAAAAGGTGCTCACGGATGACATCCTTATCCACCAAAGGAGTTTGGTAGGGAAGAGAGCGGTCATTGATTGCATCAAGGATAGTGAGTGACCACTTATCCGAGTAGACACATGTACCACGGTTAGGAATTTCTAGCACTTGAGCAAATTGCTTTAGGGAGATGGAGTAGTCGGTTTGATTGATCCTAAACCTAAGAGCCATTTCATCGTCCTCATCAGTGAAAGAGGTAACACTAGCATAGAATTCAAAAACAAACCTAGGACAAATGGGTCCATCGATGTCAAGGAGACAATCGAAGTTAATGATGGCAAGCTCTTGACGAAGATTAGTTCCGTCGACAAAGGAGGAGTGAATGGTCCTACCCTCATGGAAGTACCTTTGCTCTAGAATCTTAAAGATTTCGACTTGTTCTTTGGAGAGGCCCTTGGTTTTGTGGTGTTTAGGGATGTAGCTAAGAGTATCCTTGTGATCATAAAATTTTGCGGCTACCATGGTTGTTCCTATGAGCAAGAGTTTACATGTTAAAAATAAAAACAAACTTAGCGTTTTTGGTTCTAGTGTGTGCCTATATGAAAACGATTTAGAGTTGCGGTTATCTCGACTCATTTTATGCATAAAATGGTTTTTAGTGGGGGGTGTTTGGCAAAAGGCATGAGATAACCCAAACGCTCCTAATTCAATGTGGCTTCATTTGAATATACCCGGGAATACATATTAGTTATGCATTACCTTTAGTATTCAAGAGCATTATGCAAGTGATGAAAATTTACGTTTCTATTTGTATTAACAATGAAAAATTGTTTTCCTACAAGTGAGAAGCTTTTCAAAATTTTTGACATGGGGTGTTTGTTTATTTAGAATAAGGCCTTATAGTCATTATCTTTTAATTAGTGGCAAACATGTTTTGTTTATGCAATGTGACAATGTAGTACTTAATTTCAATGACTAGTTATGCAATTTGCCAATTAAATCCATGTTTTGTACAAGAATATACATAATCCCCATGTAATGATTTTGTGCACAAATTAGAATCCTAGACTCAGATTTAAGAGAAGTAATGTAGTTAGAATACTTACAATGATGTTATCTTCAGTGATTAGTGGGTGAGAAAGTGTCAACAATGAGTTAGGTATGTTGTTGAAACGTTTTGGTAAAGTGGGTTGTGAGGAAGAAGTTGTTTTGTAAGTGGTATTTTTGCTACTGTTGTCACCACGGACCAGACGGCTCCAAAAAATTGGTTCCGTCTTTGTTGTCGTTTGGTGTCGTGGGAACAGTAGTAGACTTAAACTAATTTGTTTTGTTTTGTTTGTTCTAAGGTTTAGACTATGTTTTAACTACATGTTTGGTTCCATTAGCCCCAAACCAAGTCTAAGAAGATTAAATGGTTCTCGTTTGAGAGGCTTAGTTAGGATGTCGGCAATGTTGTCTTCGGAGGATACTTTCTCAATTGAGATGTTTCCTTTTTGAACATTGTCGCGAATAAAGTGATGGCGGATTTCAATATGCTTTATACGAGCATGTTGGACGGGATTTTTGTTGAGATCAATAGCTCCTTTGTTTTCGCAAAGTATAACGATATCGTTGAGATGAATTCCGTAATCCACGAGAGCTTGCTTCATCCAAAGAGCTTGTTGACATGCTTTTCCGGCTGAGACGTATTCGGCTTCAGTAGTTGAGATAGCTAGAGCCGTTTGCTTCTTTGCAAACCATGAGGTGAGACAATGTCCAACAAAAGTACAAATACTACTAGTACTTTTTCTATCGACATAGTTACCGGCATGGTCCGAGTCGGCATACACTATAGTTTCTACACCTGTTCCTTTGGGATACCATAATCCTAAACATGTGGTTCCCTTAATGTATCTAAATATCCTTTTTTAAGGCTTCTAAGTGTGATGCCTTAGGATTTTATTGAAAGCGAGCACATAGACAAACACTAAACATAATGTTGGGTCTACTAGCCGTGAGATAGAGTAGGCTACCGATCATTCCTCTATATTTAGTGTTATCTACCGATTCACATTCCTCGTCCTTGGTGAGTTTAGTGTCCGAAGACATGGGTGTCTTAGTTGGTTTTGAATCTTCAAGACCAAATTTTTTAAGCATATCTTTTATGTATTTAGATTGGTTAAAGAACATGCCGTCTTCTAGTTGTTTAATTTGAAGTCCTAGAAAGAAGTTTAACTCACCCATCATACTCATCTCAAACTCATCGTGCATGATTTTAGAAAAATCATCATATAGCTCTTGACAAGTTGATCCGAATATGATGTCATCAACATATATTTGAACTATGATAATGTGTGATTCCTTTTTCTTGGTAAAATGAGTATTATCTACTAATCCCATGGTATATTTGTTTTCAACAAGAAAAGTCTTAAGTCGATCGTACCAAGTTTTTGGTGCTTGCTTAAGACCGTATAATTCCTTTTTGAGTTTGAAGACATGATGTGGTTTCTCAAAGTCGGTAAAACCGGGAGGTTGAGCAACATATACTTCTTCGTTAATAAACCCATTAAGAAATGAACTCTTAACATCCATTTGAAATAATTTAAAGTCATAAGTACACGCATATGCAAGTAAGATTCTAATAGACTTGAGCCTAGCTACCGGTGCATAAGTTTCATCATAATCAATCCCCTATTGTTGAATATAACCTTGTGCGACAAGCCTAGCTTTGTTTCTAGATACTATACCATTTTCGTCCATTTTATTTCGAAAAACCCATTTTGTTCCAATTATAGTTTGATCTTTAGGTTTTGGAACTAACTTCCAAACATCATTCCTAACAAATTAGTTTAATTCTTCTTGCATAGCAATTACCCAAGTTTCATCTTTTATTGCTTCGTTTATGTTTTTCGGTTCAATGGTTGATACAAAGCAAAAGTGATTACTTTGATTTTGGGCTTGTGATCTTAACGTTCTTTGATTTAGTTGTCCTATGACCTTTTCTAAAGGATGACTTTTGGATTCTTTGATGTTTATAAGTTCATTATTTAATGGTTCATCTTCCTTGTCATTCTCAATTATTTCTTGACTTTCTACAAGTTGACTTTCAACTAATTCATCATCTACCAAAGGTGATGTCTTAGAGGGAGGTGGACTTTCGTCGAATGTTATGTTCAACGATTCCTCGACTCTCATTGTTTCTTTGTTTAAGACAATGTAAGCTTTACTAGTTTGTGAGTAACCAAGAAGTAACCTTCATAAGACTTTGGGTCAAACTTGGTGAGATTATTTTTAGTATTAAGAATGAAACATTTACATCCAAACACTCTAAAATATCCTAAAGTTGGCTTTTTGCCTTTATATAATTCATATGGTGTTTTGTTAAGGAAAGGACGTATTAAGACTCTATTTAAAATATATGTAGAAGTGTCAACGGCGTTACACCAAAACTTTTGAGGAATGTTTTGTTTATTTAGCAATGTTCTACTCATTTCTTGAATGGTTCTATTTTTACGTTCTACAACTCCATTAGATTGAGGTGTTCGAGGAGCCGAGAAGTTGTGTGTTATACCATTTGTATCACAAAAGTTTCCAAATTGTGTTTCATTGTCAAATTCACGACCATGATCCGTTCGGATCGACACAATGTTAACACCTAGTTGATTTTGAATTTTCTTGCTAAGAATTTCAAATTTATCATTAGCTTCATTTTTAGTTTTCAAAAATAACGTCCAAGTAAACCTTGAGTAATCATCTACTATGACCAAAGTGTATAAGTTGCCTCCATAGCTTCTTATAGCGGATGGACCAAACAAGTCCATATGAAAAAGTTCTAGACACTTAGATGTGGACACCATGTTTTTAGCCTTATGGCTACTATGAGTTTGTTTACCAATTTTGCAAGCGTCGCAAAAATGTTGGTCATATTTAAGTTTTGGTAAATTCCTAACTAGCTCTTTTGAAGATAGGTTTTGGATAAGTCTCATATTAGCGTGACCTAAGCGTTTATGCCAAAGAGTTGAGTTATCATCTAAGGTTGTTAGACAAAGTTGTCATTAGAAGTTTTATCTATTTTCATGACGTATATGTTATTTTTCCTAACTCCTTTAGCTATGGTGATACCATCTTTTAGTATTTTACTACATTTTTCTTCAAATAGTACTTTATATTTTTTTATCACATAATTGGCTAATACTAAGTAGGTTAAATCCTAACCTATCGACATGAGCAACATTTTCAATAGTTAGGGAGTTATGAGCGATCGTACCTTTGCCAATGATTTTGCTTTTGAGATTGCTACCAAAAGTGACATTACCTCCGTCATACTCTTGGTATGTAGAGAAGAGGTTTTTGTTGCCCGTCATGTGTCATGAGCATCCACTATCTTTTATCCATTCATCAGGTTCTAATCCAACTTTCAAGCATACCTAAGTCACAAATAAATCAAGCGTTTGGTCCCCAATATCTCATGGGTCCGTTTGGGTTAAACATACCATTTACTTGGTTCATATATGAAAATGATGGGTAAGGGTTCCATGGCATGTAATCTGGAGTTTGATATGGTCTAGGGAAGTTTTGATTCCAACCGATATGTTGATATTTGGATTGTATGTTGTGGTTGCTCTTAGGAAAGGGGCGTTTGGCAATAGGTGTTTTATATCGTTGTTGAGTAGTTTTAGATCTAAATTCATTTTTAGCAAGTCCTACTCCTGATGTAACAGCAGGTTTTAGTTTAACATTATCCTTGGTTTTCTTTGTTACTTTGACAAATTCACTACGGTCCCTATTACAAACATTTTGTCCTACTGCAGTCCCCACGACACCAAACTTTACAACGGACGGAACCCTACTTTTGGGTCCGTCTGGGCCGTGCTGTACTGCAGCAGTTTTGACATTTTGTTTGTCTTTTTCAACCGTTTTAGTTTGACTCTTTGGATATAATACTTCATTAAATCCTAGTCCATTCATGTTTCCTGGTGTTTTTGGAATTCTAACTATTTCATCGGCACAAGCAATGTTTTTGTTAAACCTTTTAAATTTAGAATTATGTTCGATTAGAACTTCTTGTGTGAGCTTTAGTTTTCTATTTCAAGACTAAGCTCTTGACATGATTTGCAACTATCGTCATTTGCTTTTCCCTTTTCTAATCGTTTTGCCTTTTCTTTTAACTCATAGACTTCATTTTCTAAAAATTCTTTTTTAGTCTTTAAAAATTTATTTTTAGTTATGATTTTTAAACTAAGCTCACACAATTGATTATATTGTTTTTGCAAAGTGTCATCATCAATAGAAGAATAAGATGAGTCGGAATGTACCTCGTTTGATTCATGTGCCATTAGAGCGATCTCATCTTTACTTGATTCTTCATCATCCTCACTATCATTCCAAGCACCACTTACAAAAGCTCGTTGAGTTTTGCTTTTAGGTGGCTTGGGACAATCTCCTATTAGATGACTTGTATCACCGCATCTAAAACACTTTCTTTCACCTTTACCCTTTTTGTCATCCCGGTCTTTTCGGAATGACTTATTTTCTTCTTGAGGTTGCCTTACAAACTTTCCTCTTCTTCTAAAGAACTTTTTGAAATCTCTAACGGCCATGGCATACTCCTCATCTTCACTACCGGAACAAGATTCGTCATCATCACTTGATTCCGTTCTTGCCTTTAGAGCAACGGATTTGACTTTCTCTCTTTTTCCTTTGATGATTTTCAAATCTTTCTCCATCACCATTTCGTGTACTTTGAGGTAGGGGTGAGCAAAACAAACCGAAAAAACCGAAACCGAACCGAAAACCGAAAAAACCAAACCGAAAAAACCGACCGAAACTAAAAACCGATGGTTCGGTTTTTACTTTTTCAAAAACCGAAAAATATGGTTCGGTTTCGGTTTTCATCCAAAAACCAAACCGCAAAAACCGAACCGAACCGATCCGGTTTTAATATATAATAATATCTAATTAATATAAAATGATTAAATAACTAAATAAATCAAATTTATAAATTTATATTCATTTTGTGAGTGAATTTAGAATATATTTATCTTAACGTTTATATTTATATGTGTATTTGTCGTGTCGCGTGTTTTGTGTGAATAAATCAATAAGTATTCGATAATGATTATACTACGTGTATGTTCACTTGTATGTGTATGTCTTATTTATATGTTTGTAAATGTAGAATTATGCAATAAACATTATTATGCTTATATTGAAGAATAACTAATTTTGTGCGTAAAACAAGTTTGTTGGTAAAATTTGGCCATACCCAAATATTAACGGTTAGAAACCGAAAAAACCAAAAAACCGAACCGAAACCGCTAACAAATCGAAAAAACCGAACCGCCAAAAAACCGAACGGTTTCGGTTTTGGGTTCTACAAAAACCGAACATTGTGGTTCAGTTTCGGTTTTAGCCAAAAACCGACCCAAACCGAACCGTGCACACCCCTACTTTGAGGTTTCCGATTAGCTCGTCTAATGACATTTTTGAGAGATCTTTTGATTCCTCAATAGCCGTTACTTTAGCTCTCCACTTCGGATGGAGTGCTCTAAGAAATTTCCTGACAAAGTTCTTACTACGAAAAGATTCATCAAGTGCTTTAAGAGATGTAATAATAGTATTAAAGCGAGCAAAGCTACAATCAATGCTTTCATCTTCAGGGATAACAAATTGTTGAACAAGAAGATCAATTTTGTTATCCTTGACTTGTGAATTTCCTTGATGTGTACTAATCAAAGATTCCCAAATGTCTTTAGCGGTTTCACACATAAAAATTCTTTCATATTCTTTTCTAGGCAAAGCATTATAAAGCATCATTTTAGCTTCATTATTTTTAGCTATTAATTTCTTTTGATCATCAACAGAAATATCTTTTGTTGTAGAACTAAAGTCTCATTTGATTATAACGAACCAAAGATCTATATCTTTTGATTTTACATATGTTTCAAAACGGTTTTTCCAATAGATGAATCCATTGATTTCAAAGAGTGGTGGTCTCTGTATAGATTGCCCTTCTTTAAAGTTTTCGGAATCCATGGATAGTTTCAAGTTTATAAAATACAATATATTTTAGAAATTCTTGAGCAACGAGGTTCTGGTACTAATTGTGGAAAACTAGAAGGGGGTTGAATAGTTTACCGATTAAAAACTTTGTTTTAAAACTTATTGAAAGATCATTTGATATTGATCTTAGATATGTAAGTGAATGATAATCAATATGCAAGCAATATATAAAGAGTAGATAAGGAAAGAAACAATCAAACCACGACACGTTGTTTATAGTGGTTCGGTCTACAATGACTCTTTTTCCTTGCCCTACTCCACTCCCCGAGTCTCACACTCGAGAGTTTAACTTCACTAGTCAACAAGCTCCTTTCACCGGCGGAGAAACATTTACACTTCGCTTACACACTATTTCCGACACTAAGCTAGATGTCGAGTTCTTTTCAAGGGTACAACCACTCCCACACACAATGTATTTTAAGGACTAAAATACTAACCACTCACACTCACAAGATTATGATGGTTTGGTACAACAATGATGTATGAATCAACACTAGATCATACAACAACAAACAAACAAGACTTCCAACAACTTGTTGAAGCTTGAATATGCCTTGATCTTCTTTGCTACAAAAGAGGATCACTATTATGATATGGCTTGAGTTAGAAATGTTAGAGAGAAGGAATGTATGTGAATATGATAGAAATGGATAAAAAAACAACTTGGTTTGGCTTTGCTGTTTATAGCCAAAATGATCAGCAGGCACCGCGGACCACGGATCCCTCAAAAGGGTTCCGTCCGTGTTAAGTTTTGGTGCCGCCGGGGTCTGACAGCAAGATCACCAAAATCTTACTAAAGTCAACCATATCTATCCAAGATTGTGTAAGATATGTAGAGTCTAAATCTACATAAAGTATCTAGTGAAATCTTCTAAGGATTTCAATGATGCACTACATGATGTCATGTGTTGTTTTCTATTTTTAGAAATATGTTTAAAATGTAAATACATATGTAATGTTTTGTTTTAAGAAACTAAAACATTCTTGATCTAAAAATATTAACATACATTATAGTTTAGAGTCATATCAAAAATATGATTTAATCAAAATGTAAATGCTTGAGTGATGAAGATATTATTTGAAAAGCTTGTTCTAATATCCATTAAACTTGACAAGCTTTAAGCTTTATAAAAATTAAATTTACTTTTGTCATTTACTAAACTTAGGTAAATATCACAAAATATAAATAACGTTTAATGACGATATTTGTATTAACAGATTCATTATAGAAAGAACATCATGTACATGCAAGACTTTTGGTCAACCGTATTACGCATGTCTTTTTTCAATGGTAAATAGTCATACGTTTTCTTATTTTCTTAACATGTAAATAATTTGTTTGTTAAGAATACATTTCTTATAATTTTCTTAACATGTAACAGGCAGGAACATATGATTATGAGTGTGGATACTTTATGTGGAAGGATATTTTTCAAAACAAGCACTTTAGTCAAGCCTCTTTTTCAACGCAGTGCTCAAACTGCGTAGCTAAACATAATAAAATTGACATGCTAGAAACAAGGAACAAGATGTTATTGTCTCAAAACACAATGTTGAAGGCAAGAATAAAGACGTTGGAGGCATCACTGGAATTGACAAGAAATCCCGTTGATCTCGCATGTGAGTCGAGTGGAATACTCTATGACCTTATAGATGCCATTAATAATCATGTGGAGTAGATTTCGTTGTAGTAGTAGTAGCAGCAACATTTGTTGTTATACTTGTTTAATGTTTTAATGTTTAACGTGTTTATTGTACTGTTTAATTAAATGAAAACAAATACACAATAAAAAAACATAACGTAAAAAACTACGCAAATATATTTTACACAAATTAATATACACACATATAAAAACACTACACAAATAAATATATTATACATATAAAAATACTATACAAATTAAATATACTCTACATATACTAAAATAAAGAAAGTACAAACCGGGTACAACCTAGCTATGGGGTGTGGGAGAAGTGATTTATATGGTGTCTTAATAGACTAGAGTTGAGATCAATATAGAACTCATATTTGTCATAGAACAAATGAACCAATCATAACCCTCCAATTTTTATCTAAATTAATACAAAATTATTTTCCACCATTTTTTTTAAAACAACATATCTTACAAACGGTAAATCTTCAAAATATAAAAAATACACCATCATTGACGAGAATTAAATTATCTTTCTATAGATATGACTTTTACATATTTTGACAAACATTTTTTTCAAAAATTCCGTCCGAAAAAATCATATATGATTTTTACGAATCATATATGATTTTAAAAATCATGTATGATTCGATTTTTACGAATCATATATGATTTTTACAATCATATATGATTCTCAAAAATCATATGTGATTCGTAAAATCGAATCATATATGATTTTCACAAATCATATATGATTTTTGTTGACCGAAATTTTGAAAAAAAAAAGTTGTTAAAATATATAGTAGTGCATATCTATAGAAAGATAATTTAATTCTCGTCACGATGGTATAATTTTTATCGCGTAACGATTAACGGTTTGCGAGATATTTAATTTTTTAAAAAAAGGTGAAAGTTTATCATAATAAAAAATGAATTGCTATTATTGGTTGATTGGATCTATGGTAAATTTTGGTTCTATATTGAACTTTTGCCTAATAGACTATCCCTAATAACAAAAAGTTTGTTTTTCCCGCACGTTAGGACGAGTTAATAAATTCCCATTTCCAAATGCAATGATTGAACTCGTCATGAGTACATAGTTTTTTGAACTCGTAATCAAATGGCTTGTATCTCAATGATATCACATGTTGTGTCTACAAGCAAATGGTAGCAGGATCAAGTCCTACTTAAAATATGTGATGTAAATGTTGTGAGATAGTTAAATTTACCGTTTAAAAAAAAACAAAAAAAAAAAGTTTTTGAACTCGTTAAAGTCAAAAGTCAATTTATACACTCAAATGTGAAGACGGAAATTTATCTCTGAATGATTGAGATTAGTCACTTAGGTTTGTATACTTTATTTTTCTTCCAAAAAAAGCAAATATATTAACACAACCAAAATATACAATGTGCATATCAAAACAACATATACACATGGTCATATGAGATATAAGTTACGATCTCACACTTTAAACGAAACCAAACAAAATATGGGACACAACATACACGACTATAATTCAGCCTCACCTGCTTGGACCACACTATATCTATCTATACTACATAAAATGGAAAAACAGCCAAAGTGGAAAAGTAAAAAAGTTTAATGGTCAAATGAGAGAGAAATATATTTGTGTAATTAATACTCTTATTAAAACACCCCATTACTTAAAAGTACAATAATTTATTCACATTGTACAACCAATTAAAAGCATATCTACCAAGTTAAAAACAACGAATTAAAACACCCCTCATTAAAAAGTATAATAAATTTTTCACAATGTACAATTTAAACAATTCTACAACGTAATTTAAATATAAAATAATTAAACACACTAATTAATGTTATTTTTAAAACACCATAAAATAAAAAGTACGTGTTATTATACACATTGTACAAATTAATAAAACACACAAAGCTTCATACAAGCTAACAAGTTGATGGTACATATAGTTTTAAAAATCGGACCGGACCAACGGGTTCAACCGAAAACCGGTGTCGCCAACGGTACGGCTAACCAATAACACCATCCGGAAGCGAACTAGAAGACCCGTTAAAAGCGATACAAACTGGTGAATCAGGTCTCATCGAGATCTATTTCTCCGGTTAATCGTCCTGAGTACTCGCCGCTGCAGCGGATACCTGCTATATTATATATAAAGGAAAAACCAAAAAGTAAAAAGTAAAAATTTGAAACTATTAACACATATTGAAAACCGGGTTGACCCGATACGCTTCAAACCCGGTGGGTTGACCCTGTTTAATTTGACCCGTTTTAACCCAACCTGTCATATTGACTCGGTTTAAATCGACCCGTTTTTCGACGGGAGCGGTTCAACGGTTGAACCACCGGGTCGAACCGGGTTTCAAAACGTTATGTTTAATCCTCAAATCTTCAAACTTTTATTATTTTTTGTTTAGAACCCATAAACTTTTTTTTAACACAACACGATATGTCGCTATATAAATATATTATCTATAAGTTTTTCTTCAAAAACGATTATAATGTTTTACAATTATGAGAAAATATGTGCCCGTTAGTGCACATTTAAATTTTCAATAGGCTAAATAAACTCATTTAAAAAAGATGGGGCTAAATGTGCCCAAATCTTTTACAAAATAGCTAAAATTAGCCAATTTTTATTTTATTTTGGGCTAATCATATTCACGCTAATTTTGGTCACCATTAATCTCATCCTTGTTAGTTTTTACGCGACAAGTAACGTGTGTTGTTTTATCCCATAACTGATGTAATGTTTACTTTCATTTTCATTAAATGATTTTATATGTTGTTTGATAGATGTTAAGAATTTTGTCTAGACTTTAATTATCGTATAGTACAACCGTTTGCAATTGCATTTTCATCGGTTCACGTTCTATTTTAAACGCTACACAAAACACTTACCACAATATCACAGATCATTAATTATCTGACGCTAGAAACAGCTGCCGCTAGGCGCGGGTACTCGTCTAGTACTACATATAATGGGTGTATGCTCAAACTTTGAAAAGTGAAATCTTGAAAGTCAAAGGTGAAATAAATGCATAATATAATTAATACTTTTATTAAAACACCTCATTACTTAAAAGTACAATGATTTATTCACATTGTACAACCAAATAAAAGCATATTTACAAAATTAAAAACAACTAATTAAAACACCCTTTATTAAAAAGTACAATAAAATTTTCGTACAATTTAAACAAGCTACAATTTAAACAAGCTACAATATAATCCAAAATATAAAATAATTAAACACACTAATTAATATTATTCTTAAAACATCCAAAAATGAAAAATACATGTTATTGTACACATTATACAAATTAATAAAACACACAAAGTTTCATACAAGCTAACAAGTTGATGGTATATATAGTTTTGAAAACCGGACCGGACCAAATGGTTCAACCAGGAACTGGTGTCGCCATCGGTTCGGCTAACCAATAAAAGCCATCCGAAAACGAACCAGAAATGACCCGTTGAAACCGATACAAACTGGTGGAATTAGGTCTCAGCGAGATCTATTTATCCGGTTAATCGTCACAGGGTACCCGCCGCCGAAACGTGCTGGTACCCTGCTATACTATACATATAGGAAAAACCAAAAAGTAAAAATTGGAAAGTTGAAACTAAAAAAAGAAATGTTGAAAACATATATTTCAAAACGAAATTATTAATACACATCGAAAACCGGGTTGACCCGGGCACTTCAAACCCGGCGGGTTAACCCAGTTTAATTTGACCTTTTCGACCCAACCCATCGGGTTGACTCGGTTTAAATCGACCCGTTTTTTTGACCGAAACGGTTCAACCGGTTGAACCACCCAGGTCGAACCGGGTTTCAAAACATTATGTTTAATCCCCTATTATTTTTCGTTTATAACCCATAAACTTTGTTTTATCTCTAAACGATCTTTCGCTATAAAATTTCGTTGTTATGCACGGGTACTCTCGTCTAGTATCTATATACAAAGTTTACATACAAATGTAAGTCCCCACACAAACTAACATCCCCGAGCACACCAACCTGATCATTCTCCAAACAGCAAAGGCCACAAGTTCACAAATGATATGTTATCTCTTTATCCTGTAATTGAGCTATTAATCTCAAAAACATCACAATACCGTACTGAATCACTATCAGAAGTAGTTAAACAAACTAGTAAATAAAAATAACGTATACATACCGCCACCAACTACGTATAATAATACATAGATCTTAAGTCAAATACATGAGTACCCCCACTCGACTAACAAATACACACACGTATACACATACAGATACAAATACATTAATTTTCGGGTATTCGGTTTTTATACTTTATTTCTTTATCCCTGTATGATACAAAACATATTTCTATAAACTTGTTTTTCTTTCATTAATCCTTTTTATTCTTGAATAATCCCGGCCTGCTTTCACTCATTCTTCCTTTGGTTATATTGGCCTCTTTCTAAACTAGCCTAGCCAAAACATACACTTACACTGTCGAAAATTTGCTTGTACTGCTACTACCTTCTTTTAGGTCACCAAATATGCGTTGTTGGAAATCTGATACCATCATAGGAAGACCTTCCCGGAGTGGGACCATTGGCTGCCACCCAAGAAGCTCTTTTGCTTTGGAAATGTCCGGCTTTCTTTTGTGAGGATCGTCCTCTGTGTTTGGCCTGAACTCTATCTTTGCATTTGGGTCGATTGTATCTTGTACCACCTGCCATGACCATGTTTAGTTCACAAAAATATTATAATACGTGGACGTATTTTGTTTTAGTGTTCCATCATGGTAAGTAAAGATGTAAAATGTGTTTCTACCCAAAGAGTGAAAAACATTGTTGCAGAAAACAGAACGCTTGTGAAAATAAGTGGCTGTCATTTGATCAATATAAAATATGTTACCTTTGCTAGTTCCAGCATTGTGAATTCACCAGGGTTACCGAGATTAAATGGTCCAACATGTTCACCTTCCATCAGCCTCATTAATCCTTCCACCTGTTCTTCATCACGTATAGACTTGGTTTCATAATTTGGAAGTATAGAAGCTCATAGATTGCATAGAGAAGAAAATTAAGTTTACCAGGTCGGAAACATATTGGAAGCTCCTGGTTTGCTTTCCGTCACCATAAACAGTCATTGGTTCCTTCCTCAAGGCCTAGTTGGTGCACCAAGCTACCACAGTTAGCACGCATTCTTAGTGCAATTTAGTAATTTACAACATGTTTATGAAAACACACCTGAGCCACAAAATTGCTAACAACACGTCCATCATCAAGGCACATTCGTGGTCCGTACGTGTTGAAAATCCTAGCAATCCTAACCTGCAAACGATTTCATTTGAAAACGTCTTATAATTCTATACTTATGGCCGAAGAGTGACAGAGTAAAAAAGGAGCTTACAGGTCGTCCCTATAGTAGTGTCCAATACTAGTGTTTAAATTCTATACTAGAACATTATAAGTTAAATAATTATATCTCAGTGTCTGCACATCTTTTACATACTTTCTGGCTTTTCTACAGTAAATGAGAAATTGGAAGATCATAAGAGTTATTAACCTCAACGTTAAGCCCTCTATGGTAGTCCATGGTGAGGGTCTCCGCAACGCGCTTTCCTTCATCATAACAACTTCTAACACCTATCCATAAATGAACCCCCTCGAATTAACCCATGAAAATAACATAAGTTGGGGTTGTTATAACAAAAGATGGTAAAGATTAGAGGTAAATGCCTTCCAAATTAAAAAAAGAAAAAGAAAAAAAGAGTGAGACTAACCAATGGGGTTAACGTTGCCCCAATAGGTCTCCACTTGAGGGTGTTCCAGGGGATCACCATAAACCTCACTAGTACTTGTTATCAAGAAACGTGCGTTTATCCTCTTTGCGAGCCCTAGCATGTTCATTGTACCCACCACATTGGTCTTGTGATCTCTATCTCAGTCAAGGAACTTTAATATGCAACAAACACAACATAAATGTAATGACCTAAGCTCAAAATTACATATTGTCATAAGAGAAATGATTGGGAGACCTAAAAGTTATGCCTAATTTTGTGACTAAACATGTGTGGCAACAATTCATTGGTTGTATTAACCGGACCCACTCTTTTACAATCCAATCAAGTGATGACACATAAGTTAGTCACAAAATTAGTCATGCCTTTTAGGTCTCCTAATCTTTTTCCTTGTCATAATCTGTCTCCAAAACCTTACATAGTAGTCCTATATAAAATATTGTATCATCCTGTAATTCAGATATTTCTATTTTATTTTGACTAAAGAAACTATACATATGCAAGTGTGATTTAAACAATTGTACTAACTCTAATCATAAGTGAAACTTCGCAATTCAGTTAAAAAGGATATGATGGTCTTGACGGGGTTGTATTTGTAATGAACGGGTGAAGCAGGGCAAGCAAGATGATAGATTTGATCAACTTCCAACAAAATGGGTTCCACCACATCATGTCGAATGAGCTCAAACCTCGGGTTCCTGAGATGGTGCAATACATTCTCTTTTCGACCCGTGAAAAAGTTATCAACAACTATAACATTGTCGCCCCGTGCCATCAAACGGTCTACAAGATGGCTTCCAACAAACCCCGAGCCACCAGTTACTAATACCCTCAAACTCTTAGATTTTAACCCCATTGGGATTCTACCACCTGCATACAACAAGATTTAAAACCCCGAACGTAAATAACATACATAATCACCCATGTGGTTTGGTAAAAATTAGGAAAAACCCTCATGCGATACTTTCACCGTTATGTAATTTACTCATAATAATATGTATTCAAAATGGAAAGTAACATTTCAACTTTGTGTCCCAAACAACAAACCTGCATTCGTGTGGTCAGCGTGGAGTTCATAGGCTATCCGGCGTGGCACGAAAGTCAACTCAGGAACATAAACCGGGTCAGAGATATGTTCAGACCGCAAGGCCACAGAAGAAGACGGAATGACGACAACATTTGACACAAGAGCTGCAATCGAGATTCCCACAAGCACAAACAGAAAACGTTGTTTTTGAAACACGTACCTTATAGAATTTGTTACCAAGAACCTTTTAGGGTTCATATCGGCATCATTTTGATTCATTTCCGGATTCATGTTCATAGATTACGATATGAATATAGGAAAATGAGGAATCTAGATTAATGTTGTGGGAGAAAAATAACAAGGGATGGATTCATATTTCATGCAACATAATACATAATACACATGTACACGTAAATGTTAATATTGCTTTATGTGTTTGAGACTCAAACGAAAGATAGTTCGAAATAAACGGTGATATGTCATTATAGATGGTTTTTTTTAATGTGCATGAACCATGTGTATGTGTTTGTTTTTGCTACAAAACCTTTGCCTTCAAAGGATGCAACTTCACTTTTACGTAAATAAGTTTCTAATTCCAATTACAGAGTATTTACTAAAACTTAATGCTGACATTTAATTTGAACATAAATATTAAAATTTGTGCTTAATCAAACGTTACACTCTTTACAGTACCTTACGTTTTGCAACATTTATTGTATTTAAAGTGTTTGTGGTGTCTTTTGATGCACTTATTGATGCTTACTAAAAGATTAAGAAAGTTGATTTTGGGTGTTTAGCTAACCTGAGGTGCTTATTGGCTTATTAATATTTCAAAATACAATAAGTATATCTAAAAACTTACTGAGAACTGATTAGCTTATTAAGGAACAACCACGGCTTAACAAGAAGATCCTCAGACGACTCTTTGCTAAAGCCAAAAGCTCTCATGATAAGCTTAGCCAAACACCCCCATAACATTTGTCAATGTTTTCATTTAAATGTCAGAACAAATATTTTTACCATAACAGAAAACAAGTGTTTGCTACCCTGCTGCTATATGAAGCATTTCAAAAGTAAAAAACAACACATTAGATGAGCTTCTAAGAGTGCCAAAAAAATCGAGAGAAAAAAAATCAAAGGTCAAATGCGATTCCATAGCCATAGCAGAAATAAACCAATAAATAGAGCTGATGCTCATGTCATATGTATTGATGTTGACCGGTAAGATCATATTGCAATCTTTATCAGATTTTGACTCCCTATTTAAATGCTAGGTTGAATCAGAAAATAGTTTCAAAACAAAAACGAAAAAATTGGCCCTAACAAAGTGATCTGCTGGAGATTTGTGCACTCTAATTTTCGATTTGTCCGTCCAAATCAACTTCTCCCATACCTGTATCTTCTTCTTCTTCACTGTCATCATCTCCCTCTTTTTCTGCATTAGCATCAGTGAGTGTCTTCATACGTTCAAGAAGTAATAAATCCTCGCGTTCACTCACCTGAGACAAGGATACATGGTTAGATATTAATAAAAGAGCATACGCACATTTTGTTCCATTTCTAACAGGTCAAACTAGTCATTCAATTACAATATTATTGTGAAAACAATATTATTGCTGAAGTACTCGATCTATTTAACCATATTTAGGACAAAAGGTGTTTTGGGTCCCACCAAAACCCACCTGTTTCAAGTTTTAATCACTACAAAATACCCATTCTAACCCATTAGTCCATTACCCAACCCGCCCATTTTGCCACCTCTCGCTGATCTTATTAGACGGTGTGATGGTGTTTGCTGATTTCAGCTACAGCTTCTTGAATAAATTCTAATTGCTTCACGGAAGAAGCCTTTACACAGAAACTATAAATCCAAAACTAACATTCCCATTGCCTCATTTTTTTAGCCATCTCAAGAACTAAACTACACTGGGAACTTTTTTATTAATAGAGTATTACTGTAAAGTAAAGTGAGTTAAAAATGAAACTTACTGCTCTGGGTGCTTCCTTCACTGTAAGTTTTCCCTTGTGGCGCTCTATTTCTTCTGAGCAAGCAGCAATTGCTTTCGTAAGAACCGAAATTCCTTGCACCTGCACATTACAATCAAAGCATAAAATTACCATTTACTACCAAGAGAAGATATGAGAAAATATTGATATTCAGAGGGTAAACAATATACATAAAACAAATGGGACAAGCTTACAAGAAATCATTAATACAGAATATTCTGCCCCATAAAAAATGTAACATGTTGTACAAAACAATACACGTCAATCGTAAAAGCATATAGTACGCAGACTAGTAGCATAGAGTATAAGACATGATTGATAGATACAGTTCTCATTGTTAAATTAACAGTTCAACAGATAGTCCTTTGGTCTTTCGATCATTGATTCTACCATCATGATGATAAAAATAATTTACTAGCAGTAAAAAAAAGGAATAACTCCGTTTTACCTTATCAAGAGTTTGAGTGATAAGAACGTAAGCAGGAGGAGCAACCAACTTAATTTTAACAGGGCAATCCTCATTCCCAGCAGCTTCAGCCTTCCTCATGGCAGACTAAGAAATGGAATTATTACAAGATCACTATAGGTTAAAAGTCGAAAGTCTAAAAATGAACGGATTAAATAATTACAACAGATGCAAACCTTGATGTGAAGAACCCCATCATACTCGAAACATTTCATTTCAACATCTGCCCTAATTTTCAAAGGCTGTGGAGTCATTCTCCTTTTGATGTTCGATATCAACACCTCTTTGACTTCTGGTGATAAAGCAGGAACCACTTTTGTTACCTCTTTTCCATCAGCTCCGGTTTCTTTAACTTCACGGGTAAGCGAATCGAGAATAGCATCAGGATCACTAACAACCAACTTAAATGCCTGCAAGCATATAGAAGAACAATGAGATATGTACTTTAGCAATGTCTGACTAAGTGTTAAATTCCTCCATATATTTCACAGCACTAACCTCAAAGGCATGTCCATACTTCCGGTACAAAGGCCAGCCAACGTGGATATACAGATCCTGTCATTGCACAAATAACAAAACAGCATATAGTTAGAGTTAAGCACTTTCCCCAGCTAACATATACCCACAGTAGTCATCTTAACTTTTCAGTACAGCAAACATAAACTTATATAAACAGATATAACACGATGTCTGCACATATTGAAAAACATAACATACATAACATAACTATTGTTTTCCAATACTCTGTGGGCCAAAAGAGGCTTAAGATATACTTGCCCATAAGGATTTTGTCGAGGGAGAAAACAGAGATAACTCTATCAATAAGTGTCTTTAACCACTGACGAACTTAAGAACAGTTGGTACCTATATAACACTACTACACTAGTAGTTTTACTCACCTTTGGATTAGATACTAAAAGCAACTAATTAAGCAAGTTGATTCTTAAACAATGAGGCAGAAAGTGAGTTATTTGAATCCTTATATCTCCTAGTGTGTGTTATGACTTTAATCTTTTATCTACCTCTCCATATGATTCTATTCAGCTATTCATGTAAACATATATCATGCCCAATGCTTTTCTCAATCTTCATTCATCATAGTATCATACACGAAAAAACCATCTGTTAGAATACACCTATTAACTTTCCATAAATGCACTCCGTATACTATTAAGCTTCTAAACCCTACTTACAAACACTCACATAAACTGATAACATCCCAAAATTGTTAAGAACCCAAATGACTAACTCTATCTCCTAATCACCGGCTTGCGGATACTTAATTATAATGTTAATTCAATCCTTAGTAAAAACCACTTTACAACAAATATACGATTGCACATGACAATATTTTAAAAACATTTATAACACGTGTTTGTTCATCACACACCCAAAAAACAACATCCTAAAACCCACACAGAACTTTTAGCTCTCTGTGTCAAATAGCAACACCACAATATAGGCGACTACTACAAGTATCCATCTTTGCTATTTAGTAGTACCTACCTATCACCGTGAGACACAACATATTTACATTCACATTTCAAGAATAAAAAAACACACAGAACAACAAAAATAACAACATACTTTCACAAACAAATCTTTTTACACAGAGTACACTTTTTTATAAACTTAAACTCACAATAAAACTCCAACTATCAATCTTTACTACTACTTATTGCCTTTAGACAACATAGTTAAATTCAAATTCACAATTTAACAAACCCAAAACACTGAAAACATAATATAATAACAAAGTACTAACTTTACACACCTAAATACATAACTAAACTCGAAAAAACATATAAAGTGCCACCAATTTTTATACCTCAAGTTTCTACGTCAAATAGGCAACACCACGGTATAGCAACTTTTAAAACCATGAACCATCCATCTTTACTTTTTAGTACTTATCGCCTTAAACAACGTACTCAAATTCACAATTCAACAAAGTTTTTTCAAACACCTAAATTCATTAAACTTGCAAACTTAAAGATTAAGTTCCATAATCAACACCAAGAACACAATAGTATAATACATATAGACCCTCTCGCTTTCTAATGTCAAATTATCAACACAAGACTTAAGCAACTACTACAAGTATCAATCTATCCTAGTTAGTACTTATCACCTCAAGAACGATATGCTCAAATTCACACTTTAACAAAGTACTATTTTTCAAACAGATAAATTCATCAAAACGCGCAAACAGACCCTCTCGCTTTCTAATGTCAAATAGGCAACATCAAGACTTAAGCAACTACTACAAGTATCAATCTATTATACTTAGTAGTTAATGCCCTAAACGACATAGCTAAATTCATAATTTAACAAACTTCTATACCAGCCACAACAATAATTTTCAACACCTATATTCAGTAAACTCGCAAACTTAACCTCATTAACCAACAAAAAAAAAATATCAGCTTTAACTCAATAATTCACTATTTACTATTCACTACAAGTACTACTTATCGCCTTAAACACAATAGTTAATTCACAACTTAACAAACCCGATACCGAAATTCACAACTAAACTCGAAAAAACATAAAAGAGTCCAATTTTTATACCTCAAGATCAAGCTCCATAGTCTCAGCAACATGCCTCATAATAGAATGAACAAGCTTACTCTTATTATACCTATCCTCACAAATCTGAATATCCTCCTCACTAACTCTTCTTTTACTCAAATTCACATACCCTTTATCTTCATCAACATGAAGAACCATCACAGGCTCAGTTCGACCCACTTTTATCAAGCTGTTGATACTCCTGATACGACGTCGTGAAAGCTCAGACAAGAGTATCATCCCTTCAATGTTGTTGTATTCTAGTAAGGACACGTAGGCACACATCTCGCCTATGGATTTGACTTGGATCATTACTGCCATGTCTACTTCTGGGAAGCGGGATTCGTACATGCGACATTCGAGGTTTGCCATGGTTGTTTTTGGGATTTAGGGTTAGGGTTTGGAATTAGGGTTTTGTTGAGGTTGAAGTAAGGAAATCGGATTCGGTTTTTGGGATGATATGATAAAGGGGTGTTTGGAGAAGTGGTTGGTTTTTATAGGAGGTGTTGATAGTATACTTTTGTGACAAGGAATTGCTATACATAGTTTATTTGTGGGCTAAGTTGCATTAGGGGAAGATTTTTTTTAAGAGTTTACTGTATGTTTGATAGCAAGCGTTTATGAGTGTTTCAAAACAGCTAGCAGCTAGTGTTTTAGATAAAGGGTGTGTTTGGCAAAAGTAGTAGTGAGCAGTAGCTGTGAGCTGTGAGCAGTAGCTGTGCAGCTCACCGCTTACCGCTCACAGCTTCTTAAAGAAGCATTGTAAAATTGAGCATTCCTAGAAAATAGGAAAGCTCACCGCTCATTTGTCAAACGACTACTAAAAATCAAAATGCTCATTGCTCACCACTCATCGCTCCAAAAAGCTTCACACCGCTCCGTGCCAAACATACCCAAAATACTTGTTTAGAAATAAACAACTTGTTGGGTTCAGAAAATACCCAAACCCCTTAATCTAGGATTTGAATAGAAAATAGCCCAAGTACTCATCCGTTAAACACAATCAGATCGCTGAGTGCATAGCCGCTCAGTGAGTCATCTTTAGGATACTCAAGACGAGGCAATGAAGAAGTCTCTCCACTCAGGAAGGCGGAACTTAAAGGGTGAAGACTGAGTCAAGAAGAAGATGATGGATTCAGTGAGTGATGACAATAACTCACTGAATCCCTAAGACTCTTCTCCAACTTCTTACATCTGAAGACAAACTGAAGAAGAAGATCTGAAGGATAAACAGATGAAGAAAGAGCTGGACAAGGCGGAGAAGTTTGAATCAGATAAAGAAGTCCTTATCAACATAAGTCAACTTTCCCTGAATGGCTAACTTACAAGCTCAGTGTCATCACTGAAATATGGAAAGCGGCCTTGTCCTTTACTTAGAATAGTCTTTTAAACAGAGACAAAATACATCAAGTATTTTGTCTTCAGTATGATGTCAGATTTGTCACTTAGGAAAGAGTTAAAACTCATACATGTATAAATAGCATAAGAGATGGAGTGAAAAGATTAAGCTTGTGAATTGTAAAAACACACATACACGCAAGCCATCTTTTCACTCCTCCAAATACAACTTAGTTCCTGAGATAGCTCAATGAGCTCTAAGAGTTGTGCTCAGACTTAGCCCGAGCTTAGAGAGGAGTCACCCAACTTTGTCATTTCAATCCCAAGTACTATTCCGCAAGTACTTGGGTAACGTATTCTTTGTTGATTTATTTCTAATAAGAATATGATGTTGAAAATTACTTAGTGTGTTTTCCTTATGTTAATTTCAGTCATAGTTCACTATTAACTTTTTTTATAAACTTAAACTGTTTTTAACGATAGTGAACGGGAACAACAAGTGGTATCAGAGCAAGGCTAATTATAAAACTCGTTTTTAGGCCGCTCTAAAAGTTTTTAAATTAGGATCCTAAATGGCCGAAATTGATGTACCCCAACTAGTCGATAAAAAGGGTGGAGCTTATTCAAAGGTTGCCCTAGACTTGAAGTTGGCAAATTCAACAAATGGAAAAAGCGAATGCTTTGCTATTTGATTGGGATGGAACCTTATTATATCAAGTGTATAAATGAAGTTCCATTTGTCCCAAAGACCAAGGGTTGCCCAAACCTCAAGCTCTCAAGGACCCAGGATGAAAGGAGAGTGGTCAACCAGGACCAAAGACTCAAAAGTATCATAATATCTTGTCTTCCTGACGATATTATAGAGTCTGTTATAAGTGTAGTACGCCTAAAGCAAACCTGGGATGACCCAGTTCATAGTCATGAAGGACCATCTGATACCAAGGAAAACAGGATAATGGACTGAAACTTGAGTATAACACCTTCAGGCTAAGGACTCGAAACTCTCTCAAACTTACACCGGTACAAAACTCTTTTAAATGAACTATCAAATGATGGTGTTAAGTTGTCCAAACATGAAATCAATGTTGGTTTTGTCAACAGTCTCCCTGAGAAGTGGTTAAATTTCTCTCAGTGACTCAGGAATGCTAATCATATCCAGAATCTTGAGCTTCCCGAAATTTATGGGAAATTTGTCTATGAGGAAAACCTCATCAACAGACGATACCCTCACTTAAAGAAGTCTCAGGAAGTCAAGAAGTCCCTGACCACCACCTCATCACCAATTTCAACCGCTTTCTTTTCTAACAATGTGGTTCAAGATTTCCAAGAAAACTCAGATGATGAGCCCGATGAGAGATCAAGTGAGGAGTACCTAAATGACCTGAATGCTGAATTTCAGGAAAGGGCACTCCTTGCTAACTCTCGAAGGTTTATAAAAAGTAACAAAGGTTTTTCAACGCTAAAGCAACAAGACACTAAATGCTATAAGTGTCACAAAAAGGGTCATTTTGCAAAAGACTTTTTCTAAAACAATTTCAGAACCCTCTTATAAACCATCAGGTTCAAATCAGTCCTCGTGCTTCAAAGCAAATTTCAACCAAAAATGTATCGGCCTCATCAAACTTTTCAAAATAAATCTGATAATAACAAAACCATTGATTATGAAGCCAAGTATAAGAAAGCTAAAGCTAAGCTTGCATTGCTCGAGGCCAGTCCCTCAGAAACAACACAAAGTGTTCAATCTGCGGCAGGTAAAACAAAGGCCTTGTTGTTTGAGACCTTCGGATGAAGAGCCGTGTCATCGATGATGAAATGGTGCATGTCAGTAATCGATGGCCCTCTCAAGAGGACAAGCTAGCTGTTGGAAAGAATCATGCCAGGAATGGAGAATGGGTCAACATCACAATGAAGAAGGTAAACATTTTACTTTCTATGGATGATGACTCCGATTGGCAGTCTTACATGAATTACCTAAATGTAGACCTTAAGTTTGTAGAAGAGCAAAGACTGAATCTTTTTTCTAAGTACAACAAGTTAAGTTTTGAATTGAATAAGTGTAGAGATGAACTGCTTATTTTAAAACAAGCAAAGCTTGAGGTTGTCACTTTGCAAATTCAAAACACCAACTAGTTAAAAGAAATCGGGATCTTCAAGATGAACTTAAAAAGGCAAATGATATTCTTAATAGTTGGACTGCTAAGAATCCCAGGGTCTTTGATACTGTGGGTGCCCCCAATAGCAAGAAGAGAGTCATAGGTGAAGATCATCTCCCTGACCCTCTCAACAAAGACCAGTCTCCTAAGCCTTTTGTGTCTGGTGGCATGATCACAAATATGTTAGCTGATCCCAATTCCAGTGATTGGATTGAACGGGTTAATCCTGAGAGTAAGCTTCCAAATTTCGATTCTGGAAGGATTCTAGAGCCTGAAAGTCAAGCTCTAAAGAGCATGCTTGGATTCCCCGATGTGCCCAGTAGTACTGAACACATCTGTGAGTCTCAAGCAGTAATCTCAAGCACCGCTTCCACCACTGAAACCTCTTCGTGGTGCCGCTCCAAGCTCTGAGCTTACTCCACTACAATTCAATCCTCATTCACCAAAAGAAAGGTCTGGACTTGGTAGAACCATCCTACAAAGACAAGCAAAACAAACTCAACAAGAGTCTACTCCTACAGAGACTTCAACATCCTCTCGTCCCCATCGGTTGACCAAATTCAAGAATCGACCAACTTGTGAGGAAGCTTACTGAAAAAATGGAATCCATTGAAAAGGTCCCCGAACCAATCAAGGAGACAAAGTCAGCTTCCTCCAGTTCCTCAAAGTCTAAGCCAACCTCCAAAAACAAACAAAAATGTGAGTTGTCATTACACTAGCCATACCACTCGACAATCGCTACATGAATCCTTTTCTGCATGATCGCAAAAAGGATGATCACAGGACAGCAGATCATCTTCAGGATGTCAGTCAAGCAAACTATACCAAAGTTGGTCATAAGTATGCTTCATCCTCCAAAGCTGCTCCAAAGAATAGAGCAAAACCTTTTCCTCTGTGCCCTCACTGTGGGTTTAATGATCATCATCAGGATGATTATCTCATGAATACATGCGTGATATATGCGTAATCCACTCATGAGACATCCCAACATGACAGTGTCATTCAAGCAAGGAGAAATTCCAAACAACCTAGAGTCACCGAGTCATCCTCAGCCTCTAAATGCAAAACCTGTGGTAGCACTGTGCACACAACCACCGACCATGAGTCGATTGCAAATTTCAGAGAGACCTTGAGACCCAAGCCCACTAGTAAGTGGGTCACTAAGAGAAACTAATTCAGTTTACTACTTGTGCAGAGACATGCCATGGAGCCTATTTGGCATCTAGACAGTGGATGCTCAAGAAGCATGACTGGTGTGAAGGAATATCTGCACAAGTATGTAAAGGAACCAGGGCCCAAGGTAGTATTTGGTGCTAATTCATCATGTCCCATCAAGGTTATGGTTCAAGAACTGTAATGGAATAGTTTTCTCTAGAATAGCCTATGTCAATGGTCTCAAATACAATCTCATCAGTGTCAACCAACTATGTGATGCTAAATACATTGTACAATTCAATGATAAACAAGGTACCATTTTCAATGCCAACAAGGAAGTTGTGTTGATAGCTCCCATGAGAGATGATGTTTATGTACTTGACATGTCAACACTCTCCCAAGATGGAACGTGTCTCTTTGCTAAAGCCACTGAAACTATCAATTGGATGTGGCATAAGAGACTCTCACACTTAAACTTCAAAAACCTCAACAACTTGGCAAAACAAAACAAGGTCCTTGGCTTACCATCACTGGTTTTTGCAAAAGACAAACCATGCTCTGACTGTGAAAAAGGTAAACACCACAGAGCATCATTCAAAACCAAACAAAATTTCTCCATCAAAAGCAGCCTTCACCTCCTGCATATGGATCTCTTTGGACCATCCCCAGATCAATCCAAAGATGAGAAGTATACACTTGTTATTGTTGATGAATTCTCAAGATACACTTGGGTATACTTTTCTCCAAAAGAGTCAGTTGATACAATAATGTCATTCATCGAAAGATTGAAAATCGAATGACATTAAAACAAATCGAACTCGACAATGGTACCGAAGTTCAGAAATCAAGAGCTTGAGAGTTTTTGTGATGAAAAGGAATTTCTCAAAATTTCTCATCTCCTTATACCCCTGAACAAAATGGGGTTGCTGAAAGGAAAACAGAACTCTCATTGAGGCTGCAAGAACCATGTTAAATGGCTCAGCTCTCTCAAAACATTTTCGACTGAAGCAGTCAAAACTGCCTGTTACACTCAAAACAAGTCAATCATTGTCAAAAGACATAATAAAACCCCATATGAGATCTTCAAAGGTAGACTTCCCGACATCAGCTATTTTCATGTATTTGGATGTCCTGTGTTCATTCATAACCACAAGGATCATCTAGGCAAGTTTGATGCAAAAGCTGATGATGGATACTTCTTAGGCTACTCACTGATCTCCAAAGCCTTCATGGTTTTTAACACAAGGAGACAACAAGTTGAGGAAACCTTTCATGTCACCTTTGATGAAAGTGCCGAAAGCATCAGGTTCACCAACACCTCAATGGAGGAAATAGGAATTGATGACTCATCAAGATATCCTCCGATGAGTTCACCACAATTCAATTCCTCATATCAAGCCGATGCTGATATCTCATATTATGTCTTACCTCACAACCTACCCCAACCAATAATCAGTGAATTAATTGATAATCTATCACCCCAAAAGGATAGGTAACACTCGAACCAACTGTTCAGATCCCGTGATTCATGAAACCCAACCGAACAGACATCATAACAGATGCTCAAAATGAATCTGTTGCTCCTGTGAACCATTCTCACTCTGAACCTCCAAGTGACTTCATCAAACTCAGATCCTAGACCACAAAGTAAGTGGACAAGATCTCATGATATTGAGCTTGTAAACATCATTGGTGAACCCACTGAGGGCATGCTCACTAGAAGCATGGTCGCTAGTCTAACCGCAGCTTCAGCCAATGAATGTCTATATGCCGATTATCTATCGAAATAGAACCCAAAAGTGTCACCAAGCTCTAAAACACCCAAGCCGGGTTCAGGCTATGCAAGAAGAACTGCAACAGTTTGACAAAAACAAGGTCATGACCTTGATCAAATGTCCTCGGGATGTAGTAGTCATAGGAATGAAGTGGGTTTTCGAAACAAAACCTGATGAAAATGGCATCGCATTAAAAACAAAGCCGACCGGTAGCCAAAGGTTACAACCAACAAGAAGGCATTGACTATGATGAGACATTTGCTCCCGTTGCAAGAATGGAAGCCATCAGGATCTTCCTTGCATATGCAACATACATGAACTTCATGGTCTACCAAATGGATGTTAAAAGTGCATTCTTAAATGGTGATCTCAAGTAAGATGTGTATGTTCAAGAACCTCCGTGCTTTGAGAGTAGTGAATTCCCCGACTATGTCTGCAAGCTTGACAAAGCCCTCTATGGACTTAAACAAGCTCCCTGTGGCATGGTATGAAACTCTCTCAGCCTTCCCGATACAAAACAAGTTTGTCAGAGGAAAGATAGACAACACACTGTTTGTCTATAGAACCCAACAAGATGTGATACTAGTCCAAGTGTATGTTGATGATATCATCTTTGGCTCAACAAACTACAAACTTTGCAAACAATTTGAAAACTAATGACAAAGAAGTTTGAAATGAGCATGATGGGGAACTTACATACTTTCTTGGACTACAAATCAGGCAAACTGATAAAGGAATATCCATCACCAAGAGAAATACACCGTAAATCTCTTGAAGAAATATGAGATATCTATGCCTCGCTGAAGACACCAATGGTCCCACCTAACAACCTTGGACCTGATCTCACCGGCAAATCACCAATCAAACTCATTTCAGAGGGATTGTTGGATCACTGATGTATCTAACCGCTACTAGACCGCATATACAATTTTCACTGTTTAATAGCAAGATATCACCAATCCCAAAGAATCTCACCTCACCGCAGCCAAGAGAATACTGTGTACTGAAGGGAACCCCAAGCCTTGGACTCTACTATACAAAATGCTCAGGGTTTGATCTCAAGGGTTACTCGATTCTCGATTATGCCGGGCCGCAACATGGACGTAAAAGTACCTCGTGGTCCTCAATTCCTTGGAGGAAAACGGTCTGTTGGAGTGCAAAGAAGCAACAATCATGGTTATGTCCTCACCGGTTTAATATGTAGCCGCCGCAGATGTTGTGCCAATGTACTATGGATGAAAAGTCAACTCAGTGACTACAACATCCATTACAAAATGGTACCCATCTTCCGTGATAACACAAGTGCAATTGCAATCTCCAACAACCCCTGCCTCCACCAAAGAACCAAACACATTGATATCGATATCACTTCATCAGGATCACATAATGAAAGGAGACATAGAGCTTCATTTCATCCCTACCAATATCAACCGGCCGATATCTTCACCAAACCCTTGATGAACCCACCTTCGTGAGACCAAAGCTGAATTGGGAATGCTTGACATTGAAAGTCAAGTATCAAAACCAATCTCAGAAGTTCTCCTAAATGGTTCATCCTCCCTGACACCCAAAATAAACCTCTCACTGAATGAGTAAGACTCATTCAGGGTCCCCGACACTTGACAAAGAGCATTGAATAAGTAACTAAATGATCCAAGTATCACTTACTTTAATGTCCTAGGTTGGTAACTATGCCAATTTAATAAAGGAATATATGTCTCTTTGTCTTACTGTCATCCCACTTGGCATTTAATGCCTCTCACAAAAATATCAAATTGATATTTTATCCCTGCAAAAGTGCACTGCAATCTGCTCCCTTGAAAACGGGATTTTGCTGCGGGTAATGGAGTGGTAGCATTAAATGTGGAAATTCAAACGCCTTTCAAAAACCAACTCTAAATATTCCCATTTGTGCACAAAACACCCTCTTATCACTCTATAAATACCCTCTTCAAACACAAACAAACACACACAAATCTTTTCTCGCAACAAAACTCACAAAATCATTTCAAAAAAAACATTTGTGTTCTCAAATCTTCAAAACCCCTTTTGAAAAACCTTTCTTGTAAACATTTACAAAAGTTTTTCATCACAAACTTGAAGAGATCTAAATACTTTGATTGTTCTAGTCAAAACATTTTTTAATCCTAAAATCTTTGTTAATGGAAATGGCTAGAACACCATCTCCAGCTTTGCTTCTCAGGGTAGGGATCTTACTAATGTTGAATTTAAAACAAATAATGTCATAGGAAATTTTGAATATCCCGAAAATGTCCCAACCTATAAAGACATTATAAAATTTTTATTCAACGCCCACTCAAAACGCCTTTGTAAAATGTCCTCGGTGTTGTACCCAAACTACCTCAGGGAGTTTTGGGCTACAGCTAGAGCCTTTGACCCGACACCTTCTATTGATGAGCATAACCTTAGACCTCTCGTGGAGTATCTCATCAGTTCAGTCTTAATGGGGAAACAATACACCCTGGATTTCAAAACGCTTTGCACTACAACAGGTTAGATTATAACAAAGGTGTTTATGTCGCCCATCCTGAACCCTCCACTGTGAAGGATGGGTTAAAACAAATCGTTTTAGATCCAACATTTTTGGACAAGACCCTACCACTAAAAGCTCGTTCCCGTGGCTTGGAGGATCCTCTTCACTTTTGTGATTCAGGTCCTCGGCGGGAACCACTCATCCACCGAACAAGTTAACTCTATTCAGCTTGATGATGGCATACCGCTTGATGAATGGGGTCAATTTACATAGGGGAGATCATTTACAGTGATCTCAGAACTAAGCTACAGAGCAAAACTAGGACGAAATACGCTTCAGTATCCTAGGTTTGTCTCTTGTGCTCGCAATCGTTATCGGGTTCAAATTATACTCAGATGAAAAATTTGGAAATTTACCCGCATCCCGAGCCCTTCAAATTTTCAAAAGAACCCATCCCTCGTCACTCCCATTGAATTGACGCCCACATGATTGCCAGAACAATCTAAGTGGATCGGTGTCTCCAAACCCTCGCCCCAAAAGAAAAAGGGAAGTCTCGTGATCGACTAAGACCATACCAAAGTCTCGTGGCCCCGAGGCTTCAGGAGCACGTACCTAAGAGGCACAAAAAGCCCGTGACCAAAAAGACACCCACGACTGTGCAACAATCACCCCAAGGACAACGAAGGACACCGATACATCACAGCCAGTGCCCTTGGTCACACCTACTACTCCCCAAGATCCAGAGGGAAACATACAACCCGGGTAGGGGAGCCTTCCACAACGCCCCTGATGACATTAGCAAATCCAAGCCTTTGTCCGAGGGCACACCGATCTCTCCCAAAGACTCGAGGGACTCAAACAACCCACCGATAGGGATACAACTATCACCGACTCGCTAAAGGCACTGGGAAACGCCCACCGTGTCTCAGGGTCAGGGGACAAAGACTCTGAGGGAAAGGAACAACCCACCGATATGGAACCCACAACCAATCCTCGACTCCAGGAAGGCACCGGGAAGCCCACCAGTGTCCGAGGGGTCAACGGGGGACAAAGACTCAGAGGGATATAAACCACCCACTGATATGGAACCCATAACCAACCCCTTGCTCACAATTGCTGATGTCACTGGGATATTATTCTCAAGATGAGCTCACGAGATCGATGATGAAATCTTATCACTGGAGAAGAAATGGACGCCGAGGTTCAAGCTTCAACAAGAACCTCACCGATCCAAAGGAGCTTATCAATCCCCATTCCAACATGATCATACTTCAATCCTCAAGCTCGATGAATTCAAAGAGTTTGACAATGTTCTTCCCTCACCGAAAGGCAGCTTGGCTCTGGATCACCGGCTTCAAGGAAGCTATACTGTGGGTGACTAAAACATTGTGGGAACAACATACCGAGGTCAGCCAAGTTACCGATCTTAAGGCGTATGGGCTTCGATGAAAATGTTCATGAGCACAGAGATCTGATGTATGACAACATTCACCGACTGGATGAAAGCATGGCTAAATTCCTCGTGCATCTTCAGGTGTAGGTACCACGATAGATGAAATCAGGGAGTTTGTCAAAGAAGACCCAAAGAACCAACTCTAAAGTCTTGGAAGCTACCGAGGCGCACTGAAACAATCCTCAAACCTCACCGAACCGCCAATATGCTCAAGTCTACAAATGTTCAGTGGTCTTCCATCCTCACCCCCTCTACAAGCTACAATGGACTCTTTGAATACGCAGGTGGCTACACTGGCTTAGGCATCCTCATCTCTCGCCCGAATCTTGGGCCCGAATGACCGCTCTTGAAGTTTCACAAGCTAATTTGGAAGCAAAAGTCACCGGTATTCAAACCGACACCTCGATATGAAGGCAATGATCACTGAAATTTATCAAGCCTTCAAGGGTCAAGCGCTCCGCCCCTCAAAGATCAACACCAACTCTTGCCCTCACCGACGCTACGGCAACAGCTTGAGGGGAGAATATTGTCAAGAAACTCCTCTTCACACCGAGGGGAGCAAACATCATCAGCCTCTGTAGCTCCCACATCAACATCACCACCACCACAAAGAACTCCCATCTCATCCATCCCACCAACATCATCATCAACAACACCGGCAGCTATCACAACAACACCACCCTTGGTTGCATCATCTTCTTCAGTGCCGTGACAAAGGCAAAGGCATAATGACGACCGCCGAGCCCGAGAAGATCCCCTATAAAATCGGCGACATCAATACCTGCCACACCTCAACAAATGAGTAAACATCTTGCTAAAGAAGAAAGAAGATTGAAACTAGCCGAGGAAGAGAAAAAGAACAGAGAAGCACCGCAAAAGTAGTCGCCAAGAAGCCGAGAATATGGGATTAGATGCAAGCAAGCTCCCAAAGGGTCGCAGACAAAAGTTCAAGGATGCTCAGTCGCTCAAATGGCCGCAATGAGAAAGCAAGATGAAGAAAAGAGAAAGAAAACTCTGAAGCTCGTGAAAAGCGTAATTGAGGAATACAATCGACAATGAGCGTACCAAGGCTTCCTGAAAAAATCACCGATGTCAAGATTATTCCCAACACCAAACCATTGGCTATGAATGTTTACAGAGGGATGACAAAAGACACTTTGAGGTTCATGATCCCTTAAAATTCAGTGACTTTGGGATCACCGAACTTGATGAACTTGGTCCGATCATTGGTAAGAAGCAAAATAAGGTGGTCAAGGAGCTGATGAAGATGCTCAGTAAAAGATATGAAAGGTCGAGGGATGCACCAGCCCAACTAGGAATTCAAACCGCCTTTGATCGCACCTCAAGGATCTCAACCACAAACTTCCACTTGGCAAAAGGAAGAGAGTTGAGTTCCAACCCGAGATTAAAGTGCCTCGACCGGAGTGTAATAGGGAGCTACCTCAAGGGGTTAAATTTGTGAATTGTCTAGTGATTGAAGAGCCTGAAAGAGGGCTATTTCACATTGGTGTCTATGGAAACCCAAAGATTTCAAAGATGGAGTGATATTGATCAGCCGGTGTAGCCGCAATGATCAACTATATTCCAAAGGGCCTCTCGATCCAATCCCCAAAGAAATATCGTTCTCGCCAAGACCTAAATGCCAAGATAAGAGACCATCCTGACAGAGAAACACTCATCACCAAAAAGCTCAAGCTTGAAGCATGGGAATCCATCCGACCGACATCATTTTGTTTTTCTTTTGTACTAGTGATAGGAACTATGTAATCTGATCAATAAACGATGTATGTTTTATTCATTTACTCATTGTTCCTTATTGAATTCATTAGTACATTCAAGTGTAGAAGAAGCCATTTGCTCACCTACACTGATCAACCACTTAGGCTATTTGTATATCCAAATAGGGGAGATGTTCGAAAATACCCAAACCCCTTAATCTAGGATTTGAATAGAAAATAGCCCAAGTACTCATCTGTTAAACACAATCAGTCAAGTGCATAGCCGCCGTGAGTCATCTTTAGGATACTCAAGACGAGGCAATGAAGAAGTCTCTCCACTCAAGAAGGCGGAACTTAAAGGGTGAAGACTCGAGTCAAGAAGAAGATGATGGATTCAAAGGAGTGATGACAATAACTCATCAATCCCTAAGACTCCTCTCCAACTACTTACATCAAGACAAACTCAAGAAGAAGATCAAGGATAAACAGATCAAGAAAGAGCGGGACAAGGCGGAGAAGTTTGAATCGATAAAGAAGTCCTTATCAACATAAGTCAACTTTCCCCTAATGGCTAACTTACAAGCTCTGTCATCACCTGAAATATGGAAAGCACCTTGTCCTTTACTTAGAATAGTTCTTTAAAATGAGACAAAATACATCAAGATTTTGTCTTCTCAGTATGATGTCGATTTGTCACTTAGGAAAGAGTTAAAACTCATACATGTATAAATAGCATAAGAGATGGAGTGAAAAGATTAAGCTTGTGAATTGTAAAACACACATACACGCAAGCCATCTTTTCACTCCTCCAAATACAACTTAGTTCCCGAGATAGCTCAGTGAGCTCTAAGAGTTGTGCTCAGACTTAGCCCGAGCTTAGAGAGGAGTCACCCAACTTTGTCATTTCAATCCCAAGTACTATTCCGCAAGTACTTGGGTAACGGATTCTTTGTTGATTTATTTCTAATAAGAATATGATGTTGAAAATTACTTAGTGTGTTTTCCTTATGTTAATTTCAGTCATAGTTCACTATTAACTTGTTTTATAAACTTAAACTGTTTTTAACGATAGTGAACGGGGAATAACACAACTAGAGGTGTTAAAAAATACTTGATTCGAACCCAAACTTGATTAACCTTATTCGGGTCAGGTTATTCGGGTCAAGAACTTGATTAACCTTTTTTAATATAAATTTTGAAGTTATCTATTTAAATGAGTACAAATAGGCAATTTTATTATCTTTTACTCATATTCGGGTTGATCCGACCCCGAATAGACCAGAATCAAGTGGCCCGACCCGAGTGGACCCGAACCCGATTCAATTGGGGGCGCCCCCGACTTGGACCCGGTCGGGTTCATGTATGTTGTTTTTAGCATTGCTCCGACTTGGACTCGGCACAATTGATCTGAACCCGATGAACCTAACCCGATTAACACCTCTACAAGCAATTAACATTCATACTTTTTCTAAACGCTAATTCAAGTGCCATTTACAAGCAACTAGCGTTTCCACTTACTAATTATGACTACACAACTATGTTATCAAACGCTTTATCAAAACAAACTACTATTGCCTCTTGCTACTACTTTACTGCTAATGCTTTCCGCTATTGCTTACTGTTGCTACTTTTTGTTACAACTATCTTCGCCAAACATCCCCTAGGTGTATTTACCATTCTGTCGTTTAAAATATAAGGCGTGTACCCGGGTATAAAAAACTATATAATTAAATGAAAAATATAATCATAAATTATGTAATTCGGGTCAAACTAACAACCGATCCGAATTCAAATTCTGTTTTTGGTTTTAGTTGGAAAAAGTTTCTACTCAAACAAATCAAAGAATAAACTGAACAACCCTATAACCGAACAGATGAACACCTTAGCATTAAAAAGAGGTGCACACATTAACCAGTTTTTTAACTGAACCGGGAAAAAGCCGAAACGGTTTTTTTTTCCAAAAACCGTTTTTGAGAAAATCGGTTTTAGTATAACCGAACCGGGAATTTAAAAACTGGTTTGCATGTTTAGATGTCAACCGGTTTGAACTCAAACTGGTTTAAACCGAACCGGTTCAAGGTCATGGAACTGCTTTTTCATGTCCAAAACAGGTTTCAAACCAAACCGGTTTTTGATTCAAAACCTATTTTTGATTGTTTAACTCAAACCTAAACCGGCTTGAAACCGGTTCGGTTTTAAATTTTAACCGATTTGTGCACCTCTAGCCTTAAAGATGATAGTAGCCGGCCCAACATTTGTGAAAATTTGCAAACGGTTTGAAAATTTTTCATTGAGGCCGGCCCAGATAAGTTACACATGACCTTTCAACAAAGCCAGGCCCGGCCCATCATAAACCAGGATCAACCAACCATCGTCATCATCATCATTTGGTATAGTAGTAGTAGGTCAAAAAAATCCCCAAAAGAAGATCAAAATAAAAAGCATCAATGGCGTCTGGATGGGGGATAACAGGGAACAAAGGAAGATGTTACGATTTCTGGATGGATTTCAGCGAGTGTATGTCTCGCTGCAGGGAGCCCAAAGACTGTGGTCTCCTTCGTGAAGACTATCTTGAATGTCTTCATCACTCCAAAGAGGTACTTTTTATAACTTCATTTAAATAATAACTTAGATCCAACAATATTGTTTTAGTTTTAAGGATTGAAACCTATAAGTTGTTGTATACTTTTAGTTATTTAAATGTTACTTATTAACTGTATCTGGTTGCATCACTGTTATTTTATACGACGTAAATGGTATTTTCAGAATTTGATGGCTAATAAGAAAATAGGCAGATACTAGTGCTAGGTTTAGTTGGGTGCCTTCAGTTAGTGAGGTCCTCTCGGGAGTATAGTTTTCGATTTGTGCGATTGTGATTAGGTACTAGGGAGTGCAATGAAAAGGGGATAGATATTTCTTTATTCATGGGTATAATTCTGTGGCGAAACTCATTAGGGTTATGTTGATACAAAAGTTGGGCGTTCCTTGTTTGGACTACGAATCCGTATCAATTGGATCTTAATGCTTGAGACCTGCACACTAAGAAAACAGAAAACACCGTTAGGCTTACCGTGGGATTGTCTCCCACGATTATCCTCCGGTGTGAGAGTAAGTAATCGGTTTTAGAGTTTAGTTAAGAGTTAGGGTTATTAGATCCTACCTCTAATGAGGACCGAGATACCCTTTATATATATACACGAAATCCTTGTTGGTTTCGTGTTCCCCAACCTTCGGCGTATCCCGCCTAAGTCGGGCAATTAATACATATCTCATAAATAAGAGATATCCGATATCCAAACCATAAATAAATATGGATTTGGGCCTTCGTGAGCCCAAACTGTTACCGGGTTAGCCCAGTCGTACTGGGCTCGCTAGTAGCAGTCGTTGGTTGGGTTCGTGACCCAAATGCGGACTATACGTCATCAGGTTACAACTAGTGTAGGGTTGAATTATGGTTTTTGTTAATTTGCACGACTATCGTGATTTCGTTTGAGAATTGAGATGACGTTCGTTCAGATAAATCAATGCTGTGTGGTTCATGCCTTCTATGTTTTTTGTTGAAATGGTCATTGGTGTACATCTTTCTTGGTTGCGGGTCTACTATAAGGTGCCTTGGCCCCCGAGGCCTTGAGTACTAGTTTGTTTCATTTTAATTGTCTTATACTTGAACCCCCACCATGTTAAATTAGTGCTACGTATTAACGACACATCTAATCCTCATAGAATCTATGCATTTTTTTGATACTTGAACTTGCCATAGCAGAGTTATCTAGTTTTGTTTATTACAAAGGGTGTGGGATGCAACTAATCTCTACTGAAATGTAAACTCACCACCACCCACCCATCTTTTATTTCTTTATTTATGATTCAACCCTCGATACTATCTTGATGTTTTTTTTATTATAGATCCAATTATGCATCCTTTTATGACGTTTATTTGTATCCCCATTCTGCTATTAGTACCTTTTGATTAGAGTATATGTTTATGACCTTTTCTTAAATTGGGGGAGCAGTGGAGCACCATAACCGAATGTAGGATGTGCTAACATTTCAGTTTTTGCACTACGATTTTACAAATAAAACCTCTGTGAAACCACTTTTTCCGTTTCCTCTAAGTCTCGAAAACCACTCGTATGCTACAGTGTGAAAACAAAGTCAACTATATAGCTACCAGTCTATGCTTACCATGCACATTTTAGGTAGCAGGAAGCCTGTGATCATCAGTGTGCAAGTTAATATACAAATGATGTTATGTATACTATATACAGCAGCAGTTCAAGTTAACAACGGGAAAACACCAGAATATTTGAACTCATACATACAATTAGTTGTAATGTTGAAGTTTATTTAACAAAAGAAATTTTAAAAACAAAATAACAGTTATGATAACGTGTAGGTTATTAAAATGTAGGATTAAAATAAATATAGCCATCATCATGATGAAATAAAGGATTAAACATGACTTTCTAGATCTGCTTCATGTCGCTTTTAGTAAAGTCTTAGTGAAATCTGTAACTCGTTAGGTAAAATCAGCGCTGACTTTTTTTCGTCAACTTTCATTATTCTTCTGTCCTCTGAAATTGTCTATTTCTTCAACAATGTATGCAAAATGATTGTTGAAATTACATTGGCAGTTTCAACGACGTAACCGGATATACAAAGAAGAGCAACGCCAGATAAGAGCTGCTGCACAAAAGGCAAAAGGTGGAGATGTAGATGGAGAAGGGTTTCCTCATCATTAGTGTAAAATGTTCCGTTGTGGTTTATAATAATGATTGAAGTGTGCAATCTATGTTGTTCCTGGAAATTTGGTGCATTTTGTGCCTTTTTGTTGTTTCGAGTTGTTGTGTACTTTGTCATCAGCAACATGCTCATGATATTCTCAATTTGAACTTTTAAGCACATTATTTCATAATGCTAATTATAGACCGCTTTTGTTGTGCCAAGTTCAGATCATTTATTTATAAGTTTTATTCTAAACTGCTGATCTCACTAGTCCCACATGCGTTCTTATGATATACTAATAATCTCATACCTTAGCTACTACTGTTATAGAAAAATGAGCAGTTAATAAACACTCATTGACTTATAAGATTAAAGTGACATTGCATTGCATGTTTCGTTGATTACATTTGTTTAAATTAACCTGTCTCTTTCATTTATTTATGATGCTTTGTCTCAAAACATATTAGGTAGATGATTGCGTGATTATAAAATTTATAAATACTCGCATGCTTACAACTTCCCTTCATTTAGGTGTATCTTATAAGCTCCTCCCTTTTAATGAACCTCACTTGCTTCATCAGTATTCAACACCGCCCATGTCAGTTTCTTCCTGCAGAACTGCATGCTTTTTTCACGCCCAGTTCACTTTAGAAATGCACATTGGTCGTTTCTTTTCTTTCTTTTATTAGGCACCGTTCACTTTATATCTGGAAGCCGAACAGGTTCTGATTCTAGCATCCCAACACACTCAAATTTCTTTCGAACTCTGTCTAGGGGAAGACAGAGACCTCTAGGGTGTCCAAATGACCCATACTTCTGCTCCAATCCTGAAAAGAATCCGTGGGGTGGTTCGGTGTGCTGTTTTGGGAAGTTTTGTAAGGATGTTCTGTCTGACCGCAACCACTGTGGGGGTTGTGGACATGTTTGTTTGTATGAGTTAGTTTGTTGTGATGGTACATGTGTAGACATTAGAAGTAATCCTCACCATTGTGGGGGTTGTTTTGAGAAGTGTCCTGGCCAAGGTAGGTGCTCCTATGCCATGTGTAATTATGGTTGACAATCGAACCCGTTGAATAAAAGTTCTGTAGTATTTTGTTGTTTTGTTTGGCTGTATTCATGGCTTGTGATAGAAGTTTGGTTATGATCATCTTCATAAGTAGATTTTCAAAATGTGTTCATTCTTATGGTTGGTAACAAAACTTTACAAAATGCTTGCATCAGTTGAGTGAATATGTATCACTGTATTATTTACTGTATTACTGTAATTTTTTAGTTATGTATGGGAATATTTTTGTTTAGGAAGAGGGATTTGAACATATTATGATCTCCATATATCTTGAAAACTTCTAAACTCTGAAAAAACAACCCATATGAGATAACATTGCCCTGTTACAACCATAATCATGTATTTGCCGCCTAAGGTTTACACGATGAATTATTTTTAGTACATAAGATTATTCGATGGACATGTGAATAACTAAAACGAAGTGCTCGGCGTTAAAACAGCAATGAGATAAATTTAAAGGTACGCTTTTAGTCCATCATCAAAGATACGAACAAAATCCTCCATATGAGTAGCTGAAATGCACACACCAATCTCTAGATCTTCGTTTGATTCTTTGCAAGAATTGATAGATATTGCTCCATTATGATCAATTGAAACTGTTTCGAGCTTTTTTGGCTTCCCCCACCCGAAATCCATATCATAGAATCTAAGCTTTGGTGTTCCGGATACCCATGTCATTGTTGTTGGCATTCCTTCAGAGACCAAATCGTTGAAAGATTCCATGTCGTCTTTTAGGACTCCATCCTTATAATCAGCCAAGGTCTTGTGTAGATTCTCTCCTATGAATTTTGCAGCAGTTATGAATCCTTCTTTTCCGATTAAAAGATTGGTTTTTGCAATCGCCGCACAACCCCCGGCGCAGTTGCCAAAGTAGGCCGTGGGTATAGGTGGCTTCATACGTGCTCTACGATCAATTGGGAAACCAAATAGTTGCAACTTATCATTGCGTGATTTCGCAATGCAACTCCAAATATAAGCACATGCTACTGTAAAAGATGATACATATTCTAATGTTGGCAGTTGGGCTGATACTCTATCTTTTAACTGATTGATAACAGCTCGTGTCAAGATAAACGTGGCACGAAGTTTATCACTCGGTCCAGCTAGGCTTTGAGTTACATAATCTTCATTAAAACTTTCAACTTTTGAACGCTTTAGATACGCTTCATCTAGCATTGAATATTTGATCATTCTATCATATAATGGCCTAGTGCCGTTAGCTAAAAATGACTCGTCATTATTACCAGATCGCAAGAATTGATGTCCACGCCTTCAAGAAACAAAACCGAGTGCTAGCATCACCTAGGCAATGGTGATTTGTAAATCCAATAGCTATCCCTTGGTTGGGAAAAAGCGTCACTTGAACGGAGAAAAGTGGAATCTTTATGCAGTCTGATAGTCTAGTACTCTCACCTAGTATTGGTACAAGATCGTAAAACTTGTCACAGTTTCTAGGATGGTTTCCTGTTAATTCGTTAAAGTCAAGGTTACATTCTGCGAAAGTAGCAGCCACAGAATCACCTTCAACATAACAAATCTCGGGCTTTTTAGTAGGAGTAGGATATACTATCAACTTACCTACAAAAGGGTAAAAATGTTTAAGTGTAATCGATAACGAATGTTCAATATTGGGAACAATGGTTCCAGTAAATTGGCTTCTAGTGATGGGAAGCTCATAAAAGAAAAGATTGTTAATCGGAGGAGAACGTAGCCAAAAGAAATCGAAAAAAGTGAGTTGGAGTGACTTGTCGCCTAGAGTGTCTGGTGGTGGCGATATGTGGGACTGCTCAAGAACAGTCAAGATGGGAAGGGAAGCCATTTGATGTACTTTCAAGATTAGACTGAGTTATCAAGGTTCAATGATTTGATCAGAAAACGACAAAAATATCCATTTTCAGTTTTTCACAAATACACTTCACAAAATAACAATTTTTTTTCAAAAAACCAAAAATACCCATAAAACTCGCAAACTTACACTATTTATGAGTTTTTCAAAAATCGCATACTACATTTTTAAAGAAATTCCAGCAAAGTTTCCATGCATTTTTGAAATCTATGCAATATACACTCTCCAGATACCACATACCAAAACAAGCTTTGCGATTTTTTTAAAGAAAAATCGCAAAGTTTGCTATATTTTTAAATATTATCGCAAACTTTATAGATTTTCAAAAAAATCGCAAAGCTGCTGTTTCAAAATGGCAAAGTTTGCTAGATTTTTTAAAAAAATCGCAAACTTTGCTAGATTTCTTTAAAAAATCGCAGAAAGTTGGCTAGTTTTATGGGTATTTTTGATTTTTCAAAAAAATTCTGTGATTTTCATGGGGTTACACATAAAATTGATATTTTTGTCATTTTCCCATATTCCTTTATAGGACTAACTTTAGACATGTAAACAAATTTGATATTAAATGATTGGAAAACAACAAAAGCTGGTTTATCATACAATAATTCAATTTACTGAAAATGACACTAAATATCTGTTAAAAAAAAATAAAAAAAGATTTGATCAATATTCCTTTACAGGACATAGTTGATATTAATCAAATGCAAAACAACAAAATGGTTGTTGGACAATAATTAGAGTTTAGTTAAAAAAAAGAGACAATAATTAGAGTTAATTACAAATTTCGTCTATGTGGTTTACACGTATTTTCAACTTTCGTTTTTTTTTTCCAAATTGCTTGCACGATCCGTCCCCATGGTTGCAAAATCTTGCAACGTTAGTCTTTTTGACCAATTTCTTTCGTCGTTAAGCACCTCACATGCTAAAAACATGAGGGTATTATAGTCTTTCTACATATAATCATCTTCGACCTTTTATTTATCCTTAAATTTCTATTTTGTTTCCAAGTCAAATTATTTTTCTGGTAGAACCACCATTTAACTAATCCAAATAACTAATTCTGCTTTCATAACTCTTATCCCGAAGGTTTGTAATCCCACATTTTTTAAAGATTATCGTCCCATATCCTTAATTGGCTTGCAATACAAGATTATTGCAAAAATCCTTGCAAATCGTTTAGCCTCTCGTGGTTTTGATAGTTGTAAGTACGAATGGGCCTATTTATCTCTCAAGGTAGCTGGCTAAATTCTTGATGGTCCCTTGATGCTTAGTGAAACTATTGATTGGTTCAAATATCGTAAGAAGAAACTTATGATATTTAAAGTTGATTTTGAAAAGGCATACGACTCCGTAAATTGGAATTACTTGGATTATATTTTAGATAAATGTGGTTTTGGACAAAAGTGGCGTGGGTGGATTTCCGAGTGCTTAAAATCTGCACGGACGTCCATTCTTGTTAAGCGTTTCCACATCGGAATTTTCCATAAAGGGGCTTCGGCTAAGGTATCCTTGTCTCCGTTCCTTTTTATTCTTATTATGGAGGGTCTCCATATTGCGATTAAAGATGCCATCCATTCTAATCTGATTAGTGGGGTAGACGTAGGTAATCCGAAAGTATGGATCTCTACTTCTTTTATGCCGATGACGTTGTATTGGTGATGAAAACCCGTCTAAAATGGACAATATTCTTCGTTCTAAACGCCTTCTTTCTGGCATCGATTAAGTATACATAAATCAAATGTGTTTGGAATCAGCTCTTCAAGAAATGAAGACATGGCTCTACCATCGTTGCTTATATATTTCCAGTCCGTCTGCCTAATGATCTTGACTCCCCATCGATCAAATATGAATCGCCCAAATTATGGAATGTACCGATCGAGAAGTTTAAGTCCATATTAACCAACTGGAAGTCCATATTAACCAACTGGAAGGCCAAAGTACTCTCCATTGGTGGTAGATCAACTATTGTAAAGGCGGTATTGGGGAGCATTGGCATATATTACACGTCAATATTCAAGGTTCCGGAAAGTATTTTATCATATATTGAAGTTTGCGTGCCAAGTTCTTTTGGGGAGGGGATACAGAACCCAGACGTATGGTTTGGATAAAATGGGAAACAGTTTTAGCTTCCCATGCAAAAGGTGGTTTAGACATCGGTAGTTTGAAGGCTTTCAACCTAGCTCTTTCTCCGTAAATGGCGAATGGAGGTTGGCTAACAACCCAACATGTTATTGGCTCAAGTCATCAACAATTCAACGTATATTAGTTTTGTCCATGATCGTTGTAATACAAAACGGTTTGTGGAAAAATCATAATTCCATCGGCCAAGTTACATTCCGAGTGGTATTGTTCCTCTAGAAACGTTGAGATGTTGAATCGGGTTGTGGGACTAAAAGTTCGACTGAAAGATACTCTGATTGAGATGCACCTCTCATGCAACGCTACAATCATTATTTAGGCCGACCCGATCCAAATTGTGTTGTTATTGATCTGTTCAAAGGATGGGAATGAACTGCTGGTTCAGACCAATTGTGTCTGGCGGTAGTTTGAATTCTAATCTGGAACAAATTTCAAGTTTGACTGGTCAAGACAATCTAAGGTGGAAACTTGGTGGAAATGACACTTTCACTGCGTAAAGAAACGAGGAGAGCATATTGATATACATTTCATGGAAAACTAGAAGGGGGTTGAATAGTTTTATTTTTTAGTTGATTTCAAAACTTTAGATTATATTATGTGAAATTGTATGGATGTTGAGAACGTATAGATCTAATGATAATGCAAGCAAATAAATAAAGTTAAGGGATAGAAAAGACACAACCGATTTATAGTGGTTCGTCTACAAGGTCACCTTCTTTGCCCTACTCCACTCTCCGAGTCACCTACCGAGTTCAAGCACTATGTCAACAAACTCCTTCAACTTGGCGGAGAAGCCTTCACAACGTTGCTTACACTTTTTCGGTACAAAGCTAGATACCGAGTCCGTAGCACGGTGGACCAAACCAACACAACTATTACACAACAAATATGATAAATATCAAATACAAGATCTTCGCCTGAAATTCTTGGAGTGACAAATCAATCAAGGACCCCTTGCTTGGATGACATGTAGAATGCTCGTGATCTCGCTTAGAAGGACCTATATGAGGATCACAAATAGAAAGAAAGAAGAACAACTCTCTAGATCAAGTGATCTATATGTTAGAAGAGAATGAGAGTGTATGAGAGATTTAGTAAGAAGAGGGGTGAGTTAGAATGAAGAAATGGCGCTCTATTTATAGGCAAATTTCTCCTCTGTTCCACGGATCCCACGGATCCCTTCCACTTGGGATCCGTCTAGCGTAATCCTAGGGATCCTGGTACGCCCTTTTGCCCATGGGTTTTTTGGTTATGGGTCATGGGTTATGGGTTGGTCCATGGTTTTCTTTAGATTCAATGTATCTAAGTATACATTGTATCAAGTCTTCTTTGGTATGGGTTAAAATCCATGGGTTATGTTTTTTACCCATCCTAATAAACTATTACAACAAATGCTTAATTATTACATTTTTGTATTTAAATGGCTATATGTAAATGCTTTACAAAAATAACATGTATCCTTATAATTATACTTAAGATAACATTATATTTGTTATCAACAAAACACAGAGATCGCAAAATATTAATAAACGTTTTTACGGTTTATTTGTATTAACAATCTCTCTCTTTTGTTGATGACAAAACATAATGTTATGATGAGTAAAACTTAAGAATAGATGTAAGTTTTGAAAGCACATAAGTTTTACTTCTTTCTCCCCTTTTGTCAAACAAAAGTTAACCCTTGGAAGAAATAAACAAACTTCTAACTCCCCCTTGACGGTAGCTCCCCCTGTTTGGGCTGAAGTAAAAAATAAAAATCCTACAAAAAGAAAGGTTAGTAACATGCTTTATATAATCTTGTGGTTGCAGAATCAAGATTGGGAGCCAAGGTATGTAAACAAGGCCTTGTAATAAAACAACAAATTGTAGTGGTATGTATGCCACTTACAAGCATGTAAAAAAAAGAACAAGACTTGTTCTTGAAAATGACTTCAAAAGAAAAATAATACTAAAAGTAGAAAATAGTAGTAGTGATTCCTTCCATGCTTGCATAAGGTTATGGATGGAGGTTTAAATGAGTAATGGTATTGATTGCGATAATGAGGTTGAGTATGAAACGCATTTCTTCCCTAACTCTATTGCAATTTCTAGTGGATTGGCAATGTTCACAATGTAAATGATGTGGGTAATGAGTGCGGAAGTTTTCGGGTTGTTTTGATTTGAGTTATGCGGAAGTTGTGGTGGAAAATAGGAAAATATGGATCAATATCCGGAATGTTTGTAAATGGTGGTGAAAAGAACCTAGATGTTCTTGTAATGTGATGGGAGCTAATGGTGGTGATGTTTCAAGATCTTGAAATATAGGATTTGGAGATGTGGGGTGTTGAAGACTATTCTTTTTGTTTAGGTTGTTTAGATCTTGTTGGAGTCTTAAGGAGTTCCAAAAGAGTGACTTTAGGTGGTGATGAAGTTGGTGTACTTGTTGGTGATGAGGAGGTGCTATAATGGAAGCATCTTGTGGTGAGTTATTTGTTGAGGATGAACCATTTGAGGTTGGTTTTGCTAAACAACAAGATCGGATACTAATCCGCGCGGATATCCTAGCATTTGATTGTGGTATTTTGGATGGTGGAAGTACAAAGGTTTGGATATCATGATTGTTTGTACTAGATGATTCTCCTAAAGGGTTTTGGATGACATGATGAAGTGTGTTTGTGAGAAGGAGATGGAGTATGCAAGCATTTTGGGAGTTCTATATATAGAAAACAAAGCATTGTAATGAATGCTTGACCCAAATGTGGATTAAAATCTAATGATTAGATATGAATTCAAGGCATGTGATCATGAGAACACAAGCATTAAAGAACATACTCCCAAAAAAAACAAATGATTTTTTCATCCAAAGTGAAAAATAGTTGAAAATGTGCCTGCTTTCACGGATCCTTCCCTTGAGGGATCCGTCCAAACATGAAGGCTGGGATCCGTGGGTCCGGTGATTCGTGCAAAGACAAAATTTTCCTTTTGGAAACATTTTTGCCTAGTGTGTTCCTATATGCAAACTATTTGGAGTTTCGGTTATCTCGACTCCTAAAAAGAAATAGAAAATAAACTAGAAGTATAAAACCATCCTATTGAGATAACCAGAAAACACATATTGAGTACATGAGTACGTAATTTTGTGTTATCAATGCTCCTAATTCATTGTTGCTTAAATGAATGTACCCGAAAACACATATTAGTTATGTGTCCCCTTTAGCATTCAAAAGACATGAGATGCAATGAAAACGGTTTTTACTTTGTATTAATAATGAAAAGCGATTTGTCCTAGACGTGAGAAATTGCTTTTGTGAAATTGATACGGTAAGGTATCATCTTTTTAGAAAACATTATGAGTAGGCTTTTGAAAAATGTGTAAAAAATAAGAAAACTATAAGTGGAAAAACTCATCTTGGGTTTTGAAAATTCCCTATTGTTTGTGAGTTGTGCGTGAAATAGAAATCCTAGACTGTAAAGAAGAAGGCTAGTGTTTACATACCTTGTAGAGTCAATTAAGTTACGACGTTTGTTCCATTAGACCAAGACCAAGACGAAGTAGGTTGAATTGTTCCCGCTTCAACGGTTTGGTGAGGACGGCGGCTATGTTGTCTTCGGATGCTACCTTCTCAATAGAGATGTTCCCCTTTTTGAACATTGTCTCTTAGGAAGTGATGACGAATCTCTATATGCTTTTTGCGAGAATGCAATACCGGATTCTTGCTTAAGTCGATGGCACCTTTGTTGTCACATAGGATGGCTATGTCGCTTAGATGGATGTCGTAGTCTACTAACGCTTGTTTCATCCATAGTGCTTGTTGGCATGCTTTTGCCGGCGGAGACGCATCGGCTTCGGTTGTTGATATTGCAAGTGCCGTTTGTTTCTTAGAAAACCATGATGTTAAACAACATCCCATAAAAGTACATACCCCACATGAACTTTTTCTATCAACGAATCACCGCATGGTCGAATCTGCATATACAATTGTTTCTACTCCCGTGCCTTAGGATACCATAATCCTAATTGTGTTGTACCCTTAATATATCTAAATATCCTTTTTACGGCTTCTAGGTGTGATATTTTAAGGTCTTCTTGAAACCTAGCACATAAGCAAACACTAAACATGATATCCGGCCTACTTGCCGTGAGTTAGAGAAGACTACCTATCATGCCACGATATTTAGTATTATCTACGGATTCTCCGTCTTCATCTTTTTTGAGTTTGGTGTCGGATGACATTGGAGTCCTAATTGGTTTTGACTCTTCTAGACCGAATTTCTTTAACATCTCCTTGATGTATTTAGATTGATTGAAGAAGATACCATCTTCTACTTGTTTTATTTGTAGACCAAGAAAGAAACTAAGTTCTCCCATCATACTCATCTCGAACTCGTCATGCATGATTTTAGAGAAATCATCACACATGTCTTGACAAGTGGATCCGAATATAATATCATCTACATATATTTGTACTATATGTGACTCTCTTTTCTTAGTATAAAGTGTGTTGTCAACTAACCCCATGGTGTAGTTGTGTTTAACTAGAAATGACTTGAGTCTATCATACCAAGCTTTTGGAGCTTGTTTAAGACCGTAAAGGGCTTTCTTTAATTTATACACATGTTTGGTTTTTCAAAATCAATGAAGCCCGGAGGTTGAGCTACATATACTTCTTCATTTATGAAACCATTTAGAAAAGCGCTTTTGACATCCATTTGATAAAGCTTTAGATCATTAGCACAAGCATACACTAGAAGTATTCTTATAGACTCTAATCTAGCCAATGGGCGAGGTCTCATCAAAGTCTATTCCTCTTGTTGGTTATACCCTTGAGCAACGAGTCTAGCCTTGTTCCTAGACACTACTCCGTTTGCATCTAATTTGTTTTATAAACCCATTTGGTTCCTATTATGGTTTGATTACTAGGTGGAGGGACAAGTGTCCAAACATCATTAGAAACAAATTGATTTAGTTCTTCTTGCATAGCCATTACCCAACTTTCATCTTTTATGGCTGCTTGTGTATTCTTAGGTTCTAAGGTTGAAACGAAACAAAACAAGCTACTTTGGTTTTGAACTTGAGACCTTAATGTTCGTTCGTTTAGTTTTCCTATGACTTTATCTACGTGGTGATCTTTGGACTCTTTAATGTTTATTATTTCATCATTTAGAGGTTCTTCTTCTTTCACTTATCTTTTTCTTTATTACTATGGCTTCACTTTCTATAATCTCGTCATCGACAAGAGGTGGAGAGGGTTTGGGTGGACTTTCATCAAATTTTATATTTAATGACTCTTCTACCTTCATTGTTTCTTTGTTTAATATGACGTAAGCTTTGCTATTAGGAGAGTAACCTAAAAGATACCTTCGGTTGATTTAGGATCAAATTTTGTAAGGTAATCTTTAGTGTTAAGAATAAAACATTTACTACCAAAGACTCTAAAGTGATTTAACGTAGGCTTTTTGCCTCCAAGTAACTCATATGGAGTTTTTCCTAAGATTGGTCTAATCAAGACTCGATTGAGTATATACGTTGAAGTATCAACGGGATTACACCAAAACTTTTGAGGTATGGATTGTTCATTAAGCATGGTTCGACTCATTTCTTGTAGGGTTCTATTCTTTCTTTCTACTACCCCATTCGATTGTGGAGGGCGTGGAGCCGAGAAGTTGTGAGTAATACCATTAGCGTCACAAAAAGCTCCAAATTGCACTTCATTATCGAATTCCCTACCATGATCCGTCCTAATAGACACTATGGGACTTCCTAGTTGTCTTTGGATCTTTTTGCTTAATATTTCAAAATAGTTAAAGGTTTTCGTTTTGTTCTTTAAAAATTTTGTCCATGTATACCTAGAGTAGTCATCCACTATTACCAAAGTGTAGTAGTTGCCTCCATAACTTTGGATAGCGGATGGACCAAATAAATCCATATGTAGTAATTCTAGACACCTAGTTGTGGACACCATGTTTTTAGCTTTATGACTCGAATGAGCTTGTTTTCCTACATTACAAGCATCACAAAAATGATGTTCATATTTTAACTTAGGTAGATCTCTTACTAGATCTTTGGATGATAGCGATTGAAGAAGTCGCATGTTGGCGTGACCCAATCTTCGATGCCATAAGGTCTAAGTATCATCCATAGAGGTAAGACATAGTTTGTCTTTAGGTTCATTACCGATTTTAATGACATAGACTCCATGTTTCCTAATTCCTCTTCCTATGGTTATGCCATTTTTAAGTATCTTACTACCGGTTTCGGTAAAAAGTACATTGCACTTTTTATCACATATTTGTCCTATACATAAGAGGTTAAAGTTTAGGTTTTTCTACGTGACACACATCGTTAATGGTTAGAGATTTGTTAGAAATCGTACCTTTACCGATGATTCTACTTTTACTATTTCCAAACACCACATTACCTCCATTTATGGATTCATATGTGGAGAATAGATCCCTATTGCCGGTCATGTGCCTCGTGCACCCGCTATCCTTGACCCATTCATCGGGTCTAGGTCGACCTTTAAGCACACCTAAAACAATAATAAACTCAAAGTTTGGTCCCCATTTGTTCATGGGTCCATTAGTGTTAAACATTCCATTCATGTTAGACATGTATGGATAAGATGAGTATGCATTCCATGGAGCAAAGTTTTGAAAAGGAAAACCGTTTTGCATGTTTTGATTCCATCCCATTTGATGGTTACTTTTCGAGTAAACGTTATTAGGTCTCCTAAATGAATTAGGTTTTGAAAAAGATGGAGCTTTTTTCTTGCAAAAGTAGGATTATATTTTGGAGGTGGTTGTCTAGTGGTGACATGATTTGGTTTCTTCCTATTAACTATGGCAAACTCAGTTCTAGATGAAGAAGCTACGTTATTGCTAATGCTTGCTGCTACATGCAGATCCACGGATCCCTTTTCTGCACTAGCCGGTTCCCTTTTTAGGATCCTGTGGATCCGCCACAATAAGGCTTGTTTTTCTAGTGTTTTAACAAATTTTGTTTCTTTATTTTCACTAGTTGTGGATCAAGTTTTGGAACCCTAAACCTTTCTTATTGTCCCGTCGGCTTTAATACTATCTAGTATTGTATTAAAGTGTTCTGCTCATTCTAGCAATCTTAGAATCTAGTTGATCAACTAGTGTTTGAAGTTGAACGCAAAGTTCACATTCACCACTTGCTATTTTATCCTTTTCTAAACGTTTTAGTTTTGCTTTTAATTCTATGACTTTTTTATCTAAACGTTGATTTTGACTCTTTAAAAGCTTGTTTTTGTTAATTAGTTTTAAGCTAATATTGCATAGTTTGTCATATTCATTATGCAATGAGTCGTCATCAAGTGATGAACTACTATAGTATTCGTGACATACCTCGTCATTTGCCATGAGACAAATTTTCTTCGTCCTCCTCGCTGCCGCTCATTCCCCATGTGCCGCTCACGAACGCTTTTGATCATCCCGTTTGGGACACTTACTAATAAAGTGGTTTGGGTCCCCACATTTAAAGCAAGTACAATCATCCTTTGGCTTCGTCTCCTCTTTGCTTTTCCGAAAGCCTTTCTTGTCGTCATATGGTTGTTTGACGTATCTTCCCTTTCTTCTAAAGAACCTTTTAAAGTCCCTTACCGCCATAGCGTATTCTTCGTCGTCACTACTCGAAGATGAGTTCTCCTCATCGCTTGAACCCTTTTTGGCTTTAAGGGCAAGAGATTTGTGTTTCTCTTTCACCTTTGAGGCTTCGGAATCTTTTGCAAGGACAAGCTCGTAGACTTTTAGGTTGCCTATGAGTTCATCGAGGGTGAGGATTGTCAAGTCTTTTGACTCTTCGATGCCATCACCTTGATCTCCACTTGATGGAAGTGCCCTTAGATATCTCCTAACATGGTTACGGCTAGAAAAAGATTCATCAAGTGCTTGTAAAGATGTAATAATAATATTAAAGTTAGCAAATGAATGATCTATAGTTTCCTCATCCGATATTGAAAATTGTTCATATTGTTGAACAAATAAATCAATTTTATTATTTTAACTTGTTGGTTGCCTTGATGAGTTACAACTAAAGAATTCCAAAATTCTTTAGAGGTTTTAAGCATAGAAATTCTTTCAATCCCTTTTTCGAAAAGCATTATATAAAACCATTTTTGCTTCACTATTTTTATAAATCTTTTTCTTCATTTCATCGTTTAGTTTATCATGAGGTATGTGAACTAAATTTCCTTTATCATCATTTGAGGTAGCCTCAAAATCACCTTCAACAATAATGTACCAAAGATCAATATCTTTAGACTTCACATATGTTTCCAATCTATTTTTCCAATATATAAAACCATTAGTTTCAAGTAGTGGTGGTCGTTGCATAGATTGTCCTTCCTTATAATTTTCAGAACCCATAGTGATCGAAAAGTTTTTTAAAATACAATTTTATTTTAAAACTTTTATAAACTTAGCTCTTGATGCCAATTGTGGAAAACTAGAAGGGGGGTTGAATAGTTTTGCCGATTTTAAGTTGATTTCAAAAACTTTAGATTCGATATTATGTGAAATCGTATGGATGTTGAGAACGTATAGATCTAATGATAATGCAAGCAAATAAATAAAGTTAAGGGATAGAAAAGACACAACCGATTTATAGTTGTTCGGCTACAAGGACACCTTCTTTGCCCTACTCCACTCCCCGAGTCACCTACTCGAGAGTTCAAGCACTATGTCAACAAACCTTCACTTGGCGGAGAAGCCTTCACAACGTTGCTTACACTTTTCCGGTACAAAGCTAGATACCGAGTCCGTAGTACGGTGGACCAAACCAACACAACTATTACACAACAAATATGTGAAATATCTTAATACAAGATCTTCGCCAGAAATCTTGGAGTGACAAATCAATCAAGGACCCCTTGTTTGGATGACTTGTAGAATGCTCGTGATCTCGCCTTAGAGAAGGACCTATATGAGGATCACAAATAGAAAGAAAGAAGAACAACTCTCTAGATCAAGTGATATATATGTTAGAAGAGAATGAGAGTGTATGAGAGATTTAGTAAGAAGAGGGTCGAGTTAGAATGAAGAAATGGCTCTCTATTTATAGGCAAATTTCTCCTCTGTTCCACGGATCCCACGGATCCCTTCCACTTGGGATCCGTCTAGTGTAATCCTAGGGATCCGTGGTACGCTCCTCTTTGCCCATGGGTTTTTTGGTTATGGGTCATGGGTTATGGGTTGGTCCATGGGTTTTCTTTAGATTCAATGTATCTAAGTATACATTGTATCAAGTCTTCTTTGGTATGGGTTAAGATCCATGGGTTATGGTTTTTACCCATCCTAATAAACTATTACAACAAATGCTTAATTATTACATTTTTGTATTTAAATGGCTATATGTAAATGCTTTACAAAAATAACATGTATCCTTATAATTATACTTAAGATAACATTACATTTGTTATCAACAAAACACAAAGAGATCGCAAAATATTAATAAACGTTTTTATGATTTATTTGTATTAACATTCTTCCGACGCTTGATGCTCCTACCATTTGGTGTAAAAGTATCCTGACCATATCTTTTATGTGCCCGTTATGTTCGAGCGGTATGGAATCAAACGACCATATCTTTTATGAATGCGAAGTGGCTGCAAGCATTTGGCGCCTAGTTAGTGTATGGTGTAATATGCACTTCCCAAATATGTTGTCGTACTCGGCATGGACATCATGGATGGATAGTCTGAGGAATTCAAATGATCACAAGAATCGAATTCAAGTGATTGTGGCGGCTACTTGGTGGACCATTTGGAAGTATCGAAATTCAGTTACATTCAACTCTCAAATAATGAGGAAATGTGACTTGTTTGATAATATTAGACTTTTTTCTTTTACTTGGTTAGTTGGTAGAAGTTATAAGTGTTTAGCTTGGCATGATTGGCTTAAAAAACCGATGTAATTTTTCTCTAGCTTCTTGCTAGTGGTTTTTTTTTTATTATATTTTTGTCGTTCAAAAAAAAATAACTAACAAAACCCAAATCATAATGTATCACTTTTTTTCTCCTATAGTCATCAATTTATACATCTTTAGTTTGAAAGAAAAAAACATCTATAATTATCTTGTTGGATAAGAATCTAAACAAAATGTAAACCGGGAATTTCAAGCCCTTGGCCACAATTAAGTTTTATCTAAACATATTGACCCCTCACAAAAGCAATACTATATACATATGATCACCATATAATTCGATTTGGCTTCTAACTTAGGAAAAAAAAATTGATGGTACTAAGAAAATTCATAATCATTTTGTCAAGTTCAATACTACCTAAATTACATCAATCATTAGCCAATAAGCATCACATAAAGAAACATATACCGATAACAACAAACATATCTTTAAAAAGAAACTTAATGAGCTGCAACTCGAGTGCATTCGATGGTATTGAGAAAAAAAATATATTTTTAACATAAAACCTAAATATGTTCTTGAATCTTGCCGAGCATCTAACGAATATGTTCTTGAATCTTCACTAAACACCTAATGTATAACATGTTCAAGAAATAAACAGATGACCATTGTTACCATAATACCCTCACGTTTTCAGCACGTGAGGGATTCAACAGAGAAAACTAACGAAAATTGGTCAAAAGGACTAACGTTGCAAGATTTTGCAACCACAGAAATGGATTGTGCAAGCAGTTTGAAAAAGGGACAAAAGGTGCGAATGTGTGTAAACCACATGGACCACCTTTGTGATTAACTCCAATAGTTATTTAGTGAAAATGACAATAAATATTTGTGACATGAAAAACGTGGTTATATTGTTCCAAAGGGGTTGTTTACTTTTCTTTTAGTGGGGATTGGTTGAGGTTAATCAAGACACTTATATCTTAAAGCCACTTAATTAAAAAGAATGTAAACAACCCTAAGACCAGATGTACTAAGATATAGTACATCTGTGGTTGTCCCTAACCAAAGCAACGTCAGTGTCACGTTAGTATCCTTTTACGCCATATTTTCATCATCTTTACTTTTGTTGTTGTTACTACTAATAAGGAAGTTAGGGCTAATTACTTAAAAAGACATCAAATTTGATACTTTATACTAGGGCTGAGCATGGAAGGTTCAAAACCGAACCGGACCGACAAAACCTACCGAACCGACAAAAACCGAACCGACCCGACAACCTTTCGGTTCGGTTTCGGTTTTGGTTTTTTACGGTTTTCGGTTTCGGTTCTGTTCGGTCCGACCCGAAACCGACAAAAACATGCACAAACACACGTAAACCGAACCGAACCGACGGGCCCGACACTAAACCGAACCGACCCGACCATATTCGGTTCGGTTTCGTTTAGGTTTTTATGGTTTTTGTTTTGTCGATTCGCCTGGTTGCCGGTTTTGGACCGACGCCACTCTACTCTTTATACCGTTGTATGTAGCTATGGTTTTTTTTAATATGACACTAAACATTCGAATTTCGTACATTGTGTGTACCCAAAGGACGGCCGTTAGTACATAACTTTGCATCGTTAGTCCTTTATACTAACGGTCGTTAGTAAATAATTTAAAATTCCATTTTCTCGCGCCAACTTCGCATCATTAGTCCTATATACTAATGGCCGCCGCCAAGAAATAACTTAAGATTACGCTTTTGTTTTTTGCGTTGCACCATTTTAACGTTTTGATATGTTTTTACGCTGACCTTTATTCCGCGATATGTTTTGCCGCCCGTTTACGTTTTCGCTTTACGCTGGTCCGCTCTTTTATGTTTTTGCTCACGTTATCGATATTTTAACGTTTTCGTCTTTTTAGGTTTCGGTCGTATTTTCCGCTATCGCCTATTTTACGTTTTATGTTTTACGCTGTCACGCTTTCAACCGCGACGCTTTCGGTCGCTTTTACGTGCATTTTTTTACGCCGCCTATTTTTACATTATCGTATTTTTTTGCGTTTTCACCTTTTACGTTTGTCTTTTTATGTTTTCGACCGCTTTCACGCTTATAACGCTTGTCCTTTATCGTGATGTTTTACGTTGCCCGTTTTTTGTTATCGCTCGAAGCACGCTTTTCCTCGTTTCTTACGCTGGCCTTTTTACGTAAAAACGGTGGAAAAGTAAAATAAACGCACGAAAACGAAAAAAGCGCTTATAACGTAAAAAGAGACGGAAATGTAAAAAATAGACGATAACGTGAAAAACGGGCTAAAACGTAAAAAAACGTTCTAAAACGCATAAAAAACGTAACGTAATCATAAAAAGTCCAAAACGTGAAAATGTAAAAACTGAACTAAGAAAAAGTAAAAAAAACAGACGCAACGTAAAAAAAAGTCGAAAACATGAAAAACAAAATAGATGAAAACGTAAAGAAACAAATGAAAACGTAAAAAACATACAAAAACATGAAAAAGCATAAAAACGAAAAATCATAGGATAACGCATAATCTACGAAAACGTAAAAATCACGAAAACGTAAAAACAATTTAAAACGTAGTGGTCGAAACGTAAAAACATATGAAAACGTAAGAAAACAGACGAAAATGTAAAAAAAATAGACGGAAACGTAAAAAACTAACGAAAACATAAAAAAAACATACGAAAACATAATTAAAAAAAAAAAAAAAATGATAAAGTAAAAAAACTGTCGAAAACGTAAAAAGCGGACGAAAACGTAAGAAAACAGACGATAACGTAAAAAAAGGGCGAAAACGTAAAATAACAGACGATAACGTAAAAAACAACGAAAACGTAAAAAACGAACGAAAACGTAAAGAACATAGTAAGATGTAAAAAACGCTCGAAAACGTAAAAAAACAAACGAAAACGTAAAAAAATGACGAAAACGTAAAAAAACAGTCGAAAACGTAACAGATAGACGAAAACGTAAATAAACAGACGAAAACGTAAAAATAAGATCGAAAACGTACCAAAACGTAGGAAAACGAAATTTTAAGTTATTTACTAACGGCCGTTAGTATATATATAGGACTAACGATGCCAAGTTGACGCGTGAAAACGGAATTTTAAGTTATTTACTAACAGCCGTTAGTATAAAGGATTAACGATGCCAAGTTATTTACTAACGGTCGTCACTGGGTACACACAATATACGAAATTCGAATGTTTAGTGTCACATTAGAAAAAAAAACATGGCGACATACAACGGTAAAAAGTGTCAAATTTGATGCCTTTTCAGGTAATTAGCCCAGGAAGTTATGTCTGACGGCAACCACTGTGGGGTTGTGGACGTGTTTGTTTGTATGAGTTAGTTTGTCATGACAGAAAATGTGTAGACATTGCAAATGATCATCATCATTTGTGTGAGTTGCGTTGAGGAGTGTCGGGCCCATGGTAGGTGCTCGCTCCTGCAGCATGTGTGATTATGGTCAATAATCGACCTGTTCAAATAAAGTTCTGCATATTTTGATTCTGTTTGGATGTGTATCCATTATTCCTTTCTGACAAAGGTTTGGATCTTCATGTTATCGCGATATATGAAAGCAATTGAAAGCCCCATTAATATGCTTCAACAGCGCAAGACTCAAACTGCATGACAAGTCGACCGATTTGAAACACGAATATGAGAATGTACGTGTAGACTAACAGTACTACAGTCGCGCAAATATGTAACATTCATATCACTATAATATGTAAAAGCTCTTCTTCCAGGTTTCATCTCCTACCATTGGTCAGTGGTCAGTTATGGGGTGTTTCTCTACACTTGCATTCTTGGCTCCCTATGACTGGGATAATCTTTTTTGCCATCAGCTTATATAATCTTTCATCCAACCCAGCAAAAGCTATATTTTGATGATTCTAGCTCTGATTCCGTGTGTGTTTGGTTTGAAAACTTCTGAACTCTGAAAAATTAACCCATAAGAGATAACATTGCCCTGTTACAACCATAATCATTTATTCGCCGCCTAAGCTAATTTACACGATGAATTATTTTTAGTACATAAATTTATTCTATGGACATGTAAATAACATACACGAAGTGGTCGCCGTTGAAAGAACAATGAGATAAATTTAAAGGTACTCTTTTAGTCCATCGTCAAAGATACGAACAAAATCCCCCATCTGAGTAGCTGAAACGCAAACACCAATCTCCAGATCTTCGTTCGATTCTTTGCAAGAATTCATAGATATTGCTCCACTATATTCAATTGAGACTGTTTCGAGCTTTTTTGGCTTCCCCCATCCGAAATCCATGTCATAGAATCTGAGCTTTGGTGTGCCAGCTACCCATGTCATTGTTGTTGGCATTCCTTTAGAGAACAAATCGTTTAAAGATTCCATGGGGTCTTTAAGGACTCCATCCTTATAATCAGCCAAGGTCTTGTGTAGATTTTCTCCTAGCAATTTTGCAGCAGTTATGAATCCTTCTTTTCCGATTAAAAGATTGGTTTTTGCAATTGTCGCACAAACATCAATACAGTTGCCAAAGTAGGCCGCGGGTATAGGTGGCTTCATACGTGCTCTACAATTAATTGGGAAACCAAATAGTTGCAACTCATCATTGCGTAATTTCGCGACGCAACTCCAAATATAAGCACATGCTACTGTAAAAGATGATACATATTCTAATGCTGGCCGTTGGGTTGATACTCTATTTTTTAACTGATTGATAACAGCTCGTGTCAAGATAAACGTGGCACGAAGTTTATCACTCTGTCCAGCTAGTCTTTGAGTTACATAATCTTCATTAAAACTTTCTACTTTTGCACGCTTTAGACATGGTTCATCTAGTATGGGATAACTGGCCATTCTATCATATAATGGCCCATCGCCGTTAGCTATAAATGACTCGTCATTATTACCAGATCGTGCAATTGATGTCCACGCTTTTAAGAAACAAAAACGAGTGCTAGCATCACCAAGGCTATGGTGATTTGTAATTCCAATAGCTATTCCTTGGTTGGGAAAAAGCGTCACCTGAACGGAGAAAAGTGGAATCTTTATGCAGTCTGATAATCTAGTACTCTCACCTAGTATTGGTACAAGATCGTAAAACTTGTCACAGTTTCTAGGATGATTTCCTGTTAATTCATTAAAGTCAAGGTTACATTCTGCAAAAGTAACAGCCACAGAATCACCTTCAACATAACGAATCTCAGGTTTTTTAGTAGGAGTAGGATATACTATCAACTTACCTACAAAAGGGTAAAAATGTTTAAGTGTGATTGATAACGAGTGTTTAATATTGGGAACAATGGTTTCAGTGAATTGAGTTCTATTGATCGATAGCTCGTAAAAGAAAAGATTGCTAACCGGAGATATACGTAGCCAAAGGAAGTCGAAAAAAGTGAGTTGCAGTGACTTGTCGCCCAGAGTGTCTGGTGGTGGCGATACGTGGGACTGCTCAAGAACAGTCAAGATGGGAAGGGAAGCCATTTGATGTACTTTCAAGATAAGTCTGAGGTTCGATGATTAGATCAATATTTCTTTATTGGACTAACTTTAGACATGTAAGCAAATTTGATATCAAATGATTGGAAAACAATAAAAGCTGGTTTATCATACAATAATTCAATTTACTGAAAATGACATAAATTATTTGTAAAAATAATTTAAAAAAAAACGTGGTTAATAACTTAATATTGTTTCAAGGCCAGAAGTAGTACATCCGGTGGTCGTCCCTAACCAAAGCAACGTCAGCGTCACATTAGTATCTTTTTACGCCATATTTTCATCATCTTTAATTACTTTTGTTATGGTTACCACTAATAAGGAAGTTATGTCTGATGGCAACCACTGTAGGGCTGTGGACGAGTTTGTATAAGTTTCTTATGACGGAAAATGTGTAGGCATTACAAATGGTCATCACCATTGTGGGAGTTGCGTTGAGGAGTGTCTGGACCATGGTAGGTGCCTCCTACAGCATGTGTGATTATGGTTGATAATCGACCTCTTCAAGTAAAGTTCTAAATATTTTGACTCTGCAGATGCGTATTCATTATTCCTTCTGACAAAGGTTTGGATCTTCACATTATTGCGATATATGAAACCAATTGAAAGGCTCTATTAATATGCTTCAACAGCGAAAGAGTCAAACTGCATTACAAGTCGATCGATTTGAAACACAGATATGAGAACGCGTGCGTGTAGCCTCAGTACTACAGTCGCGCAAATATGTAACATTCATGTCACTAATGTGTATAAGCTATATTTTGATGATTTAAGCTCAGATTCCGTGCGTGTTTGGTCTGGAAACAACCAAACATATGCATCATGTTGTAGGTGTGAACCGAACCAAGCCAAATGAAGAAACCCATAACCAAACCGATGAATACCTCTAAAACCTAATAGAAGCAACAAATGAATGAACCCAAGACTATGAAGATTAAACTTACTTAGATCAAATACCAAGTAACAGATCCAAAAATGACACCAAACATTAAAGCAACATAAATTTAAGATCCATATTTCAATAATAGAACAAAAACCAAACTTAAAAGCAGAACCTACATCAAGCACCCCAACTCTTTTGCCGGCTCAAGATGACATTTCTTAACACTTGACCTCCTTCAACCCCACACCGAAGTACAAAAATGTCGGGTCAGCACAACCATCCTTGTAGTAAGCAAACACCATTGTACTGTCATCATGCATGCTCTCCCCAACAAAACTGCAACACATAAAGCCATTGTAGCGCACAATTAGCAATCAAGCTTCTCAAACAATTTCTATTTGAAGTTATCACAAAACTTAAGATGAGCAGAAGACTTACAACTGAAGGTCGCTAAGCTTTCCCAAGAGGTACTTTGTTGCAGCCTCAATGTTCTTCTTAAAGAAGGCTTGTTGCTCTTCATCAAGCTTGGGAGTGATCAACTTGATGTACTTCTTGATGTAACCAACAAACTGCTTCTTGTCAAAGGGAGGTTGCTCCTACACGTACAAAGTATTTTATATTATAAATCTATAAACGATTTCAAAACTTAACGAGATATGAAAATTAGACAACAGGTTTTAGTTTTTACCTGGAGTCTGAAAGTGTCAACAATGTCGACAACCTTCACTGCTTGATCGTCAACACCTTCATCATCATCACCTCCTTCAGCAGAAGGGTTTGCCCCAATGTTAACGTCAACTGCTCCTTGTACCACCCACTGCAAACATAATTATTAGCATATTTGCACATAATCTATTCTGAACAGATAGCTTCCCAAAGTAAATAATGGTTGAGGATTTACCTTTCCTGGAACTTCCCATAGGATACCATCAAGGATCTCGGTGTAAGGAAACGAGTCTGAGAGAAGCTCATCACCTAAAATCACATATAAAAGTTTGAGTCAGATATCCCGTTATTACAAAAAGTTCTGATTCTTAGGTTGTAAACTTAAATAAAAAAAAACAACCGCCTAGCTTCGCTTAACCATATTTATACCACACAATAAATAGCGACATTTGTTTTCCCCCAAACAGGGCCATTAGAGACTTAATAACAGAGAATAACATATTTGTAACACAACAAATGCAAGGCCATTAAAAGGCTATTAATTAAGGACTCAATGTTAAAGTCAACAAATTCTACAGATGATTACCAACATAGCTATAGGAGTGGCTAGGCTTGCTTATACAAACAGCTTATTTGATTATTATGAATGAAAAAAAGTGTTCTTGTTTTGTTTAAGCAGTTTTTAGGCTTATTAACTTATTTGGTTCGGCTTATATTTCATAGACCTCAATTTTCCGGCTTATTATGAGACTTATGAGCTTATATAAGCTTATCATACCATAATACACTTATATAAGCCCAAAAGTCTTGAAATAAGCCAGAAAATTGAGGCTTATGAAATATAAGCTGAAATACAAATAAGCTCATAAGCCACATATAAGCTTAAACAAACACCCCCTAAACTCTGAATACTTACTAGTGAAAAATAAGCTGTTTCCGATAAACATGTTTTTTTGGTGATAGCTTACTTCTTAAGCATATAAGCAAAATCACAAACACCCCCTTAAACATAATAAATAAACCTTAAAACCAATCTTCAGATCTGACACACAAACAAATCTAAACATCAAAACAAAACCATACAACATAATCCATCCAACATATACCAAAACAATCCCAGATCTACACAATAACACAACAATAAAACATCTAACAGCCTTAAATTTATCATCAAACAGCATAAAAACAATAAAAAAAAAACATAAAATAACATACCAGAGATCAAATCTTGATAGACCAACATGTTTGCAAGATGCTTTTTCTAGGATCGGCTAATGGAAAAAGAAAAAGCAAATTGCAAGAGGGTTTGGCGAGCCGATATGCGGCGCCTATATATAGTGCAAGGGTTTTGATGAACTCGATATGCAACAGAGCTTTGGTGTGATTTTACGGATTTGGGTCTTTGTGTTTTTGTTATTTTCGATCGTGCCCTTTTGTAATTATGTTTGGTCATGTGGTTTGTGTTTAAAGCGTAGATTCGAGTCTTTGCTTTCTACTTTTGACTTTTTGGTATCTTTTTCTTTTGTGCCTTGGCATCTTCATAATATTCATTGTAACTTGTATAAGCGATATTTTAAAAATACGTTTTCTAATTAAGCTGGTCGAGTTATTGGGTTATGGTTTTACCGGGCTTTTCGCTATTCCGGTTTTTCGATCAGTTTACGGTTCAATCAGTTCAATTGGTCAAGTCAATTTGGGTTTTAAAACACTGATAGTAAGGTTTGTGTTAAATCGGCTTAGCGTCACGTCAAATTTTTTCTTTTTAATCAACATTTTTATTAGCATAATGTAATAACACAACAAACATCATCACCCAAATATACTTCAAAATAATAATAATAATAATAATAATATTAAAAATAAAAATAAAAACTACACCTACACAACCATACCTTCACAAGTTAGTCGGTCGGTCGTTAACCGATTTCTCCATTTTATGTATAAAGGACGTGTCGGTTGAGGTGAAGATAATCTCATAATAGTGATAAACAAGCGCAAAAGGGTTGAAGACACGTCTTTTTCCCTTTATTACCACTAGCCTTGCTATAATCTTAAGAAAACTTAAGATGAATAGATAGGTTTTTAATTAAAAAAAAATTGATCAGTAGAGCTTGACTTCGTCATGTTGTAAAATTGATTGTTATTTATTTTGTTAAAATCAAATTAAAATTGAACTGATCAGCATTTAAAAAGGGTCAACTTTTATAAAATAAGGGTATAGATGTTAGCTCATTTTATTTTATTTTTTTAACTTTAAATGTAAGAAAATACTATATTTTGATTGGTTAATTACAATTTACAATTAAACGCTCGACTTTTAAAAGTAGGCTAATCTTACATTCAACTTTATTGACTCAGTGTAAAATCATCTTATTATAATTTTTAGGAAGAGCAATGATACATCCACATAAAAGTATTCAAAAAACAATTCACTCGCTGAGTTGTCAGCGGGTGATTGGTTGTTGTAAGATGTGGATCTCACAAAAAACCAATTACCCGCTGACACTTCAACGAGTGAATTGTTTTTGTAGATACTTTTATGCATGTCTAGCAAATTTCTTTTAGGAAACTCATATATATTTATCAAATAGACCATGTAATCAAACTAATATATCCGTCCTCATATTAATCAGTTTTGACTTTATATTTCTTCTCAACTTTGACCTAAATATTTTGTTTATGTTATATAATATTTAATAAAAATTATACCAATGAAAAACACATTTAAAACTCAATCTATTCATATATTTTGTATCAAGTATTATATAACACAATTTAAAATATTTAAAGTCAAAGTTGGAAATGAAAGACTTAGAAAAATCAAAGTGGACAGTTAATATTAGACGGAGGGAGTAATAACTATTATTAAATTGGCATACTAAATTTTTTGAAAGCATACGCATTATAAATATTAACCGGCAACACGTGTTGTTGAGGGTATGCATGTGATTACTTGTAGGCTTATAGCATATATAAACACTTGTATTCATTAAATTATATTCATTAAATTTGACTTATGTTATAAATGGTTAAATGTGGGATGGGGTGTGTGGTTGGGGAGGTACAAAACGCTTTTATTAAAGGCAGATATATTTTTGATGGGGTTCTTATTGGAAATGAAACAATGGCTTGCCTGAAACGAGCGAAGGAAAAAAGTTTAATTTTCAAAGTGGATTTCGAGAAAGCATACGATAGTATCAACTGGAAATTCCTAATGAGCATTATGAAGAGGATGGGATTCGGTGTTAAATGGTGTAAATGGGTTGAGGCATGCCTCAAGTCGTCTACAACATCTATACTAGTTAATGGGTCGCCATCGGAGAAGTTCAGGATCGAGAGGGGTGTGCGTCAAGGCGACCCAGTATCACCTTTTTTATTTATATTAGCAGCGGAAGGATTGAATGCTATTGTGAATGATGCTGTTGAGAATGGGCATTTCTAGAGGGGTAAAGGTTGGGTCGAATAATGTTACGGTTTCTCATTTACAATATGCGGATGATACCATTTTCTTTGGGGAATGGAACAAATAGAACGCAAAGTCACTTATGTGTATACTTAGATGCTTCGAAGAGGCGTCTGCATTACGGATAAATTATGGCAAAAGTAAAATATACGACTTGGGCGTTAACGAAGAGGAATTGGGGAATATGGCGATTTGGATGGGATGTGATGTCGGGGAACTTCCTTTCACAACCCTGGGCTTACCAATAGGTGAAAATATGAGCCGTGTGAATTCTTGGAAGCACGTGGTAGAAAAATTCAATAATCGGTTGGCCGGGTGGAAAGCTAAATCGATGTCGTTCGGGGGTCATCTAACATTGGTAAAATTGGTTCTCGGTAGCTTGTCTTTGTATTACTTATCGTTATTCCGTGTACCTTTGAGTCTTCTAAAAACTCTTGAGATAATTTGAAAAAACTTTTTTTGGGGTGGGATTGGGGAGGGTAAAAAAACTTTCTTGGGTCAAATGGGATACTATACTTGCTTCTTTTGGGGAGGGGGGTCTTAGCGTGGGGTCTCTTAGGGCAAAAAACTTGGCGTTATTATGGAAATGGTGGTGGAGATTTAAAAGGGAAGGTGAAGGATTATGGGTTAGGGTTATAAAAAGTATCCATGGGGCATGTGGGGGTTTAGGGGTAATAACGGAAGGGGTGGGATTTTATCCAAGGGGGTGGGGGTATGGGTGGATATTGCAAAGATTGGTGTAGAGTTGGACGGGTTAGGGTTAGATTTTACTTCGTCATGTGTGGGGGTGTTGGGAGATGGGAGGGATATTAGGTTTTGGATCGATAGATGGGTGGATAATAAGAGGCTTTGTGATAGGTTTCCTATACTTTTTCATTTGGATAGTAGAAAGGAGGGTAGTGTGATGGATAAGGGTACTTGGATAGATAATGAGTGGCCGGGTTTGGACTTGGGATTGGAGTAGAAGCATTAGGGGTAGGGTGTGTAGGAAATATGAGGGTTTAATTGAGGTATCGCGAAATATGGTGGTTTCTACTTTCTAATGATTGTAGGGATAGATGGAGGTGGACACTTAGTGAAGATGGCGAGTTCAAAGTCAAAGTTCTCACAAGATTGATCAAGTTGGTGCCTAAGAAAGTCAACATCTTCATGTGGAGAGCTCTTAAAAGGAGATTACCGGTCAGTGTGGAACTTGATAGACGAGGCATTGATTTAGACTCGGTATTGTGCGCGGAGTCACGTACTCATTGCCTTGTCACGTGTGACCTTGCAATGAGTGTGTGGAACAAACTATTTAAGTAGTGGAATGTAGGAAATGTTAACGTTTTCACTATTGAGGAACTTTTCTCACATAGTGGGAATGTTAACGTTCCCTCCAATCTAGCTTTTTTATGGCAAGCAACAATTTGGACATCCGGATACTTCATTTGGAAAGAAAGGATCGCTCGTGTGTTTGATAAAAAAAGTTTCAAGCTCTAACAAGATTATGCAAGACATTCAACTCAAGTGCTTCGAATGGATAGTGAGAAGGTCAAAGAAATATAAATAGATAGATTGGCATCAATGGTTACGGGACCCTCGGAAAATTCGGCTACAATAACATCTAATCTTATATTTTTGCTATAGTTTTGTAACAATTATGGGATTCAGTATCATATTCTCTAATGGGATTGTCTGCAGCAAAAAGCATCAGGTAGTATATTATGGTGTAATGATATATCATGGGCCTTAATTATTGCAAAATGTAAGATGGTACAATATGTGAGTGACAATTGTTGGTTTTAAGGTGACAGTAAAGGTTCAAAAGGGTATTGTGGGTTGACAGTTGGTTGTGTCCGGTTATCCTTATTTGCCTTTTTGTCCTTTAATGTTTCATCTTTGCTTCGAATGTGTTTATTTGCTTTTTTTTTTGAAAATTGACTTTCATTAAACACCAAAGGCAAGCTATCTCCAAGGCGGAGAAGCAGGCCGAAAACCTACAGAAAACGAGAATACAACGGACCAAGGAAAAACCCAACACTACCAACCAAAAACCCCTAGTTCTAAAACCTATGGAAAATGGGTGCCTAACGATAGCACAATCATTTACCGACATCTTGATTTGTAATGGTGTCACTTCTTCAAGATCTTATGAAGCTCTGGCATAAAATCATCAAATGTCTCAACCCCTAAAGCCCTAGCCAAAGCAACTGTTTCTTCAGCTTCTAGTTTTCGTCCAACGGGCTACTTTGGATCCAATTGTATTATGTTTTCATGAACCAAATCCTCGACAACCGTTTGTTCCACCACCCGATCATTTAAGTGTAGCTCGAACCCATGTTTAGATCCAGTACAAAAACACCATGCGATTCATTCGTATTTAGTACCGAGGTTTGTAATATATGTTGCCATAATACCAATTCAAAAAAGTCTATCTAACCCAAACGGGTCAATTATCGTCCCATGAACGTTTCTTTGGCCTTTCTTGAGAACCACTTCCTCCCCTATTCTTGATCCCATTTTTCTTGGTCTATACTTCTTACGAAAAACGTATTCCTTCTAAATATGCGAATCCATGACGAAGACTTGGCATTCACTTCAATAAGGAGTGGTTGGCTTTAAACTTAAGACTTCAACTAAAAATTCTTTATCCAACCATTAGACGACCTTTTTCACCCATCTTCCAAAATCCATGCAAGACTTATCATGTTGGGCTGAGCTTTAGTCCAAAACTAAGCCGACCCGGGCAAACCTGATATTTGGAAATAGTGTGAACTAAAACCGAACCGAAATGCTACCGCGGTTTAGGTTTGTTACTCAGGGATATTCTGTTTTTGCCGAACCGAACGAAAGGAACTGGAAATAAATTTGGGCCTCCAATATTGGATATTTGGGCTAATGGACTTGATAAAACACTCAAAAACATAGCACATATACTTTTAGACTTTTAGTACCAAATTTATGCTGCACATGCAAATGCATATATGGACTACAGTCTACAAATGTTGAAAGGAAAACATTTTACTGTATAATGTAACAGTTATACTATCAAATGTTTTTCTTTCAACAAAAGCAATTTTATCTCACTTCACCAATTAAGGTACATTATCACATCACAGTACAATCCACATGCCAAGACCAAAATGGCTTACGGCGAAATATAACACTTACTCGTGCACCTTGTGGACCTACAAGAGATAACCAAACATATATCGTGACCAAGAGAAAGGGGGCTAACCTCCTTGCAGACTATTAGATATAAATGTTGGTTTTATGAATATAAATTAGTAGACATAAGTTAGGATCGAACTCGAGATCACGGGATTGCACACTTTACGTATGAGAATTAAAGTTAAATAATTAAATATAAAATGTTGTATTTATTTTTAATTAAATGAAATAACTAACGGACGTTAAGTAATTATTGTAATGGACTAACGGGCGTTGAATGTATTTGGAAAATGACTAAATTGCAAAAGTTGGGAAGGTTCCGGAATCCCTTTGGGATGCCTAAACCGATCGGCCAAAGGGAGGACCCAAACCCAATCCAACTTTGACTCAAACTTGTTCACCAAGTTTGCTTGAGTATATATACAAAACCTAGGGTGTTTGTAAATTATCTCTTGTGCTCATTAGCTAAACCCTAAATTGTTTATGTGTGTTTTCGTCCTCAAAACCGGTCGATCACCATCGTAGGGGATCGATCACCTTTGTTTTCTCCAAACCAAGTTATTTGTTTTATCAAAACTAGCATTACTTTAATTCGGTTTAGTACGTGTGTACAAGAAAGTGGTACTAACACAATATTGTTAGTATTCTTGGATTGAATTACAAAACGGTAAGAGGTAATTCACATAATCCTAATTAAATCAAATTAGGGTTCTTCCTAATTGCTAGTTTGTGAATTTGATTCTTGTTCGGCTAGAATCAAGTAAGGTATGCATATTCTTCTTATGTTAATTAATTATTCGTTAATAAATCCTATACGCTTCCGCATGTATACTTTGATGTTTTGTGATTATTTATTGATTGTCATGTTATATAATTCCAACAGTGGCATCACGAGTCATTGGTTTTAATGAGTAATTAATTACATAAACGCGTAATAAAACGTATATTGTATGATGTTTGATGTGATTAATCTAGGGTTTTGGTTTATTTTTTTTTTGGGTCGATTTTTTTTATTTGGGGCGTACCCCTTTTAATTTTTTTACTCGACACACTTAAATTATTTTAGGGTTTGAAAATTGTTTGCTAACCTTATCGAAACCTAGAATTAATATGTTACGTGGTTAATTCATGAATAATTGTTATGTGACATGGGATTATGGATATGCGATCTTGTGACTATTTGTATAATTGTTATGATATATCCATGATATTACATGCATGTTTGTCATGGATAGTTGCTTTGATATTGTTTAATTGTTAAGATATACTTATCACATGTTTATTTACGATAAATCTTGAATTGGGGAAGACTCCAATTATATATTAATGAATCAATTATGTGCTAATTGGTATATTTTAATTATGGGTTTACGCAATCGATTCATCGATGTATGTGGCTCACTTTCTATCACTGGAGTGAAAACCCTAATTAATATATACATTAATTTAACCTAGACATTGATTATTAATAGGTTTTATCGAATAAGTTGCATGTGGCTACTTGTTTTACACGTATAAATTGTTTATTATGTGTGCATTGTTCATTAGTTGTTTATTTTTTATTTGTTACTTGTTTGTTTATTATGTATGACAGTTTTAAGCAAAGGGTAATTTTGAATAGAAAAATAATACGGACTAAACAATGGTGAAATTTGATTTGTTTTTGAAGATTTAAGTTTTCTATAGTTTAATTGATTGATGATTTTGGTACAAATGTTTAGAACGGCTCACCCACTAGAACAAACTATAAAGGGGTTAATAAAGAAGTACGCACAGTCACACTAAAAGGATGTCTAAGGTTATGCTTTTGCGCTTACCTGCTCCTCTGCCCCCTGTGAGTTCGATTGGAGCTACTTAGTAAGCCATAAATGTACAAACTCATCTTAAGGGCGAATTAGTTTTAATTACATGCGCCACTTCGATGGTAATTAGCCGAAACACTAAGTGTTTACACTTATGTAAAAGTACGGTATAATGGACGATAATTAACACTAAATTCCTTGATTGGTGAACCCAATATCTCAAATCAAAACTTTGATAATTTGATCTTTATGAATTGGTAATAAAAAGTTTTTTATTAAATTTATGCTACAAGATGAATGCATGACATCTTTGTACATATTTGATTTGACCACATAAAATCAAAACTAGTACCCTTTTAAATTAAGTTATATGCCATCTAATTAAAAGGAACACTTGAAGTTGCAATTTACGTCATGACAGTACTTGACTAGATTGTGATGGAGAGGTAAATCTCTATGTAAAGTCAGACCTTACATGGACATATTTGCAGTTCTTTAAGTTAGACACTTAAGTTGAGTAGGAAGTGAGAACTGGACTCATGGCATAAGATGGGATGAAACATGTTTATATTTGCAATAGCTTTGGAAAATATAAATCCCATAATGATCTAGGAGTTGGTTTTTGTTTGCCAATTAATGTTCGACAAATTACCTTATTATATGCTTTCGTTACTAGCAGATCAACTGATGTAATGAACCTATGATAACTTGGATCCTAGTTTTCTAGAAAATTATATGGTTATATGTTTATGTTACCATTGGTTATATTTTATTTTCTTGAGAAGGTGTATTATCGAAAATACTAATACTTGAAATTTTTTTCTGTAGAAATGGCTCAAAACAACGATAACACTAACACTGCACTAAGTTTTGCGTTCAAAATCTTTTTTGATCGAGAAAAGTTGACTGGCTCTAAGAATTTCAATGATTGGCACCGCTCTTTGAGAATTGTCTGTAGAGTTGCTGACCGATTGAAATATCTTTATGAACCTTGTCCTGCTGAACCAACTGGTCCTGAAGCTACTCAAGCTGAAAAGGATGCTTGGAAAATTGAGTATAAGCGTCATAATGATGTGGCTTGTCTTATGTTGGGAACGATGGAATCTGCTCTACAAAAGCAATTCGAAAACTACTTCCCATTTAACATGCTCAATGAACTTCGAACTATGTTCGAGAAACCAGCTGCTGTCGAGATTTATGACTTGACCGACGCATTACACAGCTGTAGGCAGGGAGAGGGTAAACCCGTAAGTGCTCATGTACTGGAAATGAAAGGTTACATGGACCAATTAAAGGCACTTGGCAAAACTTATGATGATGACATGGCTGTGAATCTGATTAATAGATCCCTTAACAAGGATTTTAATGGTTTTGTTAGAAACTTCAATATGCACTGCGTGGGGAAGACAGTTACTGACCTACACGCATTGCTTATTAATTATGAAAAAGGGTTACCTCAAAAGGTTCCTACTCTCCAGGTACTGGCTATTCAGGGTGGTAGAATTAATAAGCCAAAACCGCAGCGTGCGAATAACAAGAAGGGGAAGGGTAAGGGAAAGGTTGACAAAGGTAAACAGGTTATGGCCTATCAACCTGAACCCAAGAAGTACCCTACTCCAAGGAAGGAAAATCCTAAGAAGGATCAAGCTTGCCACTACTGCAAAGTAGCGGGTCACTGGAAGAGAAATTGTGCTCTCTACCTCGATGATTTGCGGAATCATAAGATCAAGAATTCTGGGTCCATGGGCGCCAATACTTCAGGTATCTTATGTGTAATTGAATTATTTAATCTAAATCATAAAAAGTCCTGGGTATATGATACTGGATGTGGTATTCACATTTGTAATACACAACAGGGGTTTATAGTGGAAAGGAAGCTGGCCTATGGGGAGCAATATCTGCATGTATGAAATGGCGCACATGCAGCTGTTGAAGCCATAGGAACGTTTAGTTTAGTATTGCCTTCGGGCTTAGTACTGTTATTGAACAATTGTCATTACGCACCTTCTATAATTAGAGGTGTTGTTTCCTTTTCAGTTTTGTTGGATGATGGTTTTACTCATACTATTTCACGTAATGGAATTTCTGTTTCTTTAAATGGTGTATTTTATTTTAATATGATTACTGTGAATGGTGTGTTTGAAATTGATGTGATTGGAATTGAATCTAACAAATATAATAATTCGATGTTTAGCATCAATAACAAAATAAAGTTGGACTTGAATTCTTCTTATCTTTGGCATTGTAGACTTGCTCATATAGGCAAGGCTCGCATGCATAAGCTGCAACAAGAAGGGCTTTTGCAAAATATCAATGATGAATCATTTGATAAATGTGAGTCATGCATATCTGGGAAGATGACAAAGAAACCTTTTCATAGCAATATGGAGAGGGCTTCTGATCTACTTGGTCTTATTCATACTGATGTGTGTGGACAACTTAGACATGTATCAAAGAGAGGTGCTAACTACTTTAACCTTTACTGATGATTTCAGCCGTTATGGTTATGTTTATTTACTTAAGCATAAACATGAGGTGTTTGAAACATTTAAGGTTTTCAAAGCGGAAGTAGAACTGCAATTGGGAAAGAAGATTAAAGCTCTTCGATCCGATAGAGGAGGTGAATATTTAAGCCAAGAGTTTAAAGATTACTTAGCTGAGAATGGAATTGTCCAGAATCTCACTTCTCCATATACTCCACAAGAAAATGGTGTATCTGAGAGAAGAAATCGAACATTTGTTGGACATGATACGATCTATATTTAATCTTACTACTCTACCTTTATCCTTTTGGGATTATGCTTTAGAATCAGCTGTTCGCATTCTAAATATGGTTCCCACAAAGAAGGTTGATAAGACACCATATGAAATATGGCATGGTAAAGCTCCTAACATGTCTTATTTAAAGGTCTAGGGTTGCGAGGCATATGTTAGACGTGACTCGCATAAACTCCAACAAAGATCTATAAAGTGTATCTTCGTAGGATACCCTAAGGAAACTATGGGTTACTACTTCTACTATCTAACTAAAAATAAAGTAATTGTTGCTAGGTATGGAGATTTCCTTGAAAGTGATCTCGTATCTCAAGAATTCAGTGGGAGAGTTTATGATCTGGAAGATGATCATGAAGATGCATTACCTTCTGAAAACACTAACGTACTTCCGGTAGAACCTGATAGTCTGGGTCCTCCACCAGAAGTTGAAGTGATTCCCGTTCGTAGATCCGTAAGGACTACGCGTGCACCTGAACGTCTATGTCTTAACGTAGAGGTTGAGGAAACTATGTTAGGAGATCTTGGAGAGCCTACTAGTTATAAAGTTTCCATGGAAAGTCCTGATAAGGACAAGTGGCAAGTTGCAATGAATGGGGAAATGCAATCCATGAGAGAAAATGAAGTATGGGAAGAGGTTGACTTACCTCCAAACGCCAAGGTGGTTGGAAGTAAGTGGCTCTATAAAATTAAGACTGACATGGATGGAAATATACACGTCTATAAAGCTCGTCTAGTTGCGCAAGGTTTTACTCAAACTTATGGCATAGATTACGAGGAGATCTTTTCTCCTGTAGCGGACATTAGAGCTATTAGAATTCTCATAGCTATAGTGGCGTACTATGACTATGAGATATGGCAAATGGTTGTCAAAACCGCCTTCTTGAATGGTCGCTTAGATGAAGACATCTATATGAAGCAACCTGAGGGGTTCGTAAATCCACAATTTCCAAACCGTGTATGCAAACTTCAAAGGTCCATTTATGGATTAAAGCAAGCATCAAGGCAGTGGAATAAGAGATTTGATGAAGAAATCAAAAGGTATGGATTTATTCAAAATCTTGATGAGCCATGTGTATATCACAAAGTTAGTGGGAGTGATGTAATTTTCCTTATTCTTTATGTCGATGACATATTAATTATGGGAAAAGACATTCCAAGTTTGCAAAATGTTAAGGCATATCTTGGGAAGTGTTTTTCCATGAAGGATTTAGGAGAAGTTGCATACATTCTGGGAATTAAGATCTACCGAGATAGGTCAAAGCGGTTAATTAGTTTATGATGGATCTAGACACACTCCTTGTGTCAATGATATTTTGTATAATATTATTAAGCACGCAGAATTTACTTAGTAATACTTAGAAGATGGATTGTATGATGTATTGTATATAAACACAGATTAAACACAAAAATTAAGCTCCAATATTATTGATGAATAATACGAGTGATCTTAGCTTATCACTAGGGTTACACCTTGAAGCTTTTGTGAGTAATACGTAGGTAAATTAACAAGTACCTAAGACAATGACCTAGGACCTCCTTTTATACAACAAGGAGTCCTTTACAAGATAAGTATAAAGCTAACATAATAGAATATACACAAGATCTATTCTATACTTATCTAGACGCGTTAAACTACACATAAACTAATAGCAGTGGTAATAATGAACTGGCAGTGGGAATACGTTTCCACTGCTAGTGTTAATCCGAGCAGTGTAAACCACATACTATCCGTGGTAACGAATTATTCCCAACAATCCTCCCCTAAACTTATGATTTCTCTGCAAATCAATAAGTTTCTTCAATATGCATTATCTTCAAGGATTTGGGGAATTCAATCAAACACTTCACTTCTTTCTTAACTTCTGTATGGCTCTTGAACATTGATCTTGAAGTCTTTGTAACAATGCTCTGACCTTTTCATTGTCTTCATTAACTCTTATTGGTAAGGTTAACATCACTGTAAGAGCTCCAGCTCTAAGTGGATATTCTTTCTCAGCAAGCATGAAAAAGTCTTCTCCATTAGTCGTAGAGACATGATGAACTTCACATGAATCATAGTAAAACCATTTAGTACCAAAACTTGTGAATAAGGTTTTCCAGAAGTCATCATCAACATTTGGTTCATAGATCCTTCTTAGATTCACCCATAACTGCATCTCCTTTGTATCTTTGAGATCTTGAGCATTAAACCTTTCTTGAACCAACCTCCATAGTGTATTAAGGTCATCTCTGTCAAAAGCTTTAATAAGATCTTCAAATGTCATGAATGATGAAGTTGCACCACCTAGCCTTGTGATCTTCCATGATGGAGCAAAATTGCTAGCAGTGAAAACTTCCCAATCAATAATAGGATGTCGAACTTGCAGTGGTTCTGGATAAAAATCTCTTTCTTCAATCACAATCATTCCAGTCAATTGATCTTCAGTGAGTTTCTCAATAGGAATTTTCTTCTCAGCAGACATTGCTTGATCTTCATCAACCTTAGTCTTCTTAACAGTTTGAGAATCACTTACTTTGGCCTTTCTCTTCAATCTAGGAAACCTTTTTGCTTCTTCTTCAGAGCCCATTGGAGTAAAAGCTTTATCTTGTCTTAGAACTCTGTAATAAGCTCTTTCAACTTGATCATCTAACATTCCTCTAAATTGATGCTTCTTCCAATTACCAACATGACAACAATAAGTCTTCATGTATGCAAGTATTTGTGCCTTGGTTGGTTGTCTTGGTTTCTTCTGGCCCTTTCCCTTTTTGACTAAATTTATCACATCTTCAAGTGCTTGATTGTTCTTCATTTGAATGAAATCCTTCAACTGAGCTGTTCTTTGTTCCTCAGTTAAGGATGCATCAGCTACTAGGTCAATTGCCTTTTTCTTGATTTCTAGATTATTAGCAATCAAGAATTCAATATCATCTTCAGTAGGAACATAACTAAACTCTGGAGTCTTCTCTCTAAGAACTGTAGGTTGAACAGTGGAAAGTGGATCAACAAAATCTTCCATTCTATTCAATCTTTTAACTTCCAAAAAGCTTGCAACTTCCATTTCTTTCAATCTTTTCTTCTCAGCAACTTGTTCTTCTGCTATCTTCTCTGCAAGATCTCTATCAAGAGCAATCTGAGTTTGTCTTTTCTTTGAAATTTTGCTTCCAATTTGCTCTACATCTTCCATAACTGCTTTACCCTTGTCTTTCTTCAAATTATCAAATTCTTCACTTGCAGTGGCAAAAGTTGGCTCTGCAGTGGAAATCAAATCAGTGGTAAAATCAGTTGCAGTTTGGAAAATTTCTTGATCTTCAAGTTGCTCTCCATGAGTTTCAGCTTCCTTTGCTCCTTTACTTGTATCTCCTTCATCTTCAAAATCAATTGTCCTCCCTTCAGTGTCAGCACTTGTTGTCCTCCCCTGTTTGGAAGAATTTCCCAAATCATGATCAGCTGAATCACCATCAGTAGGTGAGGATGAAGATGAAATCACCAACTTTGCAGTCTTTTTGTGCTTTTTCAACCCATTAATCTCTTCCTTCAAGATCTGAATCTCTATTTTTAAGTGTTGAACATCCTTGGCATGCTGCTTTTTGACATTTGCCAAGTCCTTCTTTAGAGATTCAACCTGCTTGGATAAATTTGTACACAAAACCATCAATTCCAAATGTTGCTCACTGCCCTCATCACTTCCAACTGTATTACCTGTTAGGAGAGGTGAATCATGGGGCAAAGGTGCAGATTCCTCCCTAGTAGGACTAGGTTGAAGTCTAGAACCTCCACTGCTTGTTCCTAGACCAAAAGGTTCAGAAACTTGCTGTGTTGTCATGAGAGGAGTTGGCTGTTTAGACCTTCTCTCATAGGTTTTTGAAACTTGAGGAGTATAATCAATGTTTGAAACATTAATTATGGGTGTGTTTTGTTCAGTTGTGATCTTAGCAAGCATGTGAGGAAGGAGAGGTGTATAAATCATATTGCCATCTTTGTTTAAATTTTGAAAAACTTTAGGCTTAAGGCAACTGATTTGATAAACATTAGTGTGGGATTGCAGTTGAAACTCATTAAGCACTGCTTGCACAAACCTTGGATACATTAAAAATTTTGTTTTACTCTGTACATTGCCTTTCATACTTGTAAAAATATAGTTTGACCAGTTAAAAATCTTATCAGTGACTAGACAAACCAAAGGATAAGCCATGGTTGAACTAAATTGCTCATAAGATGTTTTCTTTGGACTGAGACAATGCAACAGAGTATGAATCAAAAATCTTCATTGGGGACAAAAACCACTCTTTTTGAAAGTAGCCTTTTTGTCAGTGGTATCATACCCCATGGATGATAAAGTATCATGAATTTTGGGCATAGGTAATGTGATGAGACCATGGAGATCACCCAATTGGAGTACTCTCCTCAAGGATGCCTCAGTAACATCAATAGTTACCCCATCCACAGTGGCTCGTAGAGCATCCACTGTTTCATGTGTATCTCCAATCTCAAGTGTTATGGACTGAGCAGAAGTCCAAAACTGTTTGATTTGAGAGATATAAATTGTGGGTTTTAAAAGCAAAGCATACCTTATATGTGTGGTATGTAGAAAGTCCACAATTTGATGATAAACAAGGCCGCTCTTCTCATTAGACTTTTGTAGATAGGCCACGAGGTTGTGCTCATCTGCAAACTTCAAAGATGCCATAGAAACTTTTGATGAAAAACAATATTATGTCAGTAAGAATGAAAAAGTAACTAGCCAATTGAGAGAGAAAGATAAATAGGGTTAGGGTTTAGAATTATTGCGCAAGTAAAATTATCTTAAAAAAGTATTAAAATATGGAAAGAAGACAATTCTCTTAAAATTTTAACCCTATATATATGACAAACAGTGGTTACTTTCAACGGCTAGTAAAAATAAGTTACTGACACAATCAGTTGTAACGGCTAGAACACAGTGGTAAAATAACTGTCAGTGGTACGTGAACTAGCAGTGGTAATTTTTCACAAAAATTTCAAAGAGCAGTGGTAAATAAAATCATGTAAAACTAGACTACTCTTATCATAGTTTTTAGCAAACTACCAGCTATCAACGGATTTGATATGTCATTACCATGAGCCATTTGCTATGGACTAGCCAACTCTTAATCATAAAGAATATGGTGAGTTGATAACCATATAGTTTTTGGTAAACTATCAACCATAAACGGATTTGTTAAGTCTTTACCAGTAGCCGTTTGCTCTGGACTAGTTGATTCTTATGTGTATAAGACATGGTGAATCAATAACCATTTGTTGTGTATCTCAGATATACACCTTTTAAAATCAACTCCTATCAAAGCTTGGTTATACAAACTCATACAACAATTTTAGTACCCAACAGCCTCCCCTCAACACCAGAGAACAGTTATGGATTCAGCATTCCAAGACTTGTTACCAAGTACTGAAATCTTCCCACATTAAGACCTTTTGTTAATAAATCAGCATAGTTGTCATCAGTATGAATTTTGACAACTTGAATTAGTCCCTTTTCATAGCAATCTCTAATGAAGTGGTGTATAATTTCAATATGTTTGGTCTTTGTGTGTTGAACAGGATTCTTAATGATGCAAATGGTACTGCTATTGTCAATATGTATGATGGTATTCATGAAATTGTACCCATAGTCCAAAAGTTGATTCTGAAGCCATATAACTTGAGCACAACAACTTGCAGCAGCCACATACTCTGCCTCAGTTGATGAATTAGCCACCATAGTTTGCTTCTTGCACTGCCATGACACTAACCTGTTGCCAAGAAATTGGCATCCACCAGTTGTAGATTTTCTATCCAAACTAGCTCCAGCATAATCACTATCTGAGTAAGTAACCAGATCAAGAGGAGAATCTCTGGAGTACCACAATCCCAGAGTAGGAAATGCTTTAAGGTATCTGAAAATCTTCTTCACAGCAGTCAAGTGAGAGAACTTGGGAGTAACTTGAAACCTTGTTAATGGTTTTGAAGTTAACATGACCAAGTCTTCTATGCCATAACATGGATTCATCCACTGTGGCCTTTGCAAGCAAGCAAGTATAATCATCTTTAGCTACAATGTTGTTCATATCAAAGCTATAGAGATTGCCTTTTCTAGGAACTTTAAAAAGAATCTGACTTTCATCAGGCATCTTAAAATCCTTAGAGAGAACAAAGCACATATCTTTGGTAAAAAGAACATTGTTCATTTTGTCACACATTTGTGACACACTAAAAAGATTGTACTTTAGCTCCTTTACATAATACACAGGTTCAAAGTCCAACTTACCAGTTTTAATAACTCCTTTACCAGCAACTTTACCATTTACTCCACCTCCAAAGCTGACATACTGTCCATCATAATGCTCAAAATCAGAAAGATAAGACTTGTTTCCAGTCATGTGCCTTGAACACCCACTATCTGTATATCCTTTATCGATCTTTTGTCCTTGGATGTTCCTGCACATAAGAGTAAAGAGTTAGTTTCTTTTGGGGACCCAAGCCATGATTGACTTGGATCCGCCTCGTGTATCAATATAGTTAAATCTATCAAAGGTCATTGATACACCATTGGGATTGGTTGTAGAGGTATTTCTTCTAGGTTTCCATTCCCACGTCTTTGAGGCCTTCACAACATTGCCCATGTCCCCCTTTTCTTGTTTACAACCCTTGCAGTGGGAACTTTTGAATGAGCAAGTGGTACTCGATGGTTTCTTTTTAGGCAACCACTGTTGGTTATAATTAAACTTTTTAGCTTGAAAAGTTCCTTTCCCTGTTTGTGCAGATTTTGCAAAAGTTGTTTCGAAGTTTGCATTTTTAACAGGTGACTTAGGATGAGCAGTATTAACAGTTTTAGCAGTGGCAAACGTTTTGAGGCCACTTCTAAGTTGAACTGCTCTTGGGACCATTTTGCAATGTGTGTTAGGGTGTACATTATGTTGAAACTTGTTAGACTCCACCCTTTTATTCCCATATACTTCCCTTCTCCCATTATGATAATTACAATAAGCATGTAAATGATCAAAACTACCACAGATATAGCATGCCTTATTGTACATCACAAAATCACTACCCAGTTGTTGAGATTTAACATGATTCCAACTCCTCTGATTACCCCTAGGAGCTGTAGGCTTGTTCCTATACATCTCAGCATACTTTACAGTTGGTCTAGGTTTATTAATTGGTTTCCTAGGTTCCTCTGTAATAGTATTAACAACTTTTGGGATAGAAGTCTCTACATTCTTTTTAACACTCTCATCTACAACAGATGAGTCACTAGCACTCTCAAAAACATCATTATCAAGCTTAACTTCTTCATCACTTTTCAACTTAGTGTCCTTTAAAGGACCATATTCTCTTTCAAGTTCCTTAAAATCTTCTAAACCTGTATGAGCTAAATCTATACCTGGAGGTGATGGAACACCTCTTACTGGTGGAGGCACTGTATTATAACCCATACCAGACTTAGCTTTACTATAAACTTGAGCATTCCAAATTTTATATATTGACTTAGACTGAAGATAACATGTGTCTAAGGTTAAATTGACATTTTCATTTTTCTTTTGAAGTTTTTCAAGCTCTATTTGGTATGCTTCATTCACAGCTTTTGTATGATCTAACTCTCTTCTAAGAAGAATCATATCATCACTATATTTTGACTCATTTTCTTGAAAGTGCTCTATTTGTTTTTCTAAAATTGTCATGGCTCTCCTAAGATTAGACACAGTATAATTAGCAGTATATAATTCTTGTCTTTCATTAGAATATAAATCATTAAGTCTTTCAACTTCTCTAGCAGCCCTACATGTTTTAGAGCAACATTCAGAGTTTTGTACCTCAGAGTCAGAGAAAGCCATGAAAGCAACTTCACTAGTAACAAGAGCAGCATCAAAATGTTCTTCTTCTTGTTCATCAGCCATGAAACTCCAATAATAGCTCACACCATCAATAGCCAACATTGCCTTTGGTTCTTCCACAGTTGGTCCCTTCTTTTGCTTGTACCAAGTAGACCTGTTGTCCTTGGTCTTTGGTCTTCTACATTCTCTAGCAAAATGTCCAAACTTGTGGCAGTTAAAGCACTCCACTTTCTTCTTATCAAAACCTGCAGTATCATCACCATTAATGTGGATAGGCTTGCCAGTCTTCTTGTAAAATTTCTTAGCCCTCATGCTAAGAAGAGCTATCTGCCATTTTATATCCATCTCCTCCAAGTCATCTTCATCAATTTGCTCTATGTCTTCATGAGTTAAGATAGAGCCATCAACTTGTGTGGAGATAAAAGCATAGAAGGTAGGATCTCCAATACTAGCAACCTTCTTCTTTGAGCCTGCAGTGGTAACATTAACATTACCAGTGGAAACTTTAGAACCTGCAGTGGCAATATCATCATCACTTTCATCTTCAGAATCATTACTGTCAACAGAGGTTGACAACAATGCCAAGCTACTAGAGCTTGTACCAAGTTTTCCTGCCTTCTTCAACCTTTGCTCAATAAGTTTGAAATTGTTGTAAAGGTCATTGAGCTTCATTGTTTCAATGTCTGATTTGTTTTCCCAGACAGTAACATTGGTTTGAAACTCTGAAGGCAAACTTCTTAGAAACTTCAAATTGAGGTCTTCCTTTTCTACCTCAATGCCAAACACAATCAGAGTGTTTTACAATCTTCTGAAGTTTGGTGAAGATGCTATCAAGTGAGTCATTGCTTGAAGCAGAGAAGTTTTCATAACTTTGCTTCAATAATGTCTTTTGAGTCTTCTTTGTAGCATCATTACCACCAAACACTGAGCAAATCTCTTCAAACAGTTCTTTAGCAGTCTTGAACTTGCTGAATGCAATGATCTGGTCTCTAGGAAGAGTCATCAGCGGCAAACTTCTAGCCTTAAGATCATTCTTCCTTTGTGCCTTTTCACATTTGATTCAGCACATAAACTTTCACAACATCTGTTTCACCAATTTTCGAAGTAGTAGTCACAGATTTGAAAGAATCACCAGTTTGAATGATCTCCCAAAGAGCATAGTCCTGTATGAGGAAGTATTGCTCAATTAGTATCCTCCCCATCTCAAACTCATTAAGTTTGAGCTTAGGAAGTCTTGGAGTAGAAGAAGAGTTTGATTGGTTGTTTTCCATCTCTATTGAATTGAGTGAGTAGGTTAAGCTTATTCCTTGGATCTTCTAAAACAAAATATCAGAACCTGGCTCTGATACCACTTGATGGATCTAGACACACTCCTTGTGTCAATGATATTTTGTATGATATTATTAAGCACGCAGAATTTACTTAGTAATACTTAGAAGATGGATTGTATGATGTATTGTATATAAACACAGATTAAACACAAAATTTAAGCTCCAATATTATTGATGAATAATACGAGTGATCTTAGCTTATCACTAGGGTTACACCTTGAAGCTTTTGTGAGTAATATGTAGGTAAATTAACAAGTACCTAAGACAATGACCTAGGACCTCCTTTTATACAACAAGGAGTCCTTTACAAGAGAAGTATAAAGCTAACATAATAGAATTTACACAAGATCTATTATATACTTATCTAGACGCGTTAAACTACACATAAACTAATAGCAGTGGTAATAATGAACTGGCAGTGGGAATACGTTTCCACTGCTAGTGTTAATCCGAGCAGTGTAAACCATATACTATCCGTGGTAACGAATTATTCCCAACAGTTTAAGTCAAAGCGCTTACATTGATAAAATATTGAAGAGATTCAATATGCAAAATTCCAAGAAAGGATATTTGCCGATGGAAGTAAAGCATGGCTTATGTAGCGATATGTGTGCTTCAACACCTGCTGAGGTGGCATGCATGCAGAAAGTTCCTTATGATTCGGCTGTAGGATCTATTATGTATGCTGTGAGATGCACAAGGGCAGATGTGGCGTTCGCTCAAAACATGACCAGTCGATATCAACAGAATCCGGGTGAACTTCACTGGACTGCTGTTAAACATATTCTAAAGTATCTTAGGAATACGAAAGATATGTTTTTAGTGTATGGTGGAAATCTAGACACAGAGCTTGGTGTTACATGTTACTGTGATGCGTCCTGGCAATGTGATAAAGATGATACGAAATCTCAGACGAGTTATGTCTTTGTCATCAATGGAGGAGAAGTTGTTGGAAGAGCAAGAAGCGACTATGATTGCGCAAGTCTGCGACGAAGCGAATACATAGCTGCCGGAAGCGCAATGGAGGCTTGTTTGGATTAGGAAATTCATTTTAGGGCTTGGTGTTATGCCTTCAATTGAATCACCTATTGATATGTATTGTGACAATTCTGTTGCAATCATATTTGCCAATGAACCTGGAGTCATGAAGGGCACCAGACATTTTCTACGGAAGTATCACTATGTTCGGGAACAAGTCCGTGAAGGTGAAATTAATCTATTGAAAGTTCACACAGATAATAACTTAGTTGATCCTTTCACTAAGGCTTTAGCTAAAGACAAGCTTATTGGACTTCGTTTAGCTAAAAGTTTCATGCATAACTGTGATTAGTATTTGGATAAAGGATATTGTAAAACATTTATTATTTTGATGAAATAAAGTTTGGATTATGTTTATTTTCATTTATAATATTGTTGTCCTATATTTGCATGTTTAATCCGTGAGTAACTAAGTTATTCTAAATGTCCGTTGTCGATTAATGATATGGGAATATCATTAAACTAAGACAAATCTGAGAGATGTGGTAGAATATACTTGAAAGTATATTGATGAGAATGCAAACCAATTTCAGATGATATTCAATGAATTGAATATAGGACTCATCCCAACTACATAATTTACTTTGTGGATATTGTTATAAGTAAATTATGAATAGTTATCCTCGGACTTGAGATACGGATAAGTGTCATAAATCTAGTGCATTTTGTGGAGCAACTTAACGCTATAGTGACTGGTAGTCATAAGGGTTGTTTTGAAATGTTACAAAGTTTGTGGTTATTCTTGTAGTCAAGATAGAATTTGTTCATTCAAATTTATTTGGAGTTTAATATCTGCTTTGGGGCCCTCGTAGAGTTGACAAGATGTTTGTGCGGCCGCACCCAAAATCTCCCCTAAATATGTTTAGAAGATTTGGTAATCTTGGTCAATCACTTACAACGAGAAACAGAATAGTTTAATAAAGAATGACTTAATTCCATATCTTTATTTAACGTGGTATTAGAAACAAAAGGATAATAATAATGAGAAATCATTAAAAGGTTTTCCAGGAGCCTTACACGAGTTGTACTAGAGGCATCGAAGTATTGCTAGACGCTAACCGATGTGATCACTCTATTAAGATATATCCAAGTGGGAGCTGTTGATTTTATGGAAATAAATTAGTAGACGTGAGTTAGGATCGAACTCGAGACCACGGGATTGCACACTTTACGTATGAGAATTAAAGTTGAATAATTAAATATAAAACGTTGTATTTATTTATTAATTAAATTAAATGAAATAACTAACGGACGTTAAGTAATTATTGTAATGGACTAACGGGCATTGAATGTATTTGGAAAAGGACTAAATTGCAAAAGTTGGGAAGGTTCCGGAATCCCTTTGGGATGCCTAAACCGATCGTCCAAAGGGAGGACCCAAACCCAATCCAACTTTGACTCAACTTGTTCACCAAGTTTGCTTGAGTATATATACAAAACCTAGGGTGTTTGTGAATTATCTCTTGTGCTCATTAGCTAAACCCTAAATTGTTTGTGTGTGTTTTTGTCCTCAAAACTGGTCGATCACCATCATAGGGGATCGATCACCTTGTTTTCTCCAAACCAAGTTATTTGTTTTATCAAAACTAGCATTACTTTAATTCGGTTTAGTACGTGTGTATAAGAAAGTGGTACTAACACAATATTGTTAGTATTCTTGGATTGAATTACAAAACGGTAAGGGGTAATTCACATAATCCTAATTAAATCAAATTAGGGTTCTTCCTAATTGCTAGTTAGTGGATTTGATTCTTGTTCGGCTAGAATCAAGTAAGGTATGCATATTCTTCTTATGTTAATTAATTATTCGTTAATAAATCCTATACGCTTCCGCATGTATACTTTGATGTTTTGTGATTATTTATTGATTGTCATGTTATATAATTCCAACAATAAACATTGTAGTTCTTTTGCAATATTATGAGAAGCAATCAACATAATAAGTCCACGTTGTTCACAAGTGAATGCACTTAACGGATCAAGATCTTGTAAAGTATATAACACAAACCTTATAACATTTTAATCCTTATATTATGCAATTAAGCACAATGAGTTACATTTCTGTTGAAGCTTTTATGCATGTAAAACATAAGACAAGGAGAGAACAAGATGATAGCAAACAAAGTATGTCTACAAAATTTAAATTTTGAGTTCTGTCGGTTTACATAGTTGATCGCACTGATTCGAACTTCACGCTATTATATAATCAACGTGTCATGCTTCGAGTTCTTTCTTGGCCAGGAGTGGTTTACATTCTTTCAGTGCTGAGATTTGTAATGCCCTGGGCGAGATGATCAAAAAATGTCCCTACAAAATGTTGTAAACAACCGACACACTTTCTCTTACCTAAAAACAAAACCGCATATTGTCTATATTAAAATTGAACACCTATATAACCTTTGCATTTGATTATAAATTCTACCAACTAATTTAGGGGTGAGCAAACGGACCGGATGGACCGGACCGACCGACAAAACCGACCGGACCGAACCGAAACCGACCAGACCGATGGACCGGCGGTCCGGTCTCGGTCTCGGTCTAGGGGTTTTGCCGGATTCGGTCTCGGTCCGGTCCGGTCCGGACCACAAACCCGAAATTTAGCCTTGTTGGACCGGACCGACCGACGGACCGACCGAGACCGGACCGTACCGATCACATTCGGTCTCGGTCTCGGTCTAGGGTTTTTGCCGGATTCGGTCTCGGTCCGGTCCGGTTTTTCTCGGTCCGGTCCGGTTTTCGACCGATGAGCACCCCTAAACTAATTAGATACTTTCGTTTACACTTTAAATCAAAATTAAATAAAAAAAGAAATGAGTTCTATTGCGTATCTTTGTTTTTATAAAAAATAATCTATATCAATTTTACTGATAATATATTTCATTTTAACCATTGTTATTCAATCATGATGTTCAAAACCGAGATATCACATTAGTACAATTCGGGTTCACAAAGATACCTTTTGCAAAATTGATTAAATTAAGTGTTTTAGTTTATTATATAAAAAGTTACTAATATCTAACATTCTCAATTTTTTATGTTATGATTATTTGGAATGAAAAAAGTTACTAGTATAATGAATTATTAATTAGTTATACTGAATACCCGAAACTCCAAACTATCCTAGGAAGCCGAATTATTTTTCTAAAACTGAGTAGACAAATTATTAATTATCGAGTAAACATTTACAATTTACCTTGGTAATATAACTTCTTTTCACAGTTTCACACTAGCAAATGTACCATTTAATTGAATAATATTTAATTCCATTATACTAGTAGTAAGTCACATGCTCACGTGACTTAATATTTAATTTCATTTTCTCTCTCTTGCAAATCGTATCATCTTCTTGGCAAAAGCTTTACCAACCATGTATAATCCGAGCTTTAAAAAACAATTCTCAGCTTTAGTTAATTATCTTCTTCATTAAAACTATATTTGATGCTCCCCATTTATGTGATGCCCTGAGCGGTCGCCCAACTCGCCCACCCCTAAGGCCAGGCCTGCATTCTTTTATGTATTTGATCATCTTGATTCAAACTTAAACTAATCACTGCGCCAAAACATATCGTCTCAGACAAAATAAAAGAAAAGATAACATTCATAAATAGCATCTAACATAGAACTGGTACTACGTATGTTGCAATATAATACTAAATAGTAAAAAGTTATTTTCTCCGTCTCAAAAATTATTGTTAAGAGAAAAAAAAATAGTACAATTTAATAAAAGAGAAGTCAGACTAATATATTTTTCAACAAATTAAAAAAAACTAGACGAATACCAGCGCAAAGCAACAATGTATAGCGGTAAATAATTATATTTACGAAATCGTGATTCTGGTTTAACCGTTAAGCAAAACTTACGGGTTAAATTTATAGTCATTATGAGAAAAAAATCTATGAGTTAAAAATGATAAAACATTATGTATTAAACTATATTTAAAATATTAATTTAGCGGTAGAGTTGTTTCCATTTTTAATCAATGGCTCTTCTAAATACACCGATATGATTACTCCATACATAATAACTAGCCGAGTACCCGCGCATTGCGGTGGCGGTTACCCGTGTGATTATATTTTTTAGCGATAGCAAGGCTTTTCCAATGCATTACTTTTAAAGAAGGAAAAAAAATAATATCCAACATAGGTTATTAATTGAAAATTAGTTTGTTTTCTTACGCATTTAGTAACATAATAAAAAGCTTTTATAAAAGGGTTCCTACGCGATTATATGTTTTTAATGATGCTAACTTAACACACGGCAATAACTTAATGGAACAACTTTACCGCATAGTGTTGCTTTAAAAAATGGGCAGACTGCACCACGATGCAACGACGATACGAAAACGATGATCAATGATATGGCTATTCGTTTAGGACGTGTAATATTATATATCGTTTAAACATACATGGTGTTTTAAAATAGCGGTTTTAGCACCATCTAATGGTGTCTATATTGCTAAATTGTGGTGGTAAATGGTAGTTCGTTGCGTGATCGAAAAATGTGGTGTCAGAAATTTTAACTACATAAAAGATTGATTTATATGAACCGCTTAATGATTTGTAAATTTTATTTAGTGTGTGTTTTAAAAAAGAAATATAAGATAAGATTATTTATGGCTATTGTATTATACAATATAATATATTAAGTGTACTTTTAAGTTAAGATTATTTTAATAATATCATTATTTAGTGAGTTTTTGAAAGATATAAATGATAAAATGATTTATGCATTATTGTTTTGTACCATTTGATATATTAATTATACTTTTGAAGGATAGGTATTTTAATTATATTATTAATGATTTGTAAATTTCGTTAGTGAGTGTTAAAATGAATAAGAAAAATTAGATGATTTATGTATTATTTTTTTGTACCAAGTGTTATATTAATTGTACTTTTGAGTGAGAGTATTTTAATGATTTCATTAATTCTGATATTAATATACACGAATGTTACAAGTTAGATGATTTATGCATTATTGTTTTGTACCAAGTGCTATATTAATTGTACTTTTGATTACAAATTTAGTGAGTTACTTTTATGAGAAATGTTTTTGGTCTTAAAAATTTTAAGACTTTTATATTTAGAATGTCCTAAACACTTTATATAGTATTATATATTGTATAATTATTATAATCAGGCTTTTACCATCAACTAGTAGTAATTTATTATTTTTCTTTTCTCTCCTAAATATCATCAATAAATTTGTTTCTCTTTCATTACCATTACCACCAAACCCATTTCTATTACTTCTCTTTTCATAAATTGTAAAAAATCAACTACTGTAATAAAATTAAAGAAACCAAAAGTACATAAACCCAACAAAGATATAAAATTCGAACAAAGAATGAACAAAATCCCTAATGATGATGGTGGCCAGATATAGTAGGGTATGGTGTGAGACGACAAGCAAATGACATTAGTGATAGTAAAAATTGTTGCGGTGATGTCGGAGTTAGCCGGAAAAAATCGTATGATTGGAAGATTCCGGCCGTAAACGACATACGACGAGTTGAATGTTTGATGACATAGTTTTCTTTGTGAAGGGTTTGGTCGAAATATCAATCCGAACCAAAGGGTAGCGGTGGTTTTGTATGATTTAGTCGAAATTTGTTTTTAACTTTTTTTAAGTGGAGAAGTTGATTTTAGTATAAAAGTGATGGATATTATGAGAGAGAGTGTGTGTGTGAATTTATGATTGTTTATTTGTTCAATGGCTTTTATAAATTCGAAGTTTGACTGTTTCAATAAATTAGCTTGCAGATTGTACTTTGAAAACTGTGCTACGGTGTGTTTAGTAGCACCCTTAATCAATGGTATAATAATAGTTCATAACATTACTCAATTTTAAGTCAAATTAAGTTTCAATAATAAGAGTTTTGCTATAACCAAAAAAGGTTTACAAAAAACCATTCACAAAATGAGTTGTCTATGTTTTTATTGGTGTTTTTTGCTATAATTTATATATTTTTTCTTTTATTAAACATATCAAAACATAAACAACTTTGTGAATATTTTTTTGTAAATATTTTGTTGTTGTGGAAAAACTCCAAGAATAAATATACATTTTTTATAAGTAGTAGAGATAGTCACGCACTAAATCTCTTTTTATCAATACTATCTATAAAACATTTATACCATTTTCTTTAATCTTTAATCTTGAAAACTTAAAAATTATTTCAATTACTAAAATACCCTCAATTAAAAATAGTAACAGTATCCACTACTAAATTAATATTACCAATATTTTTTAATCTTAAAACTTTTATCATTTTTTATTTATAACTCATAATTTTTTTTTCTCGCAATGAATACATATTTAATTCGTAAGTTGCATTAAAAGTCATCCCAAAACACAAGTTCGCAAGTATAACTATTTGTCGCTATACACCGTTGCTTTGCACATGTGTTCGTCAAGTTGATTAAAATGAAAAGTAAACAATTATTTTGAGACATATAAAAAAAGGGAATGATAGACCCACGAAAACACAAATCCACAAAAAGAGATGTCACTCTGTTATTGGTTTATTTTTTTATAGTTTCTCTCTCTTATCTCTAATTAACCCAATCAGATATTGACACATCCTTTTATGAATGATTTTATGAATTTATTTTTATGATTCTAGCATTTTTTATAAAATAAAATTGTATGAACTAAAATTTTAAAACGAATAGCATTAATTTATTTATTTGCAAACCTCGTCACACCAACCATGGTCCATATGACACTTGCCGTCTAAAATACAACACCAACATTTAATTGTCCAATCACACATCGGCAAGCAATTTCCAAGATTAATCTTCTCGTTTGTAAAAATGTTATTCATAGAGCTCCTTTTCTTACCTTCATATTGTGATTTACCACAAGCACTAGTACAACAATTTTCACATAATCCAACACCTGATACACATATAAAACCAATATCATTCACATAAGAGTAAAGAATCTACAATACTGAACAAAATGTGTAATCATCATTATAAAGCTATCACACAAAACTAAATAAAATGAAATACTAACATTTGTGAATCGCAACCGCTGAAAAGATCAAAATAACGAAGACAACATGACGCGTATAAACTATATCCATTGAAACTAGAGATGAGAAAGTTATTAAAACACACCTTAAATTTATGTGTAGTTGTGTATATATTTTTTTCGACATTCACATCATATCTTTATATCATGCCAAGTCAACCGCATTTACTATCAAATTAAATGTATAATTTAATTTTTTCAACATTCACATCATATCTTTATATCATGCCAAGTGAACCGCATTTACTATCAAATTAAATGAAGAATTTAAATAGCATTTAGCTAGTGTCATATATATATATATATATATATATATATATATATATATATATATATACACACACACATATATATATATATTTTAGATTTCTTGAAAAGGGGATGATTTTTCTTTTTAAGAGAATAGTTTAGAATTTTGAATACTCGTTTAGATCGAGTTATATTTTTTCTTTCGAAAAATGATCTCGGATTGCAACGGTAGGCGGGACGGGCTTCACCAACTATAACACACGATTATATTATGTAAAGTTCTAAAGATACACGTGATAATCAAGAAAATCCCTAGCTATGGCTGCTAGTAGCTCAAAGTTTGTGGTTTTGTCCCAAATAGTGGTTTTCCTCAGTTTAAGCTTAGCATTTTAATTCATTTTTAGTTGTTATAAAAGTTTTAAAAAAATAAAAATAACAATTTCAATAACTTTTTTTAACTTCCCTCAAAAGGAAAAAAAATCAAAAAAGTGTTTTGATTAGGCTGCTGTCGGTTTAAAGTTGCTCAGTCTTGACCATTTACTTCAAATGGGTCAGAACAATTAGTCTTAACCCAATACTTTTAGCACAGATTTTTATTCATTTTAGTTTGATATAAAAAAAAATTAAAAATAAAAATAGCAATTTCATTAGCTTGTGAAGCTTTTCTCAAAAGGAAAAAAAAAAAAAAAAATCCCTAGCTAGGGCTGCTAGTTATTGTAACAGATTCTCAAATTTACATTCTTTAATATCAAATGACCCATTTCAAAGGCACATGCAAACACACCCACTAAGAACGCATATCGATATTAATGATTATAATGAGTTGTGACCGAAAGAATGAGAAGCCTCTTACCAGCGTCCAAATTTTCTGTTTAGACATCCAATACCATCAGCAACAATCCTAATAGCTTTCCATCAAACTAAGTGTTTCAATTCTTCACACCTGATGACATACAACAGTTAAGGATACATAGAACAGAACCCTTCATACAACCTATATTAATATATGTATTGCTCTATAACCATCTAACTAATAACTACAGTAAACTTATATCATATCATTCCTCAACAATATAATACAATATATATGAAAAAAAAAATGTATCTCCATGGTAAGAAAGCATCGAACTTGGTAATCATTGTAACCTTTAAGCCATAACATTTAAACCTAAAACAGTTTAAGGAAAAACAGTGAATACGTATATATTCCCGAAAGAGCTGCAATAAGTGGAAGGATGACCACACAATCAAGCATGATGAATACGTATATTCCAGAAAGAGCTGCAATTGATAACATTATCCTATTGACTACATCGGCGTATCATACGATAATATCATAACGTTACAAATCATAGGAGTTTAGACAACATATATCTCTTCTAATAATTGTGAATTAAAAATCTATTGCCAACTGATTTACGGCTGTTCACTATTGTTAGCAAGGTGATTCACATCAACTGAATTACTATTTAAGTAACAACCAACAATTTCAAACGCACACCTTAGTGATTTCGAGTCTTCAAAGAGATTGTCCGCGAACATCAATGTTTTCTTACAAACCTGTGATGAAGAAAACACAGAAACGATCATTAGATGAGATTGTGAGGGAAAAAGGATATTAGGGTTTTTGAGAAAAAATATAATGAACCGTATATAAGTTTTTACGTATATGTTTTGTTTAGGGTTACCTAAGTTGTAGGGATTCTCCTACATAATTGGTTGCATAGATTTATAATTTTAGACTTGCAACATATAATTCAAAAAGTCATGTTGCCTTAGTTGTAAACACACATGTTATTCAACCAAATAACCAAGGTTCAATCCTTGCAAGGCTCCTTTTTTATAAACAAATTTCAAAAATTAATAAAAAAAATCCGAAAATTAAATAATAGCTAATTAAATTTAAAAAAAAATGCTTAGGTGGACAACTAATGATTACATGGCATTAAAAAGAATTACATGGCATTGAGGTGGACATTTGTGGAATAATCTACGTGTCATGCCTCCTGTTATATAATATATATATATATATATATATATATATATATATATATATATATATATATATATATATATATATATATATATATATATATATAGTGTAACTTTATTTTGAGAACTCTGTTAAATGCGAGAACTCCTTTTTAGCCATTAGATTTGTTGATCAAGGGCTAAGATGACTTGTGCCATAAATGTAATAAGGTAAAACCTTATGTAATTTTTGAAAATGCTCAAAGGGTATTTTAGAGATTACATTTCTTTAATTATTCCTTAATAATTGGATATTCAATTTGTGAAAGCAGTTGCAAAAAATAAACAGCCCATCTAAACGCTCCATCACATAACCTATTCCTATCTATCCCTCTCGATCTTTTCATACCGCCTCCCACCACCATACTAAACCGCCGTCGCCTTTTCTCTCTAAACCGGCGACTAAACACAACCCTATGAAGCCTAATTCGATCTTCCATTAGTCTTTTTTCTTTGTTCTTGCTGTCGATCTGATCTTTAGAGTGATTACACATTCATGTTTACTCGTTTTCTTGTCCGAGAATCGATTATCCATTCATGTTTTATCGTTTCATATGTATATGGCGGCATGATGTCGTGTTCGTGTTTCTTTTGATATATGGTAGCGACGAGTGTACCTGGCGATAAGGATATTCAATGGTTTACATGTAAGCGTTTTAATTTTTTGGTTATTAATGATTTGCATGTAGACAACTAGACGATTTGAAATTATTTGTAAATGATTTACGTGTAAGATGATTTTGGTTGAGTTGTTGAACATATGAATATATGTGGAAATATTAAAGTTATGTGTTTTGATTTGATCAATCTGTAGTGTTGTTTTTTTTAAATTCCATCTAACGTAAGTTAAAAATAAACATGTTTATATATTATTAATTTCATGAAGATTGTAGGTGCTAAACAAATGCTATGAAAATATTTGAGCTTTTTGCATATGGGTATTCAGTATTTACGAACACCAATCACTCCCTTCGTCATCAAAAGTATTTGTTTAATATGGATATGTTTGTGGGTCTTAAAGGGCCATGGTTATACTTATACTCCGTAATATATTTTTTGTTGAATATGTTGTACTACGCAGTTTGACGAATTGTGGTTGTTTGTAATTAGAAGTTCATGCAAAAAGTTGTTTATACTTGTGTCAGAAGTCTTTTAGTATCGGTATAAAAGCACCATTTGTTATAAGCAAATGATTTATATGGTTATGTAGTTGAGGTGAATTAATAAGTACATGATGGTTTCGTTTGTTATCCTCTAATAATGTGTGTTTGGATTGTTGGTGCACACAAATTTTTTAGTACTTGATAGAATTTACTGCTATTTGTCGTGGGTTATATTTTTTGTATTTTTGGGGTTGATATGTTAGGAAGTAGGAATCTTGTATGTATGTTATGTTATCTTTAGTTTTATTTTAAAAGTATTTAATGTTGACTATTATTTTTTCTAAGCGTGATAATATCTTCTTTGAAGAGTAACTGGAAGACGTGCATATATGTTCTTGGAAGACATGCACATATGTTTTAACGAATTTGATGAGAAGCTAGAGGTACATATATGTTCTTGGAAGGCGTGCATGTATGTTTTTGGAGACGTGCACATATGTTTTAACGAATTTGATGAGAAACTGGAAGTACATATATGTTCTTGGAAGGCGTGCATGGATGTTTTTGTAAGAGGTGCTGATGAGAAACTTCAAATATATATGTTTTGTGCACATATGTTTTTAGAAGGCGTGCACATATATATTCAAAATAATACATTTGATTTGTATTTCATTTGATATAAACATTTGTGTATTATATTATGTTTTTGTTTGTAATAAATCTAAAGGTTACGACTATAATGTATGTTTTTAGTTTTTATTTAAGAATTTTATAGAATGTACGGTACAAACATATGTGCAATTACATTTTTAAGTAAAACTCATTTGAAGTTTAAATCAACAGGTACAATAAAAACACAAGTAAAATTACATCTATATCTATATCTATATACTATATAAAATGGAAAAATGGTCAAAGTGGAAAAGTGAAAAATGTTGAAAGTTGAATGTTGAAAACATGGTCAATGGAGAGAGAAATAAATAATATAATTAATACTCTTATTAAAACACCCCATTACTTAAAAGTACAATAATTTATTCACATTGTACACCTAATTAAAAGCACATCTACCAAATTAAAAAAATCAATTGAAACCGATACGGGTTGACTGTTGAAACCGATACCGGGTTGACCCGGACGACTTTCAAACCCGGCGGGCTGACCCGTTTAATTTGCATTTTTCGACCCAACCTATCGGTTTGATTCGGTTTAAATCGACTTTTTTTTTATCAAACGGTTCAACCAGTTGAACCACCCGGGTGAAATCGGGTTTCAAATTTGACAAAATTATATGAGAAATGATTAAGTAGTTGTGGAACCCGTGAAATTTTTTTTGAAAGGAGAGACCAAGTAATTGTAGTTTTTGGTTTATTTTGCTTTGACACATGTAATTTGTCATTTGTATAATGTTATTTTGAAAAATGTTGCTCTTGCACCATTTAAGGGACTAGCATATATGAATCTTCGTTTAAAGTTAATATATATTGTATAGCCCTTTGTCCAGTGTATCAATAATGTTATGTAAGTTTATTAAAATCACACAAAATAAATAGTATTGTTATCTTTAGCGATAATTATTTGTACCTCAAACAAATAGCTTTGAACAATGCATAAATATCTATACAAATTGATAGTACAAAATAATCTTATATGGTGATATCCAATTTGCAAAGTTACAATTTTAAAAGCCAAACACCAAATGATAAACGTTACACATGTAAAAAAAAAATAGTTATCACGCTAAATTACGACAAAACAAGAAAAGGCGGTCACACATGTTGCCTATACCTCTAAACTACAATATAATATTGTCAACTACATAATACCGTTGCTTTGTAATGCTTGAATCTATTATTACTAAAAATCTTAATAACTTAAAACAATCCTATTAGAAAATATACTCACACACTTAGATCGACTCCACATAATTTATTAAAAAACTATATATTTATCTTTATGCAACCACGCATCAATTGTAGTTATTCAAAACGATTCTCTAATGCTACAAATACAGCTTGTTGAAAGAAACTTATGGGTCATCGGAACTTTGCAGAAAACTAGACATCGCTGCCGCTAGGCGCGGGTACTCGTCTAGTTATTAAAAAAAACATGTATGCACCTTGACTTTCGAAACATGTAAAATTACATTATTTAAAAAAACATGTATGCACCTTGACTTTCGAAACATGCATGCTAAAAAAAAAAGTTATGAGTTAAATTAAAACGAGATTTAATTTAAAAAAAATACAAAAATTGTCTTTTACTATAATACCCTTTAGATTAAATAATAATCTTTAATATTTAAAAAACTCTCATTGGTCTAGAGGAGTTCTCGCAGTTCTCGCACTTAACAGGGTTCTCAAAATAAAGGCCCCCTATATATATATATATATATATATATATATATATATTGTAATGACCAAGGAAGTCATCCCATTTTACAAAAAAGCCAACTCAAAACCTTTACTAAATGCGTCTAACCAAGACCAAAATTCTTTTCCCAAACCTAGGACATTCATACTTTCAATATAACATCAAACAAAAGTATTCATATTACCATAATCCGGACGCACGTCTTCTCTAATCACCTAACGGGTTTATTCCCCTATTGGTCAAACTAAGTCAAAGTTCCTTTGCGTAAATGCATCATTTCTCTTTATGGAAAGTGTTTTACTTGTTGTGCAAATCATTTATCTTATTTGCATCAAGGTAATTAGGGATTATGCTTATTGTTGCTTAATCATGGAATATGCCATTTGATTATTTGAGTTTAGATTATTTAAAAGTGTGATATTCCTTTGTACACTTTACTTCCCAACAAAAAAATATTTTACACACTTCCACATGAATATCATTGTCTTTTACATTCTCTACACAATTCTCATTTATTCCTCACATTCCACCACACATTCAATACAAATTCTCCCAATCATTATAATGTCTCAAGCTTCCTAGGACGTAATACCATTTATACCATATTACACATTAAACATCATCCTCTTCCCAACTTAGATAATAAACCATTATCACAAAACTTCTCTTACACATTTCTTCACAAGCTTGATTTTGAATGTGCAAACTCACACATCTTACATACTTACTTATTCTACACTCAATCATTTCACAACCCTCACCATTAACATTCAAACAATGATTGTTTAATCAAGCTTGTCCCCTTCACACCAACATAGGCTCCTATATATCACATCTCACTCTTTTTACAACACGCTCGATTACTTAGTTAACCTACATCTAGCCCAAGTAACATTTCAATTTCAAATATTCCCTGTCACAACATCCACCCTTCTTCTCCAAATTGAGTTAACTTAACCCATGTCAACTTGTGACAACTCTCCTCTCTCACAACTCTTACTCAACCATTGTTTATGTCATATCTTTTCTTCCTACACACTCAACCCTCACACACTCTCTCAATATTCGAATTTGAATTTGAATTTGAGTCAACTCTTATAACATACTACCTTCCTTAACACACTTCTATCTCATACACTCTCACAATCGCATTTGAATTTGAAATTCAAATTATTGCAACTCATATCTCTCTCACAACCTTACACAATGTCATAACATTGCTTCATACACACTTAACCCTCTCACACAACATTTGAATTTGAATTTCAAAATGTTTCCCTCTCATGCTTTTGCAACTCATAATCCTGCTTCTACACTCAACCTTCTTACAACTTTAATTTGAACTTGAAATTAAAATTTGGGAAGCATGTTATTATCTAAACCTTGGGGAATACCGATATATAATCCCTTTGTCCATTGGTTCTTCTCTTTCTCTTTGAAAACGAACAAACCCCCACATCTTTTTATCATTTCACATAATGTTTTTATTAAGTGGATTTTTGAGTTGGTTGAACTTATAGCATTTTGAGTGTTGGAATGAACTTGGAAAGGTAAAAAGTGAAGTGCATTTGGGCTTTAGCAAGACGGATAGTTATGTAGCAACCCATAAATTTTCATAAGACAAAATGACTATTTTACCCTTTGACTTCTTAAAGTTGACATTGACTTTGACTTTTGACTATTTGACTTTTACTATAACATAAAAGTAATTACTGTAACCGGTAGTAACTGATAATTTTCTTAAGTTAAATAATTCACTCTGCTTTGAATTATCACTTTCTGAATGATTTTGTTCACCTCTGTTTATTTAATGAGAAATTATCTCGCAAAATGTGAAAACCGCACACAACGGTTAACACAATAAACAATTTAATTTAAATTACTTTTATAAGTAATCTCAAAAGTTTAATCGTGTAAATTTTCCTCGCGACCAACACAAGACTAGGATGAGTCCATGTGTTTAAAATACTCAAATATCACCAATAGTCATATTTTATATGAACTATTACTATTTTGCTATATTTACGTAAACATTGTACTTTTTACGTGAGACGCGTACTCAAACCTACGTTATTAGGTTTTAATAACATAAACGCACCCCATTAGGTTTATCACACATTTAATATACTTAGTTAGAGTATGTTAGCCTCGCTAAAGTGAAGTCATTACGGGAATTGCATTAGTTTTCTCTTTTACTTATTCACAAGGACTAGTTTAGTCAATAGTGCTAAGTTAGGCTTGTTGAAGTATAAATACCCCTCCTAGTCCCAACTAGGAGGGTAGGAAGTTCACATTTTGTAAAATAAGGTGTGTGTGGTTTCTTCTTCTTCTCTCTAGAAACACACACATCTTCCCTTTACATCAATCTAAACAATACCATGTCTTATTCATTCTTTGAGCTTCCCCGACCCCCCGAACCACATGAATCACTAAGCTTTTCGGTCCTACAATTGGTATAACGAGCCAGGTTGTTGTTTTTATCGATTTGTGTGGTTTCGAATCTTTGTTTAAACTGTTTTTTAACCGGATTTTATGTCTTGGAAAATTTTTTTCCAACTTTTGTGTTTAACAGTTTATACAAATGCTTTGTATCATTTTGGTCAAGAAAGTCAATAGCTTTATTTGCAATTTCCATGTTTCTGGTTCTGTCCTTGTGTCCAGATATCAGTTTCTTGGTAAACTAAGTTTTTTGACTGTTTTTGTCCTTCTCGTGAATTATTAAATGGTCAACCGGTCAAAGTCATGGTCAAAAAAAAAAAAGATGCTATTTCTTCAATCGGTTTCGGGTTTATCTATGCTTGAACGGAAAAGTGGTCGGAAAAGGTCGCCGGGAAAATGGTCAAATGGTCAAAACCCTAGTTTTCTACATATAGGATCCGTCTCTGAGATGATACGCGTGGCTATGAAGGAAGTTACGTAGGAAATGGTTTACGCGTATGTTTACGCCTAAGACCAGGTTACGCGTAAGGTTCTTTACGCATAAGCCTTGGCTTACGCATAACCATGACCAAGAGTTTACGCATAAGGTTCAAGCTATGAAAAAGTTACGCGTAAAAATTTTTTTACGCTTAAGATCAGAATATGGAGGTTATGCGTAGACCTGACCACAACAAAATACTATTTACCAAAACTAAATATCCTCTCTCGACCTCAGCTACCATCTACATCATCAGTTCGAAACCAACTTATCCTACATCTAGACTCACTTCAATACACCCTCACATGTCACTCCCCACCTCTCAAACAACAAAGAAAAACATATCTATATCTCAGATTCGGAATCATTTCTGTTGCAATCTTATAGATTGTTTCCATTGAATCCGTTATCATCACTGATCGTTTTTTGGCTTTCTTTTAATATCCGAATATGAAAGTAATGAAAATAACAAGTATGTTATTTCATCCCTTTAATTCGTTCATAGAATCAAAACGAAATCACAAACCATTCATTATTACCTACCCGAGACCCAACAATGGATCTTGAAGCAACTATATTACTTTTCTTGTTGGGCGAGAAAATGAAACTAATATCTAGGTAGTGTAAGGTTTTGATTGAGTTTATTTGGTTTGGAGATGTGATCTATGTTTAAGAGCAGATTCGGGAGAAAAGTGATATTTTTTTTGGTAGGTGTGTGAAGTGTTTGTGGTGACTGCGTAAATGTGAAGTCATATTAGGTTTAGGTCAAGGAATGTGAACCAAAGTCTTAACCGGATATAAGAGTTTCATATATGGATCGTGGGTTGGTATCTCACAATCATGGACTTGGGCTTTGGCATGTATTTGATAGGGCTGAGATATAACGTTTGGATATGGGGCTATACGAGAAACAGACTTATGGCATAAAAATGTGTCATCCGAATTCTTCAAATTAGGATACATATTTGATAAAGTTAAAGAATGGTATTTTGGTATTGGTATTTTGGTATGACAATATTTTCACGAGGATACATGTTCACGGCTAAAGGTTTCGATGTATTTCAATCGTGACCACGGAGATGACTCTTTATTATTTACTTGGGTTTGAAGTGACGTTTGACGGGCGAATTTACTTATTTCGTCTTCTTTCTTTCTTCCTTCTGCGAAGATGACTTGTCTGGGCAAATATGTTGAGTGTGATGAAGACTTGCTATCTAGTTACTTTTGTGATTCTTTCTCTCCTAACCCACAAAGTAGCTATCACTTCGGTGTCTCACGTAGTTGAGGATACGCCAAGAGGTTTTGTACATTGGGTACACCGTTCTTTTTCACAAGGATAGTACAAGCTTAAGTATTCAGTCCGGGAGATTTGACTTCTTTCTCAAGTTCGTCATATTGGGTTATCTTCACATGTGGTTACTACAGACAGTCGTTGAATTTTGATACAAGGGGTTGAGATGAGTTAGACAATTTCAAATGGTATTGTTTATCGACATCTTCTCACGGGCTGATTTGATTTATGATAGAATGCTTCCAGTTAATGCTTCATGTACACAATTGTATGCTGATTCCGATAAATCGTAACCTTCAGGGGAGAGAAATGTGTACATTATGGGCTAATTTGATATATGAAAGATAACTGGAATGCATTTGGTGAGATGAAGATGTTGATATCTTATTCCCCTGAATGGACAATCTTGAAGAAGGTCGAGTCGACAGTCTTCTGCATTTTCCGTGCGTGTTAGAAGACTAAAGACGATTCTAATTTAATTATCAAAAGACTTGACAGTCTTTTCAGGAAATTCATCAGAAAGGTTGTCAGTTTGGGGGAGAGCACTAATTAGGGGAGAGCAAAAAGGTCAGATTTAATCCCTAATTAGATTTGCTCGCATTGTTCTTCTGCAAGTAAAGAGATGGCAGTGAGATTCATGGTTTGATGACTGTGAAGACACTCTTGGAGCTGCTGCGCTTATCTGTTGTATTCAATTTTGCTTGTAGGGGACATTGTAAGCAACTCCCGTATGACATCACTTGGGGAGAGATTGTTAGCCTCGCTAAAGTGAAGTCATTACGGGAATTGCATTAGTTTTCTCTTTTACTTATTCACAAGGACTAGTTTAGTCAATAGTGCTAAGTTAGGCTTGTTGAAGTATAAATACCCCTCCTAGTCCCAACTAGGAGGGTAGGAAGTTCACTTTGTAAAAGAAGGTGTGTGTGGTTTCTTCTTCTTCTCTCTAGAAACACACACATCTTCCCTTTACATCAATCTAAACAATACCATGTCTTATTCATTCTTTGAGCTTCCCCGACCCCCCGAATCACATGAATCACTAGTATTTTCGATCCTACAGAGTATATTGATAAGTTTTGGCATTTTTGTAAGTATTACATTTTTACGTTACCGGTTTTAAGTTTTGAGACTTAAGGGCTTAACATTAGTAATTACCGGGATCAAACTATACCCTTTACACTCAATGTTATACAAGATAAGTTACAAACTTAACTCATCTCATCCATATGCCACGTTCATGTGGTTATATGTTGTGGTGTCACAAGCTTAATCAAACATAGGACACTTATACATATCTTAAACACTAAGATTCCCACACATGCAAAATCTAGACCAAAAAGCTTTCTTCCTCTTTGGGGTTTCTCTCAAAAACCGTATATCATAAATCACCATTACCATCCATTAAGTTTGATTCAATACATAAGTTGTACAAGAAAGATGAAAGTGTTGATAAGCTCTACATGATTCAAGTGTTGTTTTGGTGATTACAAGGTTGAATTAAGAGTTATACAAGAGGTTAGGGAAGATGGATAAAGATTAAAGAGAAGGGTGAAAGATTAGGAAGGGTTTAGGTGTTGATTTGTAATTGTGATACTTGTGTTATTCCAATCCTTGTAAGCTATTGTTTATTTTCATATTCATTCAATATGGTTGTAAATAACTTTTGGAATTTATGTATTTTATTATGTAATAAATATTATATATGTATTTGACATTGTACATGAAGTTTGTAATATGAAAAGAAGCTAGAACAAGTCTTAGGTAGGTTTTATGAACCTGAAATTTATAGCAGTCCTAAAGATTGATTAAACTGATCATCTTAGTAAACTTTGAGGTTCATTCAAAAGGATAGGCTTGTAGATCTGTGTCTTATGGACGTTTCTCCGAGTGTCGCACCTCATAACTCCTCCGGATGAGTAAATGAGAGCCAAAATGGCGAAGCATGTCAAAATCTGCACACCAGATTTCATTTGGAAAAAACTCATGGTTCTGATCATTTCTGGTAGTCGACCCAGTTTCATGAAATGTAGCTAAGACCTAAACTTGAAGTTTGGCGAAATCCACGCATAAAAAAAAGTTGTAGAACTAAACTTATGGTTGTTTTGGCGGGACTGAATGTGCAGTCAAACTTTCTGCAATGAAATATAAGTATATACTTGTAATTAGACTATTGATATAAGTAAACTTTGGATCTTGGACTTGAATAAACTTAAGAAATAAGTCTAGAATATAAAAAATATGAATTTGGACTTTTGAATTATTTAAAAAGGACTTGTGGTTAAAAAGTTATGCCTAGTTAAGTTTTACTAGATGAAAATATGATGCTGGAATAAAAGCTGGGGCTATGAACTCACTGTAGTGATCATTAGCGGGTTACAACCATATAACGTATATCAATAAGTCATGAGCTTTTAACGATGACCTAAAAATATAATAGCCGCGTCTTAGATATATATAACAAGAAAGTACAAAATAACTTTTATGAAAGTAGTTATATACTTTTGACATTGTACATATTTTTGTAGGTTTACAAAATATGAGAGTTGGATTTTTATCAAAATTATTAACAAGCCTTAGAGATAATTCATTCTAAACCACAAAATTTGCGCTCACTCACAAGTGATTAGTGGTCCATGATGTTAGGCATTCAGTTTGCAAGTAATTATCCATAATAAAACGTTTTAGCATGTAATAAAAACAGTAGCATGTATCTCCCCCAAAAGAGTTTATAAATAAGTTAAACAAAAGTTGGGGCTATGAACTCACATTGGGGGAGATACATGCTACAGTTTTTATTACATGCTAAAACGTTTTAATTACAATACTCCTCTTCAATATTACATGCCTAAGTTGTTTATGCCAAAAGTACCTAACATCATGGGCTACTAATCACTTGCGAGTGAGCGCAAATATTTTTGATAGGCCTATTGGAATTGACGAATCCCGTTTGTGTCAGCCAGGATAGGTAACCAAACGCACTTTATTTAAATTTCTAGGTATAGGGCATAATACCTACCCGGGGCAAGTTACTTAATATATATATATATATCTATACATTATATATAAGAGGAGGCATGCCACATAAAATGCCACGTGGCATCCCATAATGCCACGTCATCATATTTCATCATGTCATAATGCCACCTAAGCACCTTTTAATTAAAATCCGCTTTTTCATAAAATTCGAATTTTTAATGCCACCTAAGCACCTTTTAATTAAAATCCGTTTTTCATAAAATTCGAATTTTTTTCTCAAAAATCACTTTTGGATTCGAACTTGATACATTGCATAACATTAAAAATCATGCTAACCACTAGATCAACAATGTTTTTTGTTTATAGTTTGCAAACAAAAACCTATAAACCTTTCCGAACAAACATAACCCACTAATTTGAGAAATTAGCCGGATTCATTCATTATATCTCAAAACCCTAATATCATTCAAACTGTAACCACACAAATTCATTCCTTGCCCATCATTCTTCTCGAAACCCAGTCTTGAAAATATAGTTGGTAAAACACATGTGAGTATTGTATTTTTCTAATGCAAGATACTTTTACTTGCACCTTATTGCCTTTGAATTCTGTTCCGTACATGTTTTTATTTCTGAATTAGTGTTTTCGGGTTTCCATGATGTTGCCACTTTATATTGGATGTTATATGCTGATCAAAATAGAATATAAAGAAACTAGTTCCTCTTTATGGCCGCAAGGAAGATTTGAAAGAATAAATCAGCAGCCAATTAGTAGCCTATGATTCTAAATAATACTATAACGTGATTTACATAGCTATACATTTTATTAGTTTTTGGTCAAATATTGTGTTATGATTTCTATAATGATTATTTTAAAATTATCTTTCGTATGCCTATTACGTGTTGTTTTGTGATTTTCAGTTGCTAACTTCGATTCCAAGTATTGGAGATAATATTTGAACTGCAACTACAGATGCGTGTGTGAACTTTTATATGTAATGGCAATATAACATGCAACGTACTTTTTCCGGTGACAACATTTGTTTCAGGTGATAAATTTTGTTTATAATGCTAAAAAATTATTACTTCAAACGAAGAAAAAAGTTTGTCAATTCATCATGAACTCTTATCAGTCATTAAGCATAGTTTTTTGTTTAAGTTTTGTTTTTCAACATTGCAATGTGAGGATGATACTTAGTTGTTTCATTCCATTGTTTCATGACATGCCATGTGAATAATTGGTTTATTTTGTTGACATTAACATAAATTGAAAGGAAAAGAAGGTGGATCATTTAGCATCATTAACAAGAAAGCTATATAAACTGAAAACAAAAATCGAAGCAAAAAGAGTTACTCATAGAAAAAAAATGTGGAAGTAACCTTAGACATAACCCTCTGATAAGAACCATACCAACGAATGACCCATATTCGTGAATTAGTGGAGTTGCCATTAAGGCACACTCAAATTTTCAAGTCTATTGGAGTTAAGCGTCCAAAGGGAATTTTGCCCTACGGACCTCCTAGTTCAGGAAAGAAACTAATTGCCCGGGCTGTTGCTAATGAAATCAAAGCATTCTTTTTCTCCTCATCCAAGACCAATATTTGATCAAATTATGAACAAAACAATATGAGGTTGTAAACTATGTCATGAGGCCTTTCACAATAAAGATCGCATAAATGGACTGAAATCCCTTTTAACTGTAATCTGTGTGAAGTCTTGAAGCACACAACTTTGGTGCCCTTATTTACAATATCACTGAAATCCCTTTTCTGGACAGTACCATCTTCTTTTCGCAATGGTGATTCCGATTTGCGACAGATGGAGTGCTGGCGTCCCTCATGTTCATGCAAATTACAATATCACGTTCTCTACAACTGATTTCCTTTTACTTTCGTATTCATTTGTTTCTTTTTTTCTTTATCAATTATCGTAACTACCATCATGTTATATATACCTAGGAAGGTGCCACCATCAATGCACGGTATGATTCCTCTACTCGACAATCAAATTGCCCAATATACATGTAAGTAAATATTTGTTGTATTGTTCTTATATATACTTCAGTATACATGTAAGTCTTATTTGTCAACCCAACCCGACTCACTTGCGAATGACTTATTTTAAGCCGAACTTGTTTTAAACCGTCACCCAACCCATACAAATACACACTAATGTCACTTTTTAGAACAGAATGGGAGTCTATATGTGCTTAAACAAATGGATAATTTTACTTTTTAGGAAGATTAATGATGATGGAAGGTTTAACTTGAAGATTAATATAGTTATTGCACTCCAAGAACTTGACCAGCCGATTGAGATTCTAATCCACTTACTTTGCACCATTCCTGGCTGGAGTGAGAAAATGTGCAGGTCCAGCAATAAGTCATTGAAGTTGTTAGCCGTATAGCTTCAACTGCAACAAAGTTCCCTAAGAAATGTGTTGTACTATACATAGCAGGTATTTGTTAAAGGGTTGCTGATATAAAGACCCGTGCCCAAGCTATGAAATGCCTAACCACTTTCTCTGCAGTGGGCCCGGTTTTATATTTGAAAGAATGTCCAAGATAATGAAAGAGCACAAAAACCAAAAGGTTCTTAGTGAGGGACTTTGGATGGTATCTGCAGTTGACGACTTTGGTGTTGCACATCTGCTGAAGGATAATGGCGATTTCGCAAACATATTGGTTTACAATCAAGTGCTGCTGCTACTAGAAATGGTACCATTAAACTTATCGGTGCATTACACAAAGTTCTGGTCCGATATCTAAGCATTCATGTCGGATGTCAAGCCGCCCTTCTAGTGTAGTAGAGGCCGAGTGTGAAAAAGTCCTTTTGATGGTGCGGTGATGCACCAAAGAAGACTATCAAGGCATCGATTTGGTATCATCTGTCTCTTGTGGTAGGTCGGATAGTTTGCCACGTGAGGATATTAGTAGAAAGATAACAACAGAGCCCTTGAAAGGATTGGAGAGTTCTGATTAGAAGATGCGTCTGGAATCTATTGAGGTAGTTAATAAAATCATTGAAGAAGCTAACAAGCGTATTCACCCTAGGGTGGAATTGTTTGGGGCTCTTAGAGCTCGGTTATATAGCAGAAACAAAATTTAATCAAGGCTACTCTGACCTCTATAAGTGGTCTTGCATCTACTATAGGATGTGAAATAGAGAAATCTAGAAAGGGAATTTTGTCGATATTGAAATGCATTAGTGACAACAAAAAAACACATGAGAGAATGTACAATGGCGACTTTGGATTCTTAGGTTGCTGCTAATCATCTTGATAAGATGGTACCATATATCACTGCTTCAATGACGACATGCTAAACTTGGTGCGGAAGGACAAGGACTTTTTTGGTTTTCAAAACAACTTACAGGATCAGCAAAGTCTCCTGATGCTGTTTAATTGTTAAGACCAGTCACTGTTGCGATGACGGATAAGTCTGCCGATGTTCGTAATGTAGCTAAGGTGTGCTTGGGAGATATTGTTAGAGTCTATGGTCATGAAGATATAAGAGACATCCAAGGACCCGCGTTGGTAATTGTTCTTGAACGATTGAAGTCACATGGTGCATTTCCAGAAGTACATAACAACACAAGAACTACCGAAACTAGGCCAAAGTGAAAACAACCTCAAAGATGGAAAGCCTAACGGATCGGATCAGGCCAAGTAGAGTTATATCTTGAGAGGGGTTTCAAAAGGGGTGGCGAGTCTATAATGTCTGTTCAAGATATTAATATTCAATCACAAGCTTTACAAAATGTCAAGTACTCTAACAAGGATGAAAGAGAGCGAATTGTGGTTCGTAGGTTTAAATGTGAATAGTTGCGTTTGGAGCAGGTTCAGGAGCTCGAGAACGATATGATGAGACACTTTAGGGAGGATTTGCATAGGCGGCTTTTGAGTACAGATTTTAAAAAGCAAGTTGATGGAATCGATAAAGTTATAGAAAACATGGTGGCGATGTCCCAGGTATACGTTTTGTTTTTAAGAGAAACGGTTTACAGGCTTTGATGTTGGTGTGAGGTAGTATAGGTTTTTGTATATCTGATGTAGTATGTTTTTAGATCTAATGTTTTTGGAAATCATGTTTCTGAGCTTCAAGATGCATTTATGGAACTTCTGGCAAATGAGTATATACATTTAAACTCGCTCATTATCACACTCAAAAGTTTGAGAAAAAACCTTACGTGGCTGTAAAGGGGCTAAATGGTTTACAATCTTTCTCCCGTCGTTTGAATTACGTAAATCCTCTTGGACTTGAGTAATTCTATTACTTTATGTTCGTTGTTTCTGAGTTTCTTCTTTTCTATTTTATTTTATTTTATTTTTCCTGTGATTGTTCTTCCGCTATCAGCAATAAAATATCCCGGTTATCAGAAATGCAGATGGATTCTGAGTTCATGAAACTTCTAACTACTTTTAGTAATTCAAGTTATTGATAATTGATTTTTATATATTTTTTGCAGGGTTATAGACTCCCATAAATTGTGGTTGGTTAATGAATACACAACAAGTTCTCCATCCAAGTCTGAGAAAATAGATTCTGATGTTCCAGGTACTCCTAAGTAAATTTATGACGCTGCTCCATCCAATAATCATACTTCTTGAATAGCATTAAGTGTAGTTACGAGAACATGTATTACGTGGAACATTATATAAAGTAAAGTGGTAGTGAGTTAAATAAGACTATATAAAACTGAAATATGTGTGCACGCCCATCCGCCAACATGCTTTAATTATGCCCTTTCGCTTTTTTCTCCTTGTGCAACCACAAGTTTATTGATGCCACGACACAACAATACAACTTACTTCCCTTTCATATTAATATTGTCATAATAAATTTGTTCTAAAATCTCTAAGAACTTAACCATTTCCATGACATATTATAGCTTAGAAAACTTAGCAGAATCACAATTCTGAAAGTCAACAAACCTACCAAGGCCATCAAAAGTGGCGTAGTACCTTTTCGACCTCATACAAACAAACTTTCTCTACATGAATACACAAATGAGTGATGTATTATTTTGGCGATTTTGAACCGGCCACAATCATATCGATCATGGCGGCACCAAGATCTTCTTTGCATCGGACTTTGAAACGGTGGTTTGGCTTTGAAACCGACCTTAAAGGGCGAACTCAACAGAGAAAACAATTAGTTATTGAAAATTTTGAATGCTTTGTCTTTTTCAAAACATTAATTGATGGTATATTATGATCACTTAGGCAAGGCAAAGTCTTTCTTGATCACTTTGTATGTATAGATTGATATGTTTAGGATATATCATACTATGTAATAACGATCGAGATATTATCTCATGATATCGAGTCAAAAGCGAGAAGAATAAAGAAGATCCTTAAGGTTGTGAAACCTCTCAACTATATAGCTCAATCCAAGGAGTTAGTTCATTTGCTAAACCATTCAAAATATGAGAATGAGGACACTGAAGACCACATGAATAACGATGGAGATGGACCTGATGATAATTCCAGTGATTCTCACAAATACGAGTCAGATGACAAAGTTGACATGTCAAGTGCATAACTATTTTTTTATGCACTATATGTGACCGTGGTGTTAACATTAGAGATGCTAACGTTCAAAAATATGTATACGCTATAGTAAAAATATGAGCTTCGGGAGGGCTTATAAATGCCGTTTAGAATGTTTTGAATTTTCTTTGCTCAAAAAGTGGCGTTTAGAAGTTGTAATAATTTATGTGATACATGTTTAGTTCCATATATGACTAAACCGGGTTAGAATAAGGAACAAGCAAGAATTGCATCCGCAACTTATCGAAACATGAAAAGGATCATCAGAAGGAATAAATAGTCACCCGGTTTAAACTGACATAGCACAAATGTAACTATTTTTTGTGACTTATATGAGATTTCTTTTAGTATACTATGGCAAGATCCAATTTAGTAATCCAAAACATGAATTCTTAAAAAAAAATCTACAGGAGTACATGTTTAGCTTAATAGAATTTACACTGTGAGACTACTCTTTAGAGACATACACTTACAAGAAGGTTTACATACAACCTTCACACTCCATAATAGAGATGAAATATATGTTGGGTCAGACGGATTGGGTAATAGACTAATAGGTAGTTTCGGTAGCCGTGGAAGATAAGCACCCAACGCTATAAACACAAAACCACAAGAGGAGCTCAAACAAAAAGATAAAGTCTAAGATATGGAACAAAATGGAATCTTTATTCAATTTTGCATGTCACATGTTAAGGGACTTTAATTTATATAAGAGTGTTTAGTATTGTTTAATATTATTAAGAATGTTTATTGTTGTTGTTGTTGTCGGCTACAATATGGGTTGACGTAGAGCATTTACTATCTACTTGAAGAACCTCGACAAGTACTAGGTATTCCACCCATTTCATTTAAATTTTAATTACTTTTTAGTATATATTTGTTCAACTAAACCCTAAAAATTAAAATCAAAAATCAAAATACTTACCTGCTTTTAGCCGTTTTATGGATTTTGTTAACATCAATTCTCTTAACCATTTCATTTAACTTTTTAGTATATATTTGTTCTACTAAATTCTAAAATAAAAATCACAAGTCATACCCGGTCCATCGGACGGTTTTACATTAGTATATATATATATATATATATATATATATATATATATATATATATATATATATATATATATATATATATATATATATATATATATATACGTATGGGTTTCCTTTGGTCGTATTACAAGCTTACTAGTGGTTTATACCCGTAACCGTTTCCTAAATCTCAATATCTCATTATTAGCAACCAATTATTCCCGTCGACATATACTAATAATTATTTATTCATTTTAACAACCTTTTACGGCATATATAATTTTATTGTGTCTAAATGGAATTGAACACGCAACCCATTTTACTCATTTTAGGTAACCGAGTTATAAACCGAAACTAATAGGATC
>OU343219.1:225803595-225830091 GCA_910596185.1 Chrysanthemum makinoi | reverse complement strand
GGCTAAAAAATGAGGCAATGGGAATGTTAGTTTTGGATTTATAGTTTCTGTGTAAAGGCTTCTTCCGTGAAGCAATTAGAATTTATTCAAGAAGCTGTAGCTGAAATCAGCAAACACCATCACACCGTCTAATAAGATCAGCGAGAGGTGGCAAAATGGGCGGGTTGGGTAATGGACTAATGGGTTAGAATGGGTATTTTGTAGTGATTAAAACTTGAAACAGGTGGGTTTTGGTGGGACCCAAAACACCTTTTGTCCTAAATATGGTTAAATAGATCGAGTACTTCAGCAATAATATTGTTTTCACAATAATATTGTAATTGAATGACTAGTTTGACCTGTTAGAAATGGAACAAAATAATGTATGCTCTTTTATTAATATCTAACCATGTATCCTTGTCTCAGGTGAGTGAACGCGAGGATTTATTACTTCTTGAACGTATGAAGACACTCACTGATGCTAATGCAGAAAAAGAGGGAGATGATGACAGTGAAGAAGAAGAAGATACAGGTATGGGAGAAGTTGATTTGGACGGACAAATCGAAAATTAGAGTGCATAAATCTCCAGCAGATCACTTTGTTAGGGCCAATTTTTTCGTTTTTGTTTTGAAACTATTTTCTGATTCAACCTAGCATTTAAATAGGGAGTCAAAAACTGATAAAGATTGCAATATGATCTTACCGGTCAACATCAATACATATGACATGAGCATCAGCTCTATTTATTGGTTTATTTCTGCTATGGCTATGGAATCGCATTTGACCTCTGATTTTTTTTCTCTCGATTTTTTTGGCACTCTTACAAGCTCATCTAATGTGTTGTTTTTTACTTTTGAAATGCTTCATATAGCAGGGTAGCAAACACTTGTTTTCTGTCATGGTAAAAATATTTGTTCTGAAAAATGTAAACATTGACAAATGTTATGGGGGTGTTTGGCTAAGCTTATCATGAGAGCTTTTGGCTTTAGCAAAGAGTCGTCTGAGGATCGATCTTCTTGTTAAGCCGCGCTTGTTCCTTAATAAGCTAATCAGTTCTCAGTAAGTTTTTAGATATACTTATTGTATTTTGAAATATTAATAAGCCAATAAGCACCTCAGGTTAGCTAAACACCCAAAATCAACTTCATTTTATATTTTAGAAGCAATCTATTCTATTTATAAAAAAATATCTTTAATCTTTTAGTAAAGCATCAATAAGTGCATCAAAAGACACCACAAACACTTTAAATACAATAAATGTTGCAAAACGTAAGGTACTGTAAAGAGCATCCCACCAAAACATCATATTAAAGGAATAAGTGTAACGTTTAATTAAGCACAAATTTTAATATTTATGTTCAAATTAAATATCAGCATTAAGTTTTAGTAAAGAATTGGAATTAGAAACTTATTTACGTAAAAGTGAAGTTGCATCCTTTGAAGGCAAAGGTTTTGTAGCAAAAACAAACACATACACATGGTTCATGCACATTAAAAAAAACCATCTATAATGACATATCACCGTTTATTTCGAACTATCTTTCGTTTGAGTCTCAAACACATAAAGCAATATTAACATTTACGTGTACATGTGTATTATGTATTATGTTGTATGAAATATGAATCCATCCCTTGTTATTTTTCTCCCACAACATTAATCTAGATTCCTCATTTTCCTATATTCATATCGTAATCTATGAACATGAATCCGGAAATGAATCAAAATGATGCCGATATGAACCCTAAAAGGTTCTCGGTAACAAATTCGATAAGGTACGTGTTTCAAAAACAACGTTTTCTGTTTGTGCTTGTGGGAATCTCGATTGCAGCTCTTGTATCCAATGTTGTTGTCATTCCGTCGTCTTCTGCGGCCTTGCGGTCGGAACATATCTCTGACCCGGTTTATGTTCCTGAGTTGACTTTCGTACCACGCCGGATAGCCTATGAACTCCACGCTGACCACACGAATGCAGGTTTGTTTTTTGGGACACAAATTTGAAATGTTACTTTCCTTTTTGAATACATATTATTATGAGTAAATTACATATCGGTGAAAGTATCGCATGAGGGTTTTTCCTAATTTTCACCAAACCACATGGATGATTTATATATGTTATTTACGTTCGGGGTTTTAAATCTTGTTGTATGCAGGTGGTAGAATCCCAATGGGGTTAAAATCTAAGAGTTTGAGGGTATTAGTAACTGGTGGCTCGGGGTTTGTTGGAAGTCATCTTGTAGACCGGTTGATGGCACGAGGCGACAATGTTATTGTTGTTGATAACTTTTTCACGGGTCGAAAAGAGAATGTATTGCACCATCTCAGGAACCCGAGGTTTGAGCTCATTCGACATGATGTGGTGGAACCCATTTTGTTGGAAGTTGATCAAATCTATCATCTTGCTTGCCCTGCTTCACCCGTTCATTACAAATACAACCCCGTCAAGACCATCATATCCTTTTTAACTGAATTGCAAAGTTTCACTTGCATATACATTGTTTCTTTGGTCAAAATAAAATAGAAATATCTTAATTAAAGGATGATACAATATTTTATATAGGACTACTGTGTAAGGTTTTGGAGACAGATTATGACAATATGTAATTTTGAGCTTAGGTCATTACATTTATGTTGTGTTTGTTACATATTAAAGTTCCTTGACTGAGATAGAGATCACAAGACCAATGTGGTGGGTACAATGAACATGCTAGGGCTCGCGAAGAGGATCAACGCACGTTTCTTGATAACAAGTACTAGTGAGGTTTATGGTGATCCCCTGGAACACCCTCAAATGGAGACTTATTGGGGCAACGTTAACCCCATTGGTTAGTCTCACTCTTTTTTTCTTTTTCTTTTTTTAATTTGGAAGGCACTAGTCTCACTACCTCTAATCTTTACCATCTTTTGTTATAACAACCCCAACTTATGTTATTTTCATGGGTTAATTCGATGGGGTTCATTTATGGATAGGTGTTAGAAGTTGTTATGATGAAGGAAAGCGCGTTGCGGAGACCCTCACCATGGACTACCATAGAGGGCTTAACGTTGAGGTTAATAACTCTTATGATCTTCCAATTTCTCATTTACTGTAGAAAAGCCAGAAAGTATGTAAAAGATGTGCAGACGCTGAGATAGAGTTATTTAACTTATAATGTTCTAGTATAGAATTTAAACACTAGTATTGAACATTAACTATGGGGACAACCTGTTAGCTCCTTTTTTACTCTGTCACTCTTCAGCCATAAGTAAAGAATTAGAAGACATTTTTAATATGAAATCGTTTGCAGGTTAGGATTGCTAGGATTTTCAACACATACGGACCACGAATGTGCCTTGATGATGGACGTGTTGTTAGCAATTTTGTGGCTCAGGTGTGATTTCATAAACATGTTGTAAATTACTAAATTGCACTAAGAATACGTGCTAACTGTGGTAGCTTGGTGCACCAACTAGGCCTTGAGGAAGGAACCAATGACTGTTTATGGTGACGGAAAGCAAACCAGGAGCTTCCAATATGTTTCCGACCTGGTAAACTTAATTTTCTTCTCTATGCAATCTATGAGCTTCTATACTTTCAAATTATGAAACCAAGTCTATACGTGATGAAGAACAGGTGGAAGGATTAATGAGGCTGATGGAAGGTGAGCATGTTGGACCATTTAATCTCGGCAACCCTGGTGAATTCACAATGCTGGAACTAGCAAAGGTAACATATTTTATATTGATCAAATGACAGCCACTTATCTTCACAAGCGTTCTGTTTTCTGCAACAACGGCTTTCATATCTCAAGTCACTGAACTCATAAACGTTTCTCACTCTTTGGGTAGAAACACATTTGCACCTTTACTTACCAGATGGAACGCTACAACAAAATACGTTAACGTATTACAATATTTTTGTGAACTAAACATGGTCATGGCAGGTGGTACAAGATACAATCGACCCAAATGCAAAGATAGAGTTCAGGCCAAACACAGAGGACGATCCTCACAAAAGAAAGCCGGACATTTCCAAAGCAAAAGAGCTTCTTGGGTGGCAGCCAATGGTCCCACTCCGGGAAGGTCTTCCTATGATGGTATCAGATTTCCAACAACGCATATTTGGTGACCTAAAAGAAGGTAGTAGCAGTACAAGCAAATTTTCGACAGTGTAAGTGTATGTTTTGGCTAGGCTAGTTTAGAAAGAGGCCAATATAACCAAAGGAAGAATGAGTGAAAGCAGGCCGGGATTATTCAAGAATAAAAAGGATTAATGAAAGAAAAACAAGTTTATAGAAATATGTTTTGTATCATACAGGGTTAAAGAAATAAAGTATAAAAACCGAATACCCGAAAATTAATGTATTTGTATCTGTATGTGTATACGTGTGTGTATTTGTTAGTCGAGTGGGGGTACTCATGTATTTGACTTAAGATCTATGTATTATTATACGTAGTTGGTGGCGGTATGTATACGTTATTTTTATTTACTAGTTTGTTTAACTACTTCTGATAGTGATTCAGTACGGTATTGTGATGTTTTTGAGATTAATAGCTCAATTACAGGATAAAGAGATAACATATCATTTGTGAACTTGTGGCCTTTGCTGTTTGGAGAATGATCAGGTTGGTGTGCTCGGGGATGTTAGTTTGTGTGGGGACTTACATTTGTATGTAAACTTTGTATATAGATACTAGACGAGAGTACCCGTGCATAACAACGAAATTTTATAGCGAAAGATCGTTTAGAGATAAAACAAAGTTTATGGGTTATAAACGAAAAATAATAAAAGTTTGAAGATTTGGGGATTAAACATAATGTTTTGAAACCCTGGTTCACCCGTGGTTCAACCGTTGAACCGCTCCGGCCAAAAAACGGTCGATAAACCGAAGTCAACCCTGGGTTGGGTCGAAAAGGTCAAATTAAACTCAGGTTAACACGGTGTTGCCCCGCACAACTTATTATGCAGATAATAATTTCGTTTTGAAATATATGTTTTCAACATTTCTTTTTACCAACTTTCCACTTTTTACTTTTGCTTTTCCTATATATATAGAGATAGCAGTTACCAAAGACGCTGGCGGCGTAGCACTCAGCGACGCATTAACCTGAAAAGATCTCGCCGGAGACCTAATTCCACCCGGCCAGATCGGTTTCAACGGGCCATCTCTACGCTTTCTGGATGGCTTTTTATTGGTTAGCCGAACGGCGGCTTACACCGTTCTGGTTGAACCATTTGGTCCGGTCCGTTTTCAAAACTATATATACCATCAACTTATAAATTGTATTTAAACTTTGTGTGTTTTATTAATTTGTATAACGTGCATACAATAATGTATTTTTCATTTTGATGTTTTAAGAATAATATTAATTAAGTGCTTTTAATTATTTTATATTTTGGATTATAATGTAGTTTGTTTAAATTGTAGCTTGTTTAAATCGTAATGTAAAATTTTATTGCTTTTTAATAGTGGTGTTTTAATTACTGTTTTAATTTTGTAAATATGCTTTTATTTGTATTGTACAATGTGAATAAATCATTGACTTTTAAGAATTGTTTTAATAAAGTATAATTATACTATGATTTATTCACCTTTGACTTTCAAGATTTTTACTTTTCGTTGTTGATGTACACCCCATTATATGTAGTAGATGTATACTGCCAAGCAGGTGAGGCTGAATTATAGTCGTGTATGTTGTGTCCCATATTTTGTTTGGTTTCGTTTAAAGTGTGAGATCGTAACTTATATCTCATATGACCATGTGTATATGTTGTTTTGATATGCACATTGTATATTTTGGTTGTGTTAATATATTTGCTTTTTTTGGAAGAAAAATAAAGTATACAAACCTAAGTGACTAATCTCAATCATTCAGAGATAAATTTCCGTCTTCACATTTGAGACAGGGGTTGTATAAATTGACTTTTGACTTTGAATTTGTTCAAAAATTTTGTTTTTTAAACGGAAATTTAACTATCCACAACATTTATCACATATTTTGTAGGATCATCCTGAACCATTTGTTTGTAACCAACATTGATATCATGGTGATACAAGCCATTTGATTACGAGTTCAAAAAACTATGTACTCATGACGAGTTCAATCATTGCATTTGGAAATGGGAATTTATTAACTCGTCCTAACGTGCGGGAAAAACAAACTTTTTGTTATTAGGGATAGTCTATTAAGACACCATATAAATCACTTCTCCCACACCCCATAGCTAGGTTGTACCTGGTTTGTACTTTCTTTATTTTAGTATATGTAGTATATTTAATTTGATAAGATTTTTATATGTATAATATATTTATTTATGTAGTGTTTGTATACGTAGTGATATTAATTTGTGAAAATATATTCACAGTAGTTTTTGACGCATGTTTTTATCACTGATTTGTTTTCATTTAATTAAACAAAGAGAATAATAAACACGTTAAACATTAAAACATTAAACAAAGTACAACAACAATGCCGCTACTACTACAACGAAATCTACCCACATGAAGATATTAATGGCATCTATAAGGCCATAGAGTATTCCACTGACTCATTAATGCTGATCAACTGGATTTCTTGCCAATTCCAAAGTGATGCCCAACGCCTTTTATTCTTGCTTCAACATTGGTTTTGAGACAATAACATCTTGTTCCTTGTTTCTAGCATGTCAATTTTATTATCTTTACACAAGTAGCTAAGAGCAAGCGTTAAAAAGCTTGACTAAAGTGCTTGTTTTGAAAAGCATCCTTCCACATAAAGTATCCACACCCATAGTCGTCTGTTCCTTGCTGTTACATGTTAAGAAAATTATAAGAAATGTATTCTTAACAAACAAATTATTTACATGTTAAGAAAATAAGCAAACGTATGATTATTTACCTAAAAAGACATGCGTAATACGGTTGACCAAAAGTCTTGCGTGTACATGATGTTCTTTCTATAATGAATCTGTTAATACAAATATCGTCATTAAACGTTATTTATATTTTGTGATATTTACCTAAGTTTAGTTAATGACAAAAGTAAATTTAATTTTTATAAAGCTTAAAGCTTGTCAAGTTTAATAGATATTAAAACAAGCTTTTCAAATAATATCTTCATCACTCAAGCATTTACATTTTGATTAAATCATATTTTTTATATGACTCTAAACTATAATGTATGTTAATATTTTTAGATCAAGAATGTTTTAGTTTCTTAAAACAAAACATTACATATGTATTTACATTTTAAACATATTTCTAAAAATAGAAAACAACACATGACATCATGTAGTGCATCATTGAAATCCTTAGAAGATTTCACTAGATACTTTATGTAGATTTAGACTCTACATATCTTACACAATCTTGGATAGATATGGTTGACTTTAGTAAGATTTGGTGATCTTGCGTTAAGACCTACGGCACCACTTAACACTTGACGGAACCCTTTTGATCCGGTCCGGTCCGTGTTGCCGATCATTTTATAAAACAAAAAGCCAAACCAAGTTGTTTTTTATCCCTTTCTATCATATTCACATACATTCCTTCTCTCTAACATTTCTAACTCAGTTTCATATCATAATAGTGATATCTTTTGTAGCAAAGAAGATCAAAGCATATTCAAGCTTCAACAAGATGTTGGAAGTCTTGTTTGTTTGTTGTTGTATGATCTAGTGTTGATTCATACATCATTGTTGTACCAAACCATCATAATCTTGTGAGTGTGAGTGGTTAGTATTTTAGTCCTTAAAATACATTGTGTGTGGGAGTGGTTGTACCCTTGAAAAGAACTCCATCTAGCTTAGTGTCGGAATAGAATGTGTAAGAAGTGTAAAGGTTTTTCTCCGCCGGTGAAAGGAGCTTGTTGACTAGTGAAGTTAAACTCTCGAGTGTGAGACTCGGGAGTGGAGTGAGGAAGGCAAAAAGAGTCCTGTAGACCGAACCACTATAAACAACTTGTTGTGGTTTGATTGTTTCTTTCCTTATCTACTTTTTATATATATTGCTTGCATATTGATTATCATTCACTTACATATCTAAGATCAATATCAAATGATCTTTCAATAAGTTTTAAAACAAAGTTTTTAATCGGTAAACTATTCAACCCCTTCTAGTTTTCCACAATTGGTACCAGAGCCTCGTTGCTCAAGAATTTCTAAAATATATTGCATTTTATAAACTTGAAACGATCCATGGATTCCAAAACTTTAAAGAAGGGCAATCTAAGCAAAGACCACCACTCTTTGAAACCAATGGATTTATCTATTGGAAAACCGTTTTGAAACATATGTAAAATCAAAAGATATAGTTCTTTAGTTTGTTATAATTAAAGGAGACTTTAGTTCTACAACAAAAGATATATTTCGTTGATGATCAAAAGAAGTTAATAGCTAAAAATAATGAAGCTAAAATGATGCTTTATAATGCTTTGCCTAGAAAAGAATATGAAAGAATTTTCATGTGTGAAACCGCTAAAGATATTTGGGAATTTTTTATTGTTACACATCAAGGAAATTCACAAGTCAAGGATAACAAAATTGATCTTCTTGTTCAACAATATGAACAATTTGTTATCCCTGAAGATGAAACCATTGATTGTGGCTTTGCTCGCTTTAATACTATTATTACATCTCTTAAAGCACTTGATGAATCTTTTCGTAGTAAGAACTTTGTCAGGAAATTTCTTAGAGCACTCCATCCAAGTGGAGAGCTAAAGTAACGCTATTGAGGAATCAAAAGATCTCTAAAAATGTCACTAGACGAGCTAATCGGAAACCTCAAAGTACACGAAATGGTGATGGAGAAAGATTTGGAAATCATCAAAGGAAAAAGAGAGAAAGTCAAATCCGTTGCTCTAAAAGCAAGAATGGAATCAAGTGTTGATGACGAATCTTGCTCCGGTAGTGAAGATGAGGAGTATGCCATGGCCGTTAGAGATTTCAAAAAGTTCTTTAGAAGAAGAGGAAAGTTTGTAAGACAACCTCGAGAGAAAAGAAGCCATTCCAAAAGACGGGATGACAAAAAGAGCAAAGGTGAAAGAAAGTGTTTTAGATGCGGTGATGCAAGTCATCTAATAGGAGATTGTCCCAAGCCACCTAAAAGCAAAACTCAACGAGCTTTTGTAAGTGGTGCTTGGAGTGATAGTGAGAATGATGAAGAATCAAGCAAGGATGAGATCGCTCTAATGGCACATGAATCAAACGAGGTACATTCCGACTCATCTTATTCTTCTATTGATGATGACACTTTGCAAAAACAATATAATCAATTGTGTGAGCTTAGTTTAAAAATCATAACTAAAAATAAATTTTTAAAGACTAAAAAGGAATTTTTAGAAAATGAAGTCTATGAGTTAAAAGAAAAGGCAAAACGATTAGAAAAGGGAAAAGCAAATGACGATGGTTGCAAATCATGTCAAGAGCTTAGTCTTGAAATAGAAAACTAAAGCTCACACAAGAAGTTCTAATCGAACATAATTCTAAATTTAAAAGGTTTAACAAAAACATTGCTTGTGCCGATGAAATAGTTAGAATTCCAAAAACACCAGGAAACATGAATGGACTAGGATTTAATGAAGTATTATTCCAAAGAGTCAAACAAAACGGTCGAAAAAGACAAACAAAATGTCAAAATCGCCAGTAAAGATAACACGGACCGACGGACCCAAAAGTAGGGTTCCGTCTGTAAAGTTTGGTGTGGGGACTGCAGTAGGACAGAATGTTTGTAATAGGGACTGTAGTGAATTTGTCAAAGTAACAAAGAAAACCAAGGATAATGTTAAACTAAAACCTCTGTTACATCGGAGTAGGACTTGCTAAAATGAATTTAGATCTAGAACTACTCAACAACGATATAAAACACCTATTGCCAAACGCCCCTTTCCTAAGAGCAACCACAACATACAATCCAAATATCACATATTGGAATCAAAACTTACCTAGACCATATCAAACTCCAGATTACATGCCATGGAACCCTTACCCATCATTTCCATATATGAACCAAGTAAATGGTATGTTTAACCCAAACGGACCCATGAGATATTGGGGACCAAACGCTTGAGTTATTTGTGACTTAGGTATGCTTGAAAGTTGGATTAGAACCTGATGAATGGATAAAAGATAGTGGATGCTCACGACACATGACGGGCAACAAAACCTCTTCTACATACCAAGAGTATGATGGAGGTAATGTCACTTTTGGTAGCAATCTCAAAAGCAAAATCATTGGCAAAGGTATGATCGCTCATAACTCCCTAACTATTGAAAATGTTGCTCATGTCGATAGGTTAGGATTTAATCTACTTAGTATTAGCCAATTATGTGATAAAAATTATAAAGTACTATTTGAAGAAAATGGTAGTAAAATACTAAAAGATGGTATCACCATAGCTAAAGGAGTTAGGAAAAATAACATATACGTCATGAAAATAGATAAAACATCTAATGACAAACTTTGTCTAACAACATTAGATGATAGCTCAACTCTTTGGCATAGACGCTTAGGTCACGCTAATATGAGACTTATACAAAACCTATCTTCAAAAGAGCTAGTTAGGAATTTACCAAAACTTAAATATGACCAACATTTTTGCGACGCTTGCAAAATTGGTAAACAAACTCATAGTAGTCATAAGGCTAAAAACATGGTGTCCACATCTAAGTGTCTAGAACTTTTGCATATGGACTTGTTTGGTCCATCCGCTATAAGAAGCTATGGAGGCAACTTATACACTTTGGTCATAGTAGATGATTACTCAAGGTTTACTTGAACGTTGTTTTTGAAAACTAAAAATGAAGCTTTTGATAAATTTGAAATTCTTAGCAAGAAAATTCAAAATCAACTAGGTGTTAAAATTGTGTCGATCCAAACGGATCATGGTCGTGAATTTGACAATGAAACACAATTTGGAAACTTTTGTGATACAAATGGTATAACACATAACTTCTGGCTCCTAACACCTCAATCTAATGGAGTTGTAGAACGTAAAAATAGAACAATTCAAGAAATGAGTAGAACAATGCTTAATGAACAAAACATTCCTCAAAAGTTTTGGTGTAACGCGGTTGACAATTCTACATATATTTTAAATAGAGTCTTATACGTCCTTTCTTAACAAAACACCATATGAATTATATAAAGGCAAAAGCCAACTTTAGGATATTTTAGAGTGTTTGGATGTAAATGTTTCATTCTTAATACTAAAGATTATCTCACCAAGTTTGACCCAAAGTCTTATGAAGGTGTATTTCTTGGTTACTCACAAACTAGTAAAGCTTACATTGTCTTAAACAAAGAAACAATGAGAGTCGAGGAATCGTTGAACATAACATTCGACGAAAGTCCACCTCCCTCTAAGACATCACCTTTGGTAGATGATGACTTAGTTGAAAGTCAACTTGTAGAAAGTCAAGAAATAATTGAAAATGACAAGGAAGATGAACCATTAAATAATGAAATTATAAACATCAAAGAATCCAAAAGTCCTCCTTTAGAAAAGGTCATAGGACAACTAAATCAAAGAACGTTAAGATCACAAGCCAAAATCAAAGTAATCATTTTGCTTTGTATCTACCATTGAACCAAAAAACATAAATGAAGCAATAAAAGATAAATCTTGGGTAATTGCTATGCAAGAAGAATTAAACCAATTTGTTAGAAATGATGTTTGGAAGTTAGTTCCAAAACCTAAAGATCAAACTATAATTGGAACAAAATGGGTTTTTCAAAATAAAATGGATGAAAATGGTGTAGTATCTAGAAACAAAGCTAGGCTTGTCGCACAAGGTTATAATCAACAAGAGGGATTGATTATGATGAAACTTATGCACCGATGGCTAGGCTCAAGTCTATTAGAATCTTACTTGCATATGCATGTGCTTATGACTTTAAATTATTTCAAATGGATGTTAAGAGTGCATTTCTTAATGGGTTTATTAACGAAAAAGTATATGTTGCTCAACCTCCCGGTTTTACCGACTTTGAGAAACCACATCATGTCTTCAAACTCAAAAAGGCATTATACGGTCTTAAGCAAGCACCAAAAGCTTGGTACGATCGACTTAAGACTTTTCTTGTTGAAAACAAATATACCATGGGATTAGTAGATAAAACTCTTTTTACCAAGAAAAGGAATCACATATTATCATTGTTCAAATATACGTTGATGACATCATATTCGGATCAACTTGTCAAGAGCTATGTGATGATTTTTCTAAAATCATGCACGATGAGTTTGAGATGAGTATGATGGGTGAGTTAAACTTCTTTCTAGGACTTCAAATTAAACAACTAGAAGATGGCATATTCTTTAACCAATCTAAATATATAAAAGATATGCTTAAGAAATTTGGTCTTGAAGATTCAAAACCAACTAAGACACCCATGTCTTCGGACACTAAACTCACCAAGGATGAGGAAGGTGAATCGGTAGATAACACTAAATATAGAGGAATGATTGGTAGCCTACTCTATCTCACGGCTAGTAGACCCGACATTATGTTTAGTGTTTGTCTATGTGCTCGCTTAAGAAAATCCTAAGGCATCACACTTAGAAGCCTTAAAAAAGGATATTTAGATACATTAAGGGAACCACATGTTTAGGATTATGGTATCCCAAAGGAACGGGTGTAGAAACTATAGTGTATGCCGACTCGGACCATGCCGGTGACTATGTCGATAGAAAAGTACAAGTGGTATTTGCACTTTTGTTGGACATTGTCTCACCTCATGGTTTGCAAAGAAGCAAACGGCTCTAGCTATCTCAACTACTGAAGCCGAATACGTCTCAAACGGAAAAGCATGTCAACAAGCTCTTTGGATGAAGCAAGCTCTCGTGGATTACGAAATTCATCTCAACGATATCGCTATACTTTGCGACAACAAAGGAGCTATTGATCTCAGCAAAAATCCCGTCCAACATGCTCGTACAAAGCATATTGAAATCCGCCATCACTTTCTTCGCGACAATGTTCAAAAAGGAAACATCTCAATTGAGAAAGTATCCTCCGAAGACAACATTGCCGACATCCTAACTAAGCCTCTCAAACGAGAACCATTTAATCTTCTTAGACTTGGTTTAGGGTTAATGGAACCAAACATGTAGTTAAAACATAGTCTAAACCTTAGAACAAACAAAACAAAACAAATTAGTTTAAGTCTGCTACTGTTCCCACGACACCAAACGACAACAAAGACGGAACCAATTTGGTGCCGTTGGTCCGTGACAAATAGCAAAATACCACCTACAAAACATCTTCTTCCTCACAACCCACTTTACCAAAACGTTTCAACAACATACCTAACTCATTGTTGACACTTTCTCACCCACTAATCACTGAAGATAACATCATTGTAAGTATCCTAACTACATTACTCTCTTAATTCGAAGTCTAGGATTCTAATCTGTGCACAAAATCATTACATGGGGATTATGTATATTCTTGTACAAAACATGGATTCAATTGGCAAATTGCATAACTAGTCATTGAAATTAGGTACTACATTGTCACATTGCATAAACAAATCATGTTTCCCACTAATCAAAAGATAATGACTATAAGACCTTATTCTAATTAAACAAACACCCCATGTCAAAATTTTGAAAAGCTTCTCACTTGTAGGAAAACAATTTTTCATTGTTAATACAAATAGAAACGTAAATTTTCATCACTTGCATAATGCTCTTGAATACTAAAGGTAATGCATAACTAATATGCATTCCCGGGTATATTTAAATGAAGCCACATTGAATTAGGAGCGTTTGGGTTATCTCATGCCTTTTGCCAAACACCCCCACTAAAAACCACTTTATGCATAAAATGAGTCGAGATAACCGCAACTCCAAATCGTTTTCATATAGGCACACACTAGAACCAAAACGCTAAGTTTGTTTTTATTTTTAACATGTAAACTCTTGCTCATAGGAACAACCATGGTAGCCGCAAAATTCTATGATCACAAGGATACTCTTAGCTACATCCCTAAACACCAAAGAACAAGTCGAAATCTTTAAGAGTCTAGAGCAAAGGTACTTCCATGAGGGTAGAACCATTCACTCCTCCTTTGTCGACGGAACCAATCTTCGTCAAGAGCTTGCCATCATTAACTTCGATTGTCTCCTTGACATCGATGGACCCATTTGTCCTAGGTTTGTTTAGAATTCTATGCTAGTGTTACCTCTTTCAGTGATGAGATGATGAAATGGCTCTTAGGTTTAGGATCAATCAAACGACTACCCATCCCCTAAACCAATTTGCTCAAGTGCTAGGAATTCCCAACCGTGGTACATGTGTCTACTCGGATAAGTGGTCACTCACTATCCTTGATGCAATCAATGACCGCTCTTTTCCCTACCAAACTCCTTTGGTGGATAAGGACGTCATCCGTGAGCACCTTTTTAACGAAAGGGCCGCTCCAACCCGTGTCACCCGAAAGGGAAAGGAAGTAAACCGAGATCCATATGGTGTGGAGCTCAATGAGCTTAAGCCAATTTAAGAAGTGGGCGAACTCCTTAGAGCCAATGTCATTAGCACTATAGGAAATAGAGACCATATCAATGCTTGCCTTTGTCACATGCTCTACAACTTGTCCACTCGTCAACCATTCAATCTAGCCTACTACATTACTAGGAGAATGGTAGATATTCCAACTCAAGGATCGGTCGCTCTTCCTTACGGGATGCTCCTCACCCGTCTCTATAGAGCATTTGCACCCATTCCACCAAGCCCAAAAGGGTTGAAGCTAGACTATGCTCTCATCCCTCATTTGTACCCTTGAGTGACGAATGAGTGGCTAAGACTAAAGGCAAAAGGGAAAACCTCCAACTCCTTCATCATCATCAAATAGCTCCGAAGATGGTCTCCCAAATTCTCGTCTTCCACCTCAAGAGTACTATGCATCTCTCCCCGAGATTGAGAATGAATCGATGGAGTTCAAGCAAACCAAGGGGATGTTCAAGTGCCTTGGTAGGATGATGACAAGATTTACAAGAAGTTGGATAAGTGAGGTTCATTTGAAGGAGTGTTTGGAACAAGACGATAACTATGGTGTATGATACAATTTGGTTGTTTTTACTTTGTAGGATGATAAAATAACTTAAAATAATGTTGTATGCTAACCGGTTTATGTGGGGATAGCACAAGTGTGTTATCAAACTTTACCCATTTTCACTTTTATGTGAAAATCGTTAGCCCTTGGTCAAAGTCTATGCTCCACTATGTTTGTATATGTGTTATCAACTTTTCCTAACTAGAAATAATTAATGTCATATGTTTTAAGCAAAATTTCAGGTTTCGAAAAGTCCCGATACTTAAAAAGGGTTCGTGAAGATTGTCTCCATGGACCGAAGGCACCATTTATTTGGTTCCGTCTGTTATGGATTTTGGTACCGCCATACCTGTACAGGCGGACCAGGCGGCACCAATTTAAGGGTTCCGCCTGTGTAAATAATTGGTGCCGTGGATCCTACAGATAACTTTCTAAATTTTGCTTATTTCAACATTCCAAATTACCATACATTGCTTCTATGATAGTCTTTACTAGTTTTTACCTGTATTAGAACTAGTTTAACACACTTAGGCATATAGGATATCCATTTCCCACCAAAATTCAAAAATTCCAAAAATTCACCCAATGAACTCTTTTTCATAAAGGAATGAACCAAAAATTTGGTTCCTTGCAATCCGTGGGTGATCTGATTCTAAAGATCCCATAATCATTAGAACACATTTATTGCAAATCTTTGTCACTTCACTCCATCCTTCTTGTTTAACATCAAATCAAACACATTTTTCTATAATTTCATAATCCTATAAATTAAGAGCTTCCAAGATGATCATCCTCACACTTTCTCAAATCTTATCATCTACTAGCAAAACCTTAAGCTAAAATGACTAAGTCTTCCATCGCCAAGCCTTGCAAGAGAACCGCTAGAATGAGCGTAAGACCATGTTGTTTTGTCAACATAAGCTCCTCTTCCGAGTCCTCTCCTTTAACCATCTCATCTCCCACAAGAGATGAGAACTTCCTCACTTTGGCTACACCTACACTACCTCCAAAATCACCTATCATTGTCACTACTCCACCACCAACAAAGACTCCTAGCTCACCACCACCGGCTCCTATCCAAACATCAAAGTCACCATCACCTTCAAAATCTCCAACACTCATCCCATTAGAGTTATTATCTACACCACCTACATCTCCAAATCCATTTTTGGAAGACTTGGAGGACTTGCCTCCTAGGCCCAATCATCCACCACCACTACCATCTTGGTACTATTGAAGCGATAGCTCATGAGTCTCCACGTCCATTATTTGACCCAAATGCCCCGTTAGGGCCAAGACCTCTTCTTTTCCATCCCATCCACAATGAAATCCATGGTACTTTGTATGGGGATCAACCACTACCTACAACATCAATGCCTTCTCATATAGAGGACATTGAGGAATCCATGTGGGATGATCACCCCACTAAAGAAGAGATTGAAGCCGAGCTCACTCAGCTCCACCAATTTTCCAATATGGTGGACTCTCATCATAATGAGACCATGCAAATGCAAAGTGCTTTGCTAGCCTCCATAATCACCACTCCAACCACCAACAACAACAACTCCACCATTCCACCACGACACCACCACAAAATCATGAACCATACTACCCTCCTAGACACGGGTACTCCAATTGTGAGCGGACCGCCCACATTACTGAAAGGACCCGGGTGATGGTTCATGAGCTTCAAGAAGAAATGAGGTTCATCCTCAATCACATCCTAGAGCGTATCAATGCTCTTGCTCATCCACCACCTCAATAGGAGGGTCTAGTTTATTTTCAAGCTTTTTTAATTTTCTAGGATATCTTTTTTATGTTTTCTAGGATTTTATTCTTGTACTAACACTTCATTGTGTTCCCTTTTCATGATTTTATATCATGAAAAATTTTAACAAATGATTGGTGTTTATTATATTGTTGTGGATTGTTACATGGTGTTTGGAAATACTTGTAATGATGCTTATTACTAACAATTTTTTTTTGTAGCTTTTTCATAATCCATGTATCTTTCTCTTGGCACCCAATTTAGGGGGAGCATTGGTTTAGGGGAGATAATGGCTCGGCTCATTACATATTCCTACCGCATCTTCTTTTGTTGAGACAAAAAGGGGGAGAAATATTATAGAACTTGGTTAAATTTGACTTTTATAAAAATCAACCTGATATTTGACTTTCAATAGTCAACATTATACTTCAACTAATGAAGACTTTGACTTTCTAATGAAAAAGTCAATCAAGCATACTTTTGACTTTTCTAAAAGTCAACATCTAAATCACATACTTGCATCATTGAAATCCTTAGAAGATTTCACTAGATACTTTGTATAGATTTAGACTCTACATATCTTACACAATCTTGGATAGATATGGATGACTTTGGTAAGATTTTGGTGATCTTGGCTCGTCGTAATTCCCTACCTAATACCAAAACTTAACACCGGACTTTAACCCTTTGAGGATCCGTGGTCTATGGTGCCTGCTGATCTTTTTGGCTATAAATAGCAAAGCCAAACCAAGTTGTTTTTCATCCATTTCTATCATATTCACATACATTCCTTCTCTCTAACATTTCTAACTCAGTTTCATATCATAATAGTGATATCTTTTGTAGCAAAGAAGATCAAGGCATATTCAAGCTTCAACAAATTGTTGGAAGTCTTGTTTGTTTGTTGTTGTATGATCTAGTGTTGATTCATACATCATTGTTGTACCAAACCATCATAATCTTGTGAGTGTGAGTGGTTAGTATTTTAGTCCTTAAAATACTTTGTGTGAGGGAGTGGTTGTACCCTTGAAAAGAACTCGACATCTAGCTGGGAAAATAGTGTGTGCGAAGTGTAAAGGTATTCTCCGCCGGTGAAAGGAGCTTGTTGACTAGTGAAGTTAAACTCTCGAGTGTGAGACTCGGGGAGTGGAGTAGGGCAAGGAAAAAGAGTCCTTGTAGACCGAACCACTATAAACAACGTGTCGTGGTTTGATTGTTTTTTTCCTTATCTACTATTTATATATTGCTTGCATATTGATTATCATTCACTTACATATCTAAGATCAATATCAATTGATCTTTCAATAATTTTCAAAACAAAGTTTTTAATCGGTAAACTATTCAACCCCCCTTCTAGTTTTCCACAGAATCCTCTCCGACAATCACACAAGAAAGGATTCTTCGTTCCATCCGCCAAAGAATTTGTATAATTATTTACAAATATAAATCAGTAATATCATGGTTCACAAAAATTACAAGCTTCAATAAATAAATAAACAAGCTTGTTATAGATTAATAGTTGATACATGGTTCACAAAATCACAATATAACTAGAAACTAAAGATCAATCGCCAAGGCGTAGAAGTCGCTCCAATGATGCTGCCATCTGTCCCACCGAAACTCTAACTCTGAAATGCGTCTCCCGACGCCAAGATATCATAGCGATCTCCAACCGCCCCTCCTCAATCCGGCAATCTTCGCCAGATTGCCAAAGCGAGATCGGCTGTAACAAAAGATGAGGAAGAACGGATCACGGTTCAAAAATCTCCTCATCTGTAGCCGGAGATATAGTTGGAGAGGAGGCACATAAGATGGTTAAGAAGGCACATAATATGACTCTCAACACGAGCTGCGGTTGCCGACACACTTAATGTCCTCCACCAATGCCATACGACCTCTGTAACAAAAGATGAGGAAGAACCGAGCAGAAAGAAATTGTAACAAAAGATGAGGAATCGCTTACTATAAATCAATAATCGCTACTATAAATCGGTAATTCATAATCGTCTATACATGTTTTGTCGTTTACAATATAAATCAGTATTCATTTACTATAAATCAGTAATCGTTTGCAACATATGTCTATACTACGTATATCTAAACATGTTTTGTCGTTCAACAAATAGAGTTGCCCATCCCAGGCCACGTCATGTCTAAACGCCCTTCATTGTGGGTGAATATGCGGGAGGTGAAGTTTCCATCTAGAATCGCATGAACGTAGTGAGCAACCGGGCTTCCCCATATGAAGAATCACAACGGGGCAATACTTGTGTTGTATCTGACCGACCTAAGCGGAAGACACGTGAGTAGATGTGAATTGATATGCATACAATTGACGGTTAAGAATTGTAGCAATAGCAGCCCCCATGTCTACATAATCATCCAGTATTCTTGGGGTGCAAATCCTGATCCAAACCAGCCCAAATGAAAGTGCGAACTGTTCAAACCAAGTCCCCCACATTTCTCTGAAGTTCCCTTATTGTTTACCTCTTCCCCGACAAGAGTTCAAGGTTGCGCCATATATCTTCGAATAACCAAGACTTACCAATGGCTCGATAGCCACAATTTCCATCACCTCCACGTTAAGAATCCTTAGGATGTATCTGTTGAAAAGCACTGGAATTCGAGCCATAAAATATTCGTTATCGTCATCTACAATGTACAACTCGTGTCTTTAAATCGCCCTCGTTAGCAGGCTCTCCCACATATGAACTATGTCTCGCAGGTTTTTCATTCAAGTCTGGGACTTTTTTAGGTTTTGAATAACTTCTGCGGTACTCTGTGGTTGGTTCTTTGTTCAAATCTGGGAATTTTTTAGCCTTGAACTTTTTGTCCTTTGCGCTCGGACGTCCACGAGTACTTTTGTTAATAACAGGTTCATGGGTTGATACAGATTCAGGAGCGTATATACCTTTCATCATGTTGAACCTTGACGCCTCAAATGTGTATAACTTTGACGCCTCAAATGTGCTAAAAGGACTTGTATTGGAGTTCTATCACCACACTCATGCCGTATCTTGTTTTGTGCATTATATATCGTTTTAATGTTAGACGCTTATCCGGATCGCCTCCCTTAGTGACGAAAGTATAATTCGTGGTGCTACTTTATGCTTTGTCAATTGCTCCACCAAAACTAACTCATGATCTTTTAATCGCATCGCTGGAAACCATGAAACGAATCTACAAAATCATGATTATGCCTCTCACACTTCACCCTCAAGATCCAACCATTAGTTTCACCTTTTATATATTTCGCTAGTAATTTGAATGGACAATTAGTTTTAGCGGTACTAATCTGCCGTTGAAGTTCATCTTCTAAACATTCACGTGCAGACGTCCCATGTCTTGAACACTTATATTCGATTGAGTACTTATAGCCCCCTGGCTCGTTGGCTTCTTTAACATAAGAAACCAATCGACAGCAATATTTTGCACCCAATTAGTTAAAACATCGTCATCAGGGAACACCTAAAAAAATAAAACATACAACTTTTATAATTTTCATTTTTAACAGATAATTTATAACTTTTATACATTTTTAACAACTTTTTTTATTTTTACAAATTTTTAAAAAACTTTTTACCTTTTATAAAAAAACAACTTTTATAAAAACATTTTTAAAAACTTGTTACCTTTTATATACTTTTGCAAACTTTTTTTTATAATTTTGTATACTTTTTTTTAACTTTATATACTTTTTATATACTTTTACAAATTTGACATACTTTAAAACAAAAAAAAAAGGCTTTTTATTAAGAAAACCGTGTGCTGGCCCCCGGTTTTACCCACTCCTTGTCTCACTCATATCTGTCTTTTCCTCTTACTCGTTTTCTCTCATAACTCACCATTTTCTCTCTCTCTCAAATCACTCTTTTTATCTCTCTTCATCCGTACCCGATTTTTTTAGATTTAACAAGTAAAAAACTTGTTAGATCTTGGTTAGATCTAAAAAAGAGAGTGATGTGGTGATGTTCCTTGGTGGTGATGTTTTCGTGATGTTTCGCTTTAGATCTAATAAAAACTTGTTTCGATCTTGAAACTTGTTTCGATCTTGATAAAACTTGTTTCGATCTTGATGTTTCTGTGGTGATGTTTCTGGTGATGTTTGTGGTGATGTTTCTGTGATTTCGTTGGTGGTTTCTGTGGTGAAAAAACTTGTTTGGTGGTTTCGTTGGTTATTTTTTTTAGATCTAAAAACCTTTGATAGTTGGTTTCTGTGGTGAAAAAAGCTTGATGGTTGGTTTCGTTGTTTATTTTTTTTTAGATCTAAAAAACCTTTGATGGTTGGTTTTAGATCTTGAAAACTGTTTAAATCTTGAAAAATTTTTAGATCTTGAAAACTGTTTGGATCTTGAAAAAACACTTGTTTGGTGGTTTCTGTGGTGAAAAAAACTTGATGGTTGGTTTCGTTGGTTATTTTTTTAGATCTAAAAAATCTTTGATGGTTGGTTTTAGATCTGCGGTGATACTTTTTAGATCTTGAGAATTTTTTAGATCTTGAAAACTGTTTAAATCTTGAAATAACACTTGTTTGGTGGTTTCTGTGGTGAAAAAAACTTGATGGTTTGTTTCGTTGGTTATTTTTTTAGATCTAAAAAACACTTGTTTGGTGATACTTTCTGTGGTGATGCTAATGCAACACCCCATTAGGAGGTGTTTGTACTTTGGTGAGCTAGCTGGTGTGATGCTTAAGCTGTTTTGAAACCATCACAACTGCTTAAGCAGTTGATGATGGTTTCGACCGCTTAAGCAAATGTGTAATGTTTCTTTAGTTTCTTGACTGGATGGTAAAGTGAGTTTCTATCTCACTTTGCAACTTTCAATGAAATAAGCATAAAAAAGAAAGGCAATGATGATTTTGTGAAATAAGCAGATTTTGTGAAATAAGCAGTTTGTTAAAAAGAAAGGCAATGATGATTTTTATAAAAAAAAACTTAGAGTTTTGGCGTGGCATAACTGAATAGACGGTAAAGTGAGTTTCTATATCACTTTGCAACATTCGAATTTGCTGCCAACAGGATAAAAAACTAATAATCTGAGCCTATTAATATCTCGATACGTTTTTTTACCTCTTGTGTGTCAAATGGTGAACTAGACATGGTGTTGTTGCTTGTGGTGTTGTTGCTTGTTGGTGTTGTTGCTTGTGGTGCTGTTGCTTGTTGCTTGCTGATGTTGTTACTTGTTGCTTTCTTGTGGTGGACTGTGAGACTTGTGTTGTTTGCTTTCTTGCGGTGGACTGTGAGACTTGTTGCTTTCTTGTGGTGGACTGTTGCGTGTTGCTTACTGGTGTTGTTGCTTGTTGCTAGTTGGTGGAAATGAGACTTGTGTTGTTGCTTTCTTGTGGCATTATAAGGAACTGAACTGTGAAATTATCTGCAGTTTATGTTTTCTTGTGAACTTCTGCAGTTTGCTTTCTTGTGAACTTCTGCAGTTTGAGAATCTTACTTACCACCTTTTGCACAATGAAAACGTGTAAACGTGTAAAATTTAGAACTTGTGAACTTCTGCAGTTTGAGAATCTTGTGAACTTGTTGCAGTTTGAGATAAAATTTAGAACTTGTGAGGCGATGATGATAACCGAAACCGAATGGACAGGAAAAGTGAGATAAAATCTCACTTTGCAACCTTAAAATTTTCCGAGTCGATGATGATAATCGAAACCGAATGGACGGTAAAGTGAGATAAAATGTCACTTTGCAACCTTCGAATCTAAGCCTCAAAATTTTCCGACTACGTTTTTTTTTTTAAAGTTATAAAAGAAAAACTTGTAAAAACACAAAACTGAAACAAAAAAAAATTGTAAAAAGTTATAAAACTGAAACAAAAAAAACTTGTAAAAAGTTATAAAAGAAAAACTTGTAAAAAGTTATAAAAGAAAAACTTGTAAAAAAAAAAAACCAAATAACTTGTAGTAAAAAAAACTTATAACAAAAACTTGACACGAAAATTGAGGAAAAACACAAAAGTACCCTCCCCCCACCAACAAAGCTAGCCCAATTACACAAACACCCCCCTAATGGGGTGTCAGACAAGACACCCTTGTTATTATTAGAAATGAAATATTTTATGTTTTTATGATGAATACATGCGAATTTATTTTAGAGAAGTTATGAAAGGAATGGTAAGTGATAAAAAAAGGAACCTTAATATTTTATTTATTTATTTATTTATTTATTTATTTATTATTATTTTTTTTATAAAATTGGGTAAAGCTAAAAAAGTATTGTGACAGGTTCATTAGAAATTTAAATTTTCGTTCAAGTATAGTAAACAATGAGATGGATAGGTCCCGCGGCAACCGGGTGTTTTTTTTTTGAAAAATGATAGATAGGCCTAAAGATGGACCTAAAGATTTATTAATCTTAATGACTTGTACAATTATGCAATCACATGTGTTATTTAAAGATTGCGCTCATCTTTTGGCCTATTTATTGTTTCATGTGATTTTTTTTTTTTTTGGTTCACTTAAGTAGTCGACAACCATTTGCATGTTACGCAAAAGAACCAACACCATATATAACCTAGGTACTTGCTATATCAAGTTTTCAACCACATACATGCTTCGTTCAAAAAAAAAACCACATACATGCATATAACACTTTTCATTGTTTCTGGTTGTTCACTGTTTTTTGTTAAGCCTAGCGGGTGCAGCCATGGTTCCTGATTTCAGCTCCGCCTGGTTCCTGATTTCAGCCCCTATGACCCCTTCAGCGTCTTGCCTCGTCACCACTTTGTCTTTCGGCAACGTCGTACTCACATCCTGCATAAATTTTGAGATTACTCGAGTTTAAATCTCAGAAGCCTTATTCAGTAAAAACGTTGAGAATATATAAACCATACCGCCAATACCTCTCCGAGCTTTGTTTTATCCTAATCTCGCATGGTTACACACTCGAGTTCCAGATTCAAATCCGCTGAACAAATATCTAGACAAAGTTAACCATATTGCCATGTCAACATTTCCCACTAAACGTAAAACTCATAAACCCACCGTTAAAAACACAACGCCAACATAAATATCCTCCATTTTAATTCACAAATCTTCGTTCCTTAAAAACAATATTCTTAAAGCAAAATTTAATATAAAAAAACCATTTCATATAAATGTTGTTTTATATAAAAAAAATGTCACCGGAGACAGTGACATTAATACTAATAAACCTGGCTGGAATAATGGAAAGAGCAGATGAGTCATTACTACCAGGTGTATATAAAGAAGTTGGTGAAGAGCTTCATGTTGACTTGACCCGTTTGGGTTCTTTGACTCTTTTTAGATCAATGGTTCAGGTTTCTTGTTTTGCATGGTGGCTGCATCTTGTGGTGTTATGGGTTTATTGGCTATGCCACCAGAGACTTTCAACACTTCGCCATATTTGATGGGTTCTTGCTCTTGTTCTTTATCAGTCAAACCTTCAGGAACCTATATATAAATCATCAACATGGTATAAAAAATTAACTGCATGTTGAAAAAAGTTACTATTGGGTAGTGAAAAAACTTACCTGAGAGGTGATTTCAAAGTGAAAAAGGTGGTGGGCAAGGGCGGAGACACCAACGGTGGATGATGAAACTCCGGGGTGGCCAAGTGGTTGGTCATGATCAGAGAAATAGTGGTGATACAGTAACCGAAGTGCATTCCCCATTTTTTTATTTGAATTGTTATCTCTCTAGTTTGATTTTTTGTGACATTATTATATGGAGAGAGAGAGAGAGATAATGGGTAAATGGCGGTTTGTGAGATCGTTGACACGTGTAGGGTGAGTAGGATGTGGAGTTTCATTATGGGTTAACACGTTTCAGTAACTCATGGACAAATATTAGTTTATAGGTTTGGGAAGTTTGGGACCAGTTATCTAACACTCTACGTGAGTAGAACGGAAATCCTTTTTTTATAACCTTCTACCACTCTAATAGTCTTCACTTGGGCTCCTATATATGTCTATTCATATATTTTGACATGTACACACTCATAAGATACAATTGTACCGTACAATACTGTAATGCATAATTTATTATGCATTAATCAAAAAATATGGTGTGAGTATCACATCCCCTTAAAAATATCCCACATTCACAACTAACCAAAAACTCTTCACTTGAGCCCCACACACTCTCTTTTTATTTATTTTTCATATTTTTCAAACACACTTTCTCATCTTCTAACACCCTTTTTTTTAAGGACTTTCTCATCTTCAACAACATTAAACCATTACATATTACTAACATAACATATGATGAACAAAAAAACAACACATTGGCATTTTATCAAACACTTGGTTTACATCTTCTAAAACCTTACATACACATCTTTAACAACAACAACAATGGCAACAACATCATTAACTCTAATCCCAACATCTTCATTTATTCAAAACCAAACACCTTCATCATCATCTTCTTCATCTTTTTTTGGTGGTGGGACAAAAAAGTGGGTTGTCTTATTAGTGTTGTGGGAGCGACGAAGGGTAAAGTGGCGAGCCAACTTGGTATGGTGGCGAGGGGTTGTGAGGCTGCCATCTAGGAGTGGCGAGCCTCCCTCGCTATGATACCTCATGCTCTAAGTGAGTAGAAAGAAAACCGTTTTTTAATTACCTTGTGAAAAATTCCCTCGCGGATTGTTATATAAAGATAATGAAATAGTAGTCGTATTTTCATTTTATTAACAAGATAGTTAAAATTGAAAAGTGTAAGTACGTATACTCTGTAATTTTTTAAAATTATTTTTCTTTAAAAAGTTGATGGACAAATGAAAATGAAGAAAAAAGCCAGAATGCCTATTTTGCGTTGACTTCACACGTCTTCTTATTGGTTGAGTTGCGCGGTGAGTGGGTCCCATGTCAAGTCAGTTGCCTTATCCCTTGTTAATAGAAATACCTTTCCGTTTATAGTAAGCGACATACTAGTATTAGCACACTACACCCCCAAACTATTATATTTATTTTTATAAACATTTATCTTTATAAACTATGGCCCAGAGAATTTCAATTTATATGTCAAAACTCAAAAGATACAACTCTAATCGCTAAAGAAAACCCTTTTCTATGCGTGTAGACATATAAACTAAGGTTGTCAGGATCGGGATCTTATTTAGGATCATTTTTTGTTCGTAATCGTAGGATCAGATAGGATCATAAGATCCTATGCAAATGTATTTACTTTTGTATAGGGGTTGTAGTTTTATATTTATAATATTTCATATAATAAACGAATGTAAATGGATGATAAAAGAAAAAGAATCTAAATTAATGATAAAAGAAAAAGTTATATGTTCAAGTATCGTAGTAGTAGAATATTAGATAAATTGCAATGCATACTTGCACAAAATTACTACATAAGTGCACCTACTTCCTGTTTCAATATTTTCTATGACTTTTTTGTTACAATATATAGATTAATGTAAAAAAGATAAACGGATTGTATTTGAAAATGAAACGACATAATTTATAATAGAGGGCAACACAATATTTTTTTATCTTTGTGACCAAATAAATTAAATTAGGATATTCTAATAATATTACTGAATTTTTTTTTAACATATAATCATGCTTTTATATGTAAAATAAAATAAATTATGAACAAAATTGGGTCAAGTATTAGATAATTTACCTCAAAAGGAAGCTTTTAACATGTTACAAAGCATGAAATTGTTTTTCATAATAACTCCAAAAAGACACATCTAAACTACTTCTAAATAGTCCATCAAAATATAATGATTTAACACTCATTAATCTTGCAAAAAA
>OU343219.1:225739866-225797366 GCA_910596185.1 Chrysanthemum makinoi | reverse complement strand
AGGCGGTTTGTAGAATAAAGATAACCGAACGGAGCTTTAAACCATACCTGCGAATCCAAAAAAATCTTCGTTAACTCTTTTTTGTGAGGAACGATGGATAAATTAGCGTGATTGTTATGAACAAGATAAGAGAGGAGGGAGAGGGGCGGCACAAGTAAGGATGGTTGCTAGGGTTAGAGAGGGACAATGAAAAGTGAGTTACAGGTTTTAGGGTAGGGGAGTTATAAGATCCTATTTTTATGGAAAGATTAAAATACCCATTTTGCCCTTAATTTAATTTTTTTTCTAGAAAAAGATACATATATTTTCAAAATTGCCATCATGCATTGATATGATATAAATCATGCATTATTAGAAGTACAAAGCTGATTCTCGCAGTTCTCGCATTTTTTTTTTGTTCTACAATACCTTACACTATATATGTATATATGTATGTATATATATATATATATATATATATATATATATATATATATATATATATATATATATATAGGCTTGAAACACATTAAAATGAGTTTTACGCTTGAAAACATGAATCAAAGTTAAAAATCTATCGTTTTTGAAAACCTTCTCAATCTTCTCAAAATTAAAACCTTCTCAATCGATCCGGATTCTATATATATATATATATATATATATATATATGGGGATAACTTGGCTACAATTTTTGTAGCCAATTGTTCACAATCCTTCATAAAAAATACAATAGCAATAAATCAGGGATCTACAGAAAAAAATCATGACCCACAAAAAGAATCAGGGACTCACGTTTATGCATTTATCTTGATATCTGACATGAAATATTATGACACTGACATTGAATTTGACGGTACATATAGAAAGCAAAGTACACAATTGACAAGGCCGTTTTTGAGGATGTGCAAGGTGAGCGATCACTCAGGGCTTTAGAATTTTTAGGGCTCCAAATTTTGTCCCGTTAATAATTATATGCATGTGTAGACATATTTTTCTCGAAAAATAAAATTATTTAGATTAGAAAATATCTTGAATGAGTAATATGTTAGAACATTTAGATAACTAATTGCATTATATCTTATAAACGATGACACTTTATATATAATATTGCTTAACGAAAGACCTCACTATATAATTTCCTATAAAGCCCTTAAAATTTTTGTTAATTCATGGAACGGCCCTGACTTCTCATGTCTTTTATTTATTTATTATCTAGTAGAAAACAAAGGTGATATAGAAGAATGCAAAGTTATGGATATCGTAGTCATACTTGTATATTTGATGGGTTTACAACAAGCCCATAACTCCATAATTGAAAACATGAGAAGCACGACCAAGAACGGATTTGTTTGCAACATTTATACAACGAGGTGGGCGACGATCCGCCGCGTTGCGGCGGGACTACTATTTTTGCCTTTAAAATATGCGGTTTCTTTGGTGCCAATTGCATGCTGTTGTTGTGATATGAAATTAACGGGCTTCAGTTTTCTGGACTGAATATTTGCTGGACCTGAGCCATGTTGGGCTAATTGATGGGCTCCTAGTGTGTGATGTCAAATTGACGCAACCGAACAAACTCGACGCTCTATTATATATAGAGTAATGTTTACCGCAAGCTCAACGTCACAAAATCTCTCGCCATTCACCAAGGAAATTACATCAGTTGCAAGCAGTAATCGGGGTTAATGGTATAGGACAAGGCTATATGTAGTAGATTTCCTAGTTTTAAGTAACCCAATATCTAATGTGTTAATTATGAACGAAAGTTTTATATATTTGTTCCTAGAGAAGGAGTAGCAATTTTATAAGCTATGCATATATAATGTACGAAATGAGTTCTCTCCATAATATGCAAAAGTGTCACATTAATTCCCAAAAACATTAGCATACTCAAATAACAGTGAACTAGTGAAAATAGAAAGAAAGAGAAATTACCACAAAAATGTCTTATATATACTAGCCGAGTACCCGCGCCTAGCGGCAGCAGTTCATAGCAGCAAAAAATTTAACGATATGCGATATTATGGTAAGTTTTTCGTATAACATTCAAAATGTTTTGGAAAATATCAAAATGTAATTGCAAACGGTTCTAACATGTGATAATTCAACTCTAACAAAGATTCTTAAACATGTATCAAACGATGTATAAAAATATTTGAGACTGAAAAAGAAAACATTACATCAATGATGAGATACTAAGTAACAATGCACGTTAGTCGCATAAAACTTCTTGGTAGACGACTACCCATGCATAGCAACAGTATATTCTAGCGACAAACAACTATAGTTACATAAAACGTACACAAAACACTTAACCAAAATATCACAATAACTATCTATAGCTATAAATTCTGTTGCTATACATGGGTACTCGTCTTCTAGTTTTAATAAAAAAATAAAAACATAATCATCTATTTCACAACTATGCATGAAACTTTTGATGTCTGCATGTTCCAAAATTATTTTAGAGAGTTAAAAGCGTAATTGTTTAAATTTTCAAAACATAAAATATTTTAGAAAGTTAAAAATAGTCAACTCTTTTATAAGTATGCATTTAAACCAAAATTCTTATTTATAGCAGTTACTTGGTGGTTTAATTATTTGAAAGAAACGATTAATTATATGAATACAGATTACGATATGAATACGTGTTATGAATGAGAAGAGATATAAACAAAACCCAATATTTCAAAACAACACATACCCCAACCAAAATCCCAAACCGAAACCACAAAGTGCCACAAACCCCCAACACCATCATCCGATCGCAAGTTAAGGTGGTGATGTTGGCAATAGCTCGATGATGGCAGAGGGGCCGCAGTGATAAGGAATTAGATAGAGATTGATGTGTTATTAGGATAGAGAGAGAAGTGAAATAACATATGTTATGTGTGTATGCGAGAATCATGTGCCCGCGCTTCGCGACGAGTTGCATCAATAAAAGATTTCTTTGTTATTGTTGTACAAAGTTTATAAATGCTTAACAATGCTAGATGCAGCTAGTGTTTAAAGTTAAGATCTTAAGATAAAGGCTCAACTTTTTTTCTTTTTTTTATTATTATTATTATTATTATTATTTTCATTTTTGCTTTTTATCTAAAAATGAAAATTATGTTCGAGTTATTAAGGTATAACTTATAAACATTCAATGTGGTTACAGTTAGTTAAAAGGAGTTTTACAAAACACATTTTTCTTTGATCTGCACCGAGGAGGATGGGGAAAACAAACAACAAAACACAAATTATTATCATTAAATATATCATGATATCTTAAATGATTCATTCGTACAAATAATTACATAAGAAATAAGTTTTCATTTGTGTATAATGAGTTTCCATTTTATCTTATTTCAACTATTCAACCAAGCTTGATTATTTTTGAAATTCAACATTCAATAATTCATCTTGACTTTCAATATTCAATTTTCAACTTTTCATTTTTCCTCTTTGACAATTTTTCCATTTTATATAGTAAAGAAAAAAGATTAGCAAAAAAAAAACAGCTAAATTTCGGGTCGGTATTATATTCTCTTATAATTTTCATAGCTCGTTATTTTTGTCACCGTTATGATAAAGATTTAAATATGAAATGGATACGACATTACTTGTACAAGATCTGCTTAATTTATAGGCTCGTGGACCTCTATATTATTCTTACTTTGAAATGGACTTGAAGGTAAACAAATCGTTTTTCATTGTAATCACTGACACTTTAACATTGCTTGATAATGTGTGAAAAGCACTATTATATTCTTCTTGTGAAGTGTATCGATCTCGAGCAGATTTTATGCCTCGTGCTTTGAGAAGATGGTTGACTTGGATACATCAAAGTCAACATTGACATGGCCGTAAAAGTCAAATGTTACAAGATTATACCATTAACATCCAATCACATCTTGGACTAGTGCGATTACTATATTAGGAAATCTCCAAAGAGGGAATAATTCCACATTTTAACAGCGATTACCAAATTTCAAACCGACAGTAAGGAAATTATGGGTTGTCTGTTAAACCACTTGCTAAAAATAAATATTGTACATTAATATGTTTAAAATTTATAATGTTTAATGCTAACGTACACATGCCTGAAATGTATACGTCACTGACTGATATTTTACAGCCTAATTAGGTGCTTGGTGATTGGTGTTGGATTTAATTTGGTTGTGTATGAATGTTAATAACCGTTGCATTATGATAAAGTACTTTAAATTGTGTCGAAAACGCTACATGCCTCGGTTATCAGAAAACACGGAAACAAAAAAATAGAATAAAACCTTTGAGATTGTTGTATGCATTGTTTTGCTTATACCGACTTGTAAAATTTGTTGAGGTCTCAGGGGCTCTACACCTTATCCCCCATATTTTTCGTAGCGTTATCAAGTTGACTCAAACGAGCGTGCATCACATAACTCAAACTCAGCTCGTATTGGATCATGACATGCTAAACTCCTTGGTCCCTGCTCCCTGAGTAATTCCCAGTTATTAATTATCGATGACACTAAAATCATCACTCATAACTAATTTATCTCGTTATCAAATAAAAACAAAAACTGTCATGTTTGGATAGATCTTTCTTTACGTTGGTCGGGGTTGCTTATTACTGTAAAATTTTCAAAAAGAATTAAGAATAATGAAAACCTTTTTTGTTGTATCTTTTAGATGTAGATGTTTGTGTAATTCATATCAACTCGAAGCACACATGCTCCAATAAAATTCTGTCATCTAATTACACACTTCTTTTGGACAAAAATGTTAGAACTGATAAATTATAAGAAAACATATTTAAAGGTTATTATTGGGTTATTTTAAAAATTCCTGTAAGCAGGCTGCATGAGGGTATATAAAAATTGTATTGACAGTTATAATCATCAAAAATCTTCCACAACTAATGAGATCGCCTATATAAACCCCATGAACCAAGCTTTAACATACTTATCAACTCTTCTAACACAATGGATGGACATTTCAAGTTGTTGCCTATTCTTCTGTTATCTCTATTCACGTTAACCGTTACTAGCCAATGTGAGTGCTTCGCTTAGATTATTTTTGTTTACTTCCGACAGTAATGTTTTATACATACATAGTTAACCTGTTTATTCATCAAACTATTGTGTGTTTATGTACCAGTTTAATAAAAACTCCATATTTTCATGTTTACGTTTCATGGTCAAACTATGCCATTCTGAATGACTTTCCTTATAATTTTATAGGGTGTGCGTTAAAACTCAGTTTTAGACACATAACCAGCTTCAGGTTTACATTTTAATGCCAATATGTGGTTTAATTTCTGATGAGTAACGTTACGGTTGTAGTGATTGCAATTGCAAGCATAGATTGCGGGGGGCCGGGCTTCATACAATGGCTTTCATATAAAACATCCTTCATACAATGGATTTCAGATGATACTTTAGTCTCAAATGGGGAAGCTTATGCGGTTCCTTCAAGTAACTCATTATCTGATGAGGCAATGAACACCTTGAGGGTTTTCACAAGTCGAAAAAAGAACTGTTATTCTAACCCAGTGACTCTTGGTCAAAAAGTCCTAGTTCGGGCAAGTTTTTACTACGGAAATTATGATGGACTGTCAAAGCCTCCAACGTTCGATCTCCACTTTGATGGGAACTTTTGGACAACAGTTGAAACTTCGAGTACTGAGCTAACAGTTCATGAAATCACGTATGTTACAAAAGGCGATGCAGTTAGCGTGTGTGTGGCTAAAACAAATCACGATCAATTTCCATTTATGTCGGCTCTTGAAATTCGTAGTGTAGATTCAGAGGTTTATAGTCCAAAAGAAGTCGACAATAATCGGGCTTTGTTCTTAATTAGTAGGTTGGCTTATGGTGCAAGTCAAACCATAAGGTATGCCAATTTAATTCTTTATATTTTTTTAAGTAATTACATTTCAATCTAATATAACAACGGACTTTTGATTTTTGTTTACTTTGATATTTCAGGTACCCCGATGATAAGTATGACCGAATGTGGATGCCGGTGATTGATCTAACCAGCCCCGTCACAAGCGCCAACCCATTATTCTTTTTAGATAGTTACGATACTACCACCGATTATCCCCCTCAAGCCATTTTCCAGAACGCGATGTCAAGCGGCAAAGCCAATAATTTGATTGTGGACACATTCTCTCCTTCAAAGAGTCCATATTTGATAAATATGTACTATTCAGAAGTTAATGTCGTAGATACTAGTCACACAAGATCATTTAGCCTTTATGAGACGTCAACCTCAGGAAGCCAGCAATTGTCAGACACAATTACACCACCTATCAAAAGTGTGCATGAATGGTCCATATATGATTATACAGTTAATTCTACCACGACGTTTTCTTTAAATGCTACTGTTGATTCTTTTCTCCCCCCTCTCATAAACGCCATGGAGGTTTTTAGAATTGGTGATGTTTTAACCACTGGTACCGACAGCAATGATGGTAGGCAATGCGTAATTTTTCTTTCCAAATTTAATTAATTAAGGTCAGTGGTCTCAAAATGGGTGGATTCTGATGGCTAAAGAATGATAACAAGTTAAAAGATGTTTGGGTCCAACCGATAATTTTTTATAATGGCTTTCAGCCATTTAATCCGGACTTGTTTCCTTTTCAGCTATATTAGATTTAATATATAACAAGTTAAAAGATGTTTGGGTCCAACCGATAATTTTTTATAATGGCTTTCAGCCATTTAATCCGGACTTGTTTCCTTTTCAGCTATATTAGATTTAATATATACCCACTAAAGCTCAAAATTTTGCATATTTTCTCATAATACAAGTTTTTAATGCATGATGTACAATGCAGCCTTAAACATGTTTTAGGTATATATGCAAATATGCAAGTTTTAGTGGGTATATATGCAATTGCCTCTTTAATTTAAATTTATATACTATGTACGGTACTAATTTAGAGATAGTAATAATCAACCAGATTATAAATATGAGTAGGTTAGAATTGTCACATTTAATTAGGATTATGTTCTTACATTGTTTTTTGTTTGATTCATGTTCAACGAAATTCAGTTGAAGCTTTAGCTCTGTTACGAAGTACATTCGACGTGTTAGGAGGATGGAGCGGAGACCCATGCCTTCCAGCAAATTACTCATGGGATTGGCTCAGCTGTAGCGATGATGATACACCTCGTGTGACCTCGTTGTAAGGGGTCTAAACTTTTTACATTTTTTTTTTAATATTTCAATGGTTAATTATCCCTTATCATTTTCACTATTTGTATCTGATGCAATGACCCTAGGAATGATGCTAATTAAGTCTCCTAATTGATATGGACTTGCAAAATTCCAGGTACCTTGATAGCTTCGGTCTTTCCGGCTATTTTCCAGACATTAGCTCCATGGATGCTCTTGAAATAATGTGAGTTTATTAGATTAATTTCGCTACATGTAACCAACGTTTAAAAGACCCAGTCACATTTTTGCGTGCGTATTAAACAAGTTGATCTTCTTTATTGATACCAAAACGGGTTAGGACCATTTTTTGCATATGATGATACTCCACATCTGTTTAAAACCAATGGACCATCAGTGCAACATTGTTCATTCTTCTGCATAATATATTGATCATTATAAAATAGAAGTGCAGCAAAACCGACGGACGACCGAAAACCGACCGAAACCAACCTCGACCGACACAAACCGACCTATACTCGGGTCGGGACTCGGGATGGGTTTTCCCCTATGTCGGGACTCGAGACGGGTCGGGATTTGGCCTGATGCTCACCCCTATTATAAAATACTTATGTTAAACTATTTAACTTGTGATTATGTCGTACTTATATTTAATTAATTAATTTGAATATAAATATGTAGGCCGTTAAAAAGATCTAGTTGACTATGGTAAAATTAGTTTAAGTTTTTATTAATTTTATTTTTGTTATTAATTTTGTTCATAGATCTCTACTACTTTTAATACATGTATATGTATTTTTTAAACTTAAAATACTTAAAAATTGAGTAATGTTGATTCCATATAATATCCCTTAATGCTTATATGACAAGTTTTACTATTTTACTTTTCGTTTTAAAACAAGTTTATGTCATACGGTTGTTCTATCAATACCAATCAATACTACTTTTAAAATATCCACTTTTAAATTGCAAAGTTTTAAATAATATTGGTCAATTTTTACGTGTTTATAAATTAAAAAATAATAAATAAAAACTACAATTACGCGGTTTTTCTATCAATACCAGTTTATACGGTTGCTCTTATAAAGAATGAAAGTTATGTCTTAAAACTTAAAAGCTTAAAATTAAGTAATGTTAGTAGAATATTATACCCTTGATTAAAATGGTAACATTATCTAGTACTAAATTAATATAGATAAAAGAATTGCGCACACATATTAGATAGTATACACCGCACTTACTCCACATGTATATATAGATAAAAGAACTGTGTATGCAAATTAAGGATTAGTATACACCGTTACCACTATGTGCGGGTAATCTTCTAGCTAGTAAAATAAAAAAAAAAATAATAAAAAAAAAAGGTTTTGTTAAACATAGCCATAAGAGCTATGTTTAAGAAATAAAAACATGCATAACTTGTGATACATCAAGTCGGTTGAAAAAAGTTAAATGAAAGAATGGACGGTTATTATTAAATGTACAATTTGTTATAAAAAGATTGGTGAATGTTTTGTATATGGTTCTAACTTCTAGCTGCTTTTGTATTTCAGTGATTTGCACAATAACACTTTGATTGGAACAATTCCAAGTTTCCTTGGCTCCATGCCTAATCTCCAACGACTGTAAGTACATTGTGCCAACAATTGTTCATAGAATATATCATCATATAGCAAAGTTAGAGACAAGAAAAAGAAGAAATAAAAACAGTCCAAATGACCACTAAAAATGACCTTGCGATTTAGTTTATACATTTTGAGGTTACATTTTCACATCAACTTGAGATCTTCTTAAAAAGAAGTTGACATACTACCCTAATAAAATAATTGAGCAAGCAGCTGATGAACTGTAACATTCGTTACAAATCTAGGCAAACTCACAATCTGATAATATCCAACATAATCTAAAGAGGTTTTGAAGTTTAACTACTCGTGTATTATTTTGTAGGGATTTGGCGGATAACCAATTTAGTGGACCGGTACCCGCTTCGTTATCAAAGAACAAGAATTTGAAGTGAGTTGATTCTTTTACATGATAGAGAATTTATAGTAACTTATCAATCGGCTTTTTAGATATTTTTTACACACTGGCCGGACACTATTGCTGTTTTTGAATAGAATATAACAGTTGGTATGTGTTTAATGTGACGACGATTATATTTTTCATTCTTATTTTTTTTCTTATTGATAGTGTTACTGGAAATCCTTCTTTATGTACATCTGGTAAGCCTTGCTCGAGCTCTACGGGAACTAGCAGTTCGTCACCAGGTAGCACCAGTCTAGCTGGGAAGAAGAAAAGCAAGTTACCTGTTATACTCGGTACCACAATCCCATCGTTCTTACTTATTTGGATTGCAGCGGGTATTTTAACAATTGTACGTAGGAAAATGAAACCTGCCAATGCCAATGGGTCAGCTACAGGTTAGATCTTAAACATTCCTTTACAGCCTACTTGTTGCTATATTAATTGCATGTTGTAATACGTAAAACGGCAACTTTAGCAACAAAAATTTGATCTAAAACAAACAAACAAACATCGACTTAAACAAAAAATTCAATTATTTAGTGTTCGTCCTTTACAAAAAAAAGATGGTGTTCATCTTACTATGTAAGAGTTTTTACTTTGTAGGAGGAGGAGCAACAAATGGGGTTACCAACGGGCTGCAAAAAATGGGTGAAGATTTGGTAAATGAGATCGTGAACACTGGAGTGCAACAAGTTTACGGATCACCTTCGCCGCTACTTAATGTTAACTCTAGCGACACTACCGTTTAATATTGACAAACAGGATTACAATATTCATGATGTTTTGTTGTAGTTTAAACCATGGTTGTCAGGATCCCGATCATGATCTTAAGATCTTACGATTTTACGATACTGTAAAGCAAAAACGATCCGGATCCTACATAGGATCTTTGCAAGCTTAAGATCTTATAGGATCCCGATCTTGACCATACGATCTTACGATCTAATCCGAACCGATCTTACTCTTCTCGGATTACAAACTAAAAAACTACAATTTTATGGGTTGTTTGTTTGTAGAATTCAAAAAACAACATGTTAATCTTTTTAAACATTTTACAATCATAATTTATGACAACATTTATATGAAACATTCATAGTATTTTGTGGTTATAATGTATTAGAATTTGTAGATTTGTATAAAATTACATAAACTTTTAAGAAATAACATTAGAGTATGATCTTAAGATCTCGATCCGATTTCACGATCACGATCTTGCAAAGACAAAAACGATCCTGGGTAGGATCCCGATCTTGACAACATTGGTTTAAACTACTAGTTATAATGACCACGCGTGAGTTTTTTCTAAAATTTCCATTAATATATTTTTATTTAAATAGCTTATTTTTTGTTTTTTGTTTTAATTATGATTCTTAATTTTGATTTATAGTTATGTTTGATGTACGTAGTAAAAATTCATATATAGTACTTTAATAGACATGGGGCATCTTTATGTTGGTTTGTGTGAGTTAAAAACACTCGAAACGACTAGAACACGAGAGTACGTGTCGAACGTATTATAACTTGAATGTATACCTGATATATTCGCATGTAACTTGACCCGATTACTTTGTATGACCCATGGACTATTTCATGGACTTGGGTCGTTTAGTTTGGAGCTGCCATGGGCCTTGAAAGCTTACAAACGATCGGGCAATGGGGAGTATGGGCTTGTTGCTTGTCGTTCAAGAAAAAAACCCATGTAGAGGGTCGGTTTGGATTTGCTATAAAAGCAAAATCTCTACACCTTATTCTGAGGCTGGAACATTCAACATATTGATATGCATATAATATAACTTATTCCATCCCACATGCAATATACGATTCACCCAATATTCCAAACCAATCAAATGTTTACTGCCTTTCTTTTTCCATTCGATTTACACTAAAATCGAATTAAGGTTTTGGTATTATTTGATTTCTAAACTTGCATCTATTCTAATCGATCCAAGTGTTTAGGTGTTTGGTTGATTGATGTTCTTGTTTTCTATCGTTCCTAGTCGAATAGATTTAGTAGCAAGATGGGAGTTTATTTTCTGATTGGTTCACATATCGGACAAAACAGAAAAGATATATCGGACACATATTGTCTGATATCGGGTGAAAAGTAAATATGCTCTTTGGGCAAATTAGTTCTCGTGCAAAGAAGAAAGACTTGGTCTTGGGGTTTTCTTGTTCGTGTGGTATTCAAGTTATCAAGGGTTGATTGGTTTAAACGTTCTCGACTAGCTCAATTCGAACGTACTTGGTTTAAGTGTTTGTGTGTGATACTCATAGAGGCATCTATTTTAGGTGCTTAGTTTCATATTGGTTTTTTTTGTGTGTTACTAAAGATCAATTGCCAGGCAAGGTTAGAGTTTCTTTTATCTCTTTTATTAATTAATATTGTATTAATTATTTGTTTATTAAATATGTGCTTAACATAATTGCATTAACTAGATCCAATATCCGCTGCGTACTCATAGAGGTTAATGGTTAACTGGTTCTAAAATCCCATCAGTGGCATCACGAGTCAACTCGTTTTTGTGATTATGGGTTACACGTTTCTTATTAATAAACATGTTTAAAAGTCTGTATGAAACCTAATTTAGTTATTTGTTTTATTTTATTTTGACAGTTACATGCAATACTTGTCAAATTTTAATAAATAATAACTAGTCACACACAAATTAAAATTATATTGATAATTAGAATTAATTTGTTAATTAGAATTTAATTTACATGTTAATTATAATTACCTTGTTACTTAAAATTAAATTGTTAATTAAGTATGTACATGTTAAATTAAAATTACTTGCTAATTAGAATTAAAAGTTAATTTGTATTTATTAATTGTTAATTAGAATTATTATGATAATTAGAATTACATATTGGTTTATAAATACATAAAATTGCGCAATTACTTGTTAATTGAGATTGCCATGTATTATGTGTTTTTCCGGCAACAAAACCCACTCAATTGCTTTTCTAAGTGATGTATGGGGCGATCTAGGTATTACATCCTAGTGATGGTCTTATGGTTCTCTGTTTGGGGTAGACTCGCAAGAGTACTCGGAACAATATGTGGTTATATATTGATGTTTATTTTTTATATGTTTGTGATTCCATTATGTGCATTATTGTTACTTGCTTTGACACCTAATTGCATACAATATGGAATAAAACATATCATAACCATAACATTAATATTGGTCTTTATTTACACGCCTAAATAACATGCTTATTGTGACCTGCTATTTGATTCGTGAAAAATTGTTTTTGTAAAATAAAGTGACCTAATATATGAAACACGTTTTCAAGAATTTAAAAACTAGACGCTATGGACACTTGGGAAACTCAAAAGGGGGTTCAAAGAGGTGCGCGATCGCACCGAAAGGATGTCTAAGGTTATGCTTCAGTGCTTACCTAGTCCTCTGCCTCCCTGTGCGTTCGATTGGAACTACCGTGAACCATGATGATCACTACAGTGTCATTACCAAAAGTTTTTAAAATTAGTGTTACGAAGTTGTTTTGCATGCTTCTTTGTACACGACTTTTACCACATTTATATGTGCATACCTATTTGTTAATTTTAAGTCTATGCCATCAAACTATGAACACGTGCACTTGGATTGACTTCTCTGTCGACCTAAGGGCCTTTCCAACCCATGGTAATTATTTCTCCTGGTCGGACCTCGGTTATTTTTACACGTTCATACTTGGTCGACTTATTTCGAGTTAGCTTGGTCAGACCTTGAACCCAAGGCATAAGATGAGAACTAAACATGCTTTTGACATTATTACTTGATACTAATGCCTTAAACAGTCTCATAAATCTAAGAGTTGCATTATGCAATTAACGCTAGTCGCTTACCTCTTGTCCTATTTTTTTATACACTGGTCAAACCTATGGTAATTAAGTGGGGTTGCAAGATGGATCTTAGTCTTATTAGTAATTAATTGGGCAGTTAATTCTTTTAAGAATGTAATTATCGAAAATACTAGAATTGAACTTTTTATGTTCTGATTAATTGTGTTATTGCAACATAATTCGTAAACAAAGTTGTTTTTCTTCGAAAGACAAAATTAGTCTCTTTTCCTAGTAAGAAGAGTGAAACTTATTCCTATCTTTTCTCCTTAGTTGACTAACTAAGATAGGATTCCAAAATTGATAAACTCGTTTATGATCTTTCATTACCCTTTCGTGGTCTAGAGTTAATTGAAAGATAGAATATTTTGTGTAACCGGAAACATTGTGTTTAGAGCTACCAAAATAAATAACATCCTGCACTTGTCACGATGTATGAGTTTAAACTGCAAAGAGTAAAGAAATTACTATGATATTCGCTAGGTAATTTTCTTGGACTCTTATTATTCCTAAAGTGCTAATTACCCTTGGGGCTATGTAGACGATAAAGGAGGAATTGCATGCTAAAGATTCAAGTTAATTGAATAAAAGAATGGCTAGTCCATTGTCTACATAAGTAAAACTTCATATACTCTGATCAATACCTAAGTACAAGTTACTCGTAGGCATTTGAAGAGAATTGGAAAGTATATAAAAACTGCTATATGCTTTCTACTGGAAATGTAACACTTGTAATGTTGACAAATCTAGTGGGAGCAATTGCATTTTATTACTGAAATATCATTCGTGTAATGTTGTCAATTTCAGTGGGAGCTAAGGGATTTATTTCCTGTTAGTCAACCATATCATTTCAGCCATTGCTTAAAGGAAAATTGCATTTTATTTTATCAGATAACTCGTTACCTTCCTGCTGTCGCTTTCTGAAATGTCATCTATAGAATAATAATCCACAATTCTTTATTAAAGGTTATGGTTCTACAACTACTTATGATCTCTATGACATAATCATATTTTTTGAATAATCAATCACGTGTTGTTTGTTTTCATAATATGATGTTATACCTTACACAAGTGGGAGAAATATCAAAGTGCGTGTAAGGAACAACAATATTATTGGTATCTCTTGACCGCAAGGTAAAGGAAACTAATAATTCTACTAGGACTTAAACACATTAGATGTTTAATGCCCTACTACATGTAAAATAAGAATTCTACTAGGACTTAAACACATGAGATGTTTATTGCCCTACTACATTCTAATAATGATTCTACTAGGACTTGAAACACGCTAGATGTTTGTTGCCCTACTACATTCAAATGTCAAGATATAGTGTAAAGATACTTCAACATTTGACTACATGTTTTAGTCAACATAATTATTGTTATATGATAATGATCATAATTCTGAAGTATAAAATTAACTTGAAATTACTATAGAACTCAAGAGTTTGCGTGCATGATTACGTTTGTTAGTATAATTATGCTTACATGTTAAGACATAATTATAAAGTCCTTGAATTAGCCAATGACTTATAACACAAAGTATATATATAGTAAATGTGTTATGTCTTCTCGTTAACACATAAACATGAGGCTTTGAATTATTCAAAGACTTATAATGTATTATTGACATGTTCTGTTTTCTTGTAAACACATGAACATATGATTCTTGAACTGTTATGTCTTCTTGTGAACACGTGAACATAAGGTTCTTATATTATTCAAGGAATATACATTATAGCATGCACTTGGTTCGTAACTACTTAATATGCAATTTGGCTCGACCCAATTAATGACAAGTATTTGGTCCAAAGAGAATTAAGTTATCTATAGAATTCTGATATAGTTTCACAATTCCAATAACTCATAGGATACCACTTCATTATGGTATGTCTAATGTGTTGGATCAAACCTTATTCATATTGTTTGGTTCATGATAGCTTTAATTGCTCTACCTCCAAAACATATCAAGGTTAGAAATTGCGTGTGTCATGGATACACTCAATAGAGTTCAAACCTAGAAGGTATTCAAGACAACCCATAACTGTAAACCCTAATTCATTAGGGATTTGAGGTTTTACCACTCAAACCAATTGAATCATAAACCCTTTTGGATTTTTTATTTTTCTACACTTCCTAGCTTGAAGATTGTAGTTTTGGTGTTCTTCCTGGCCTGACGAAACCCAAAACAGTTGCTAGAACTTTTGGTTAAAGAGTGATACTAAATTAGAGTTTTTCTATAAACCCTAATTTGAGTAGTTGGAAGGAATTCCATTATGTCTTGATTTAAGTTTTGAATTTGTTAAAATATTATGAAGCATTTTATTAACGAATCTAGAGATGAGAACTTAAAATGTATTTTGGGGTTCCTAATAAAGAACAATTTATTGTTGCTTAAATACTAAGTATTTAGAGAATTGTCTCTACTTACAAAAGTAAGTGAGAGCATATACAAATCTCAAATTTATTTGAGAACAAAATACTTAACCATCTAAAATCCACTTATTAATGTCATACTAAGGTTAAACATGAAAATGTCGACCGAAGTATAATGATTACTCTCATTCATAAATCCGAAAGGATGCCTCATCACTTGAGTGATATTTTATATAAATGCTGAGGGATATAAGTTAGAAGAATATTGTAAATCAGCTAACTACTAAAATATATTATCACATCTTGAATCTGATAAATGTTTTAGAACTATGAATGATAAGATACAGTCCTTAAAAGGCAAATCGAGTTTTGAACTATGAATGATAAGAAGTTTTTAATCATACTTAAGCAATTGACTGTGATTAAATTTTCTTATAATACATGCATTAATTATATAAAGATATTTAATTGTCATACATGTGATTTGTATGTTGAATATGATAATTAGATTTTATAACTCTTTCTTTATGATTACCTTTTGCGAGGACGGTGTATAATCAAAAGGGTTATGAATCTATATTATCTTTATGTAGTATACAAAATTTGAGCAATCCATATTTTGGATTGGATCATGCATCTAAGAGCTGAGATCTTGAATTTAATTACAATATGATTCTGATTGAATTAAGATATCTCTTAAGTACATCTGATATTGAGTGAGAGCAATGTGTTTTTCCTTAAAATTTATATGTTGAAGATATCATTCTATTTAAGCTAGATATTGACCCTTAAGCTTGGAATGAAACTTCACTTGGAATTTAGGGAATAAAACAAACAACCTTGGAATAAATATTTATCTGGAATAAACAAATGCGAAAAATTAAGTCTAACACAAATGCAATATATTATTCAAGCAAGTCTTAAATGATATATTTCACTTGGAATAATTTACATGGATGGAAACCTTGTGTTTTAAACTAAGGGTTTATCATGTATATATTATATTATGTATAAGACTAGTTGTTGCTTTTGTACAAGTACAAAATGAGCTGACAACAACAATATCTAATTGAGAGAGTTTAGATTATTGTTTTATAAATATTTACGAATTTTAAAGCATAATGTTGTATAAGTACAAATGATGCTAGAGGATTATTAATACTAGTTGTAGTAGGATTTCATATTTTATGATAAATCTGCTAACTAGTTATGCTCAACATAGAGCATTGTTGCATTACACATTAATGAATGAGAATACTTTACACTTTTAGAAACTATAAAGATGACTGTCAGTATGTTGTTGACTTTTACTACCTCATGCAAGGTAAGACAACATCTCCATACTATAACTCTTGCAATAGTATGAGCATATGAGATAAGACACTCATCTTATATTTCAAATCACTCACTATATGTGATATTTGAAATAAGTATTCGGAAAGTTTACTCAGATAACTATTTAGTTTTTCTTTTAAATAAATGTTGAGAATGTTGGAAACATTAGGGTTCAACTTACTAAATGAGTTTCATGCATATCTGTTTAGTATTTGGATAATTGGGATTGATAGACAATTTTTACTTTATGATGCATAAAGATATTTGGTATTTGTTATTCATTCATATAATAATTGTTATCCTATATTTGCATGTTTAATCCTTGAGTAATTTTATTATTCTAAATATGTCCATTGTCGGTTAACAATATGGGAATATTGTTATGTAAGACAAATGTGAGTGTTGGTTATATTCTAACGAGAATTTGGATTGTTCCCGCCAAACTCATATGTATTCACTAGAGATGCATATTGGATTCCCCAACTTTCAAACATTTACTTTTGGATCCTTGTCATAAGTAAAATATTGAAAATGGTTTGTTATCTTCATCCTTAGACTTGAGATGCAAGTAAGTTCTGTTATGTGTGGATATCACTTTTTGTAAGTATACGCAAAACGCTATCTGAACAAGGTAGTTATAAAAGCTATATTTCGGAGTGGTGTGGAGCAGCATCCACAAGACTTGTAGTCAATAAAGGATTTGTTACTCCACTTGACATGTGCAGAAAGATACCATGGCGCCTCTCCAGATTTAATAAGATAATTGTTCGGCCGAACCAAAAGGGTAATGCAAGATGATACTTGATTACATTTGGTATATCTAGTTAAATTCTATAACGAGATTCTAAATGGTTAAACTATATGAAATGATTTAAGATCCATAATCCATGGTTTAACGGTATCTATAACAAAGGATGATTAGAGCAAGACATTGAATGACCATGCTACTGAGAAACTTTTACGAAACCATTCTCTCAGACACTTTTAGTTAAAAAGCGAGTGAGAGCGTTTGCTAGGCGTTTCCGTCGTAAGTTTTGTGTGCCATTCGACACACCAACTCCCAAGTGGGAGCTGTTGGTTTGTGGGAGTTAAAAACACTCGAAATGACTAGAAGTGTGTGAGCCTATGGGGGCACACACGATAAACACAAGAGTACGTGTCGAACGTATTATAACTTGAATGTATACCTGATATATTCGCATGTAACTTGACCCGATTACTTTGTATAACCAATGGACTATTTCATGGACTTGGGTCGTTTAGTTTGGAGCTGCCATGGGCCTTGAAAGCTTACAAACGATCGGGAAATGGGGAGTATGGGCTTGTTGCTTGTCGTTCAAGAAAAAAACCCATGTATAGGGTCGGTTTGGATTTTGCTATAAAAGCAAAATCTCTACACCTTATTCTGAGGCTGGAACATGCAACATATTGATATACATATAATATAACTTATTCCATCCCACATGCAATATACAATTCACCCAATATTCCAAACCAATCAAATGTTTACTGCCTTTCTTTTTCCAATCGATTTACACTAAAATCGAATTAAGGTTTTGGTATTATTTGATTTATAAACTTGCATCTATTCTAATCGATCCAAGTGTTTAGGTGCTTGGTTGATTGATGTTCTTGTTTTCTATTGTTCCTAGTCGAATAGATTTAGTAGCAAGATGGGAGTTTATTTTCTGATTGGTTCACTTATCGGACAAAAGAAAGATATATCAGACACATATTGTCTGATATCGGGTGAAAAGTAAATCTGCTCTTTGGGCTGATTAGTTTTCGGGCAAAGAAGAAAGACTTGGTCTTGGGGATTTCTTGTTCATGTGGTATTCAAGTTATCAAGGGTTGATTGGTTTAAACGTTCTCAACTAGCTCAATTCGAACGTACTTGGTTTAAGTGTTTGTGTGTGATACTCATAGAGGTATCTATTTTAGGTGCTTAGTTTCATATTGGTTTTTTTTGTCTGTTACTAAAGATCAATTGCCAAGCAAGGTTAGGGTTTCTTTTATCTCTTTTATTAATTAATATTGTATTAATTATTTGTTTATTAAATACGTGCTTAACATAATTGCATTAACTAGATCCAATATCCGCTGCTTACTCGTAGAGGTTAATGGTTAACTGGTTCTAAAATCCCAACACTTTATATACAAATTTTAACTTATGCATGTTGTGTATGTATCGATAATTTTGATAAATTAATTTAATTTGCTAATAAAAGAATTTTGATAACTTTGTGGAAAACTAGAAGGGGGAGTTGAATAGTTTTATCAATTAAAACTTCGTTTTAAAGTATTTAGATTGACTTAGGTCAATCTATTTAGTATGTGTGTTGGATATTGATAGATAAGCATATAAGTAAGATTATAATACATGTTATTACTAACATTTCTTTTTTAGGTATTATATTTTCTCACTTGACGCCCTATTCTAGGGGGAGCTACCGTCAAGGAAGAGTTAGTGCTTGTGGATCATATTTTTTACCACCATTTATTTACTCGGCTCACTTTTTGTTTCAAAAAAAAGGGGAGAAGAAGTAAAACTCACATACACTTTCAAAACGTACATCTAATCTTAAGTTTTACTCACCATAACTTTATGTTTTGTCATCAACAAAAAGGGAGAGATTGTTAATACAAATAAACCGTAAAAACGTTTGTTTATATTTAACGATCTCGTTATGTTTTGTTGATAACAAATATAAAGTTATCATAAGTAAAATTATAAGAATACATGTTGTTTTGCAAAGTATATACATTTGGTCATTTACATAAAATATTGTAATATAATATGTAATAGGTTGGATCAATCCAAGACCCATGAACCATACCCATGGAGCTGATCCAAAACCCATGACCCATTGCATGACATCATGCATGAAATTATGTTGGGTTTTATCAATGACCCATTGTTTAGATACATTGTATCTTGTTGGGTACCCATGACCCAAAGTCCATGACCCATGGCTCATAACCCATAACCTGGTTTGCAACCCAAAATATGGACTGTTTTGACCAAGACTACCGGATCCCAGGTTTTGCACTGGTCGGATCCCTTGGGTGAGGGATCCGCCAGAACCGTGGGACAGAAGGCTTTTGTGCCTATATATAGTGAGCCATTTCTTCATTGTTACTCACACTTCTTCTTACAACTCTCTCATATATTATCTCACTCTCCTAACCTCTGATCATTTGATCATTCTAGTAGTTCTTCTATCTTTTGTTGTGACTCTCATATAAGTCCTTCACAAAGGCGAGATTACGCTATACTACAAGTCATCCAAGCAAAGGGTCCTTTATTGATTCGTCCTTCCACAAGATTTCTGTAGCAAGATCTTGTAATCCATATTTCACATAGTTGTTGTGTAATAGTTGTGTAAGGGTTTAGTTCTACCTCGTGGAAGAACTCGGTATTTAGCTTTGTACCGGAAAAAGTGTAAGCAACTTTGTGAGGCTTCTCCACCAATTTGCAGGAGCTTGCTGACATAGTGCTTGAACTCTCGAGTGGGGTACTCGGGGAGTGGAGTAGGGCAAGGAAGGTGTCCTTGTAGCCGAACCACTATAAATCACTTATTTCGCCACTTTCTATCCTTTTACTTTACTTGCTTTACGTATTGTTTCATACTATCTATCCATCCATATGAATTCACATAAGATCGAATCTAAATCTTTGAAACTTAAATTAAAATCGGTAAAACTATTCAACCCTCCTCCCCTCTAGTTTTCCACATACACTTTAACCCTTGCTGAGTTTGCCCGGATTCTCCGCATTCCTCACCAAGTGGTGTGTATGTATTCCAATGATTGGTCACTCGCCAAGCTTCATGACATGGTTGATAATCACGAGGTTTATTCCCCCCCCCTTTCATGAACCGGCCACAGTAAAAGATGCCGTATTTATCCAAAGAACCTCTCAAACCTGAGTCACTAGGAACTCAAAATTCATCCACCGAGATCCCTTTCAAATGGAGATTTTCAAGATGTTCCTACTCTACAAAAAAATGGGAAAAAATTCTTAGGGAAAATGTTCTTTACTTGGTTGGAAACAAGGATCATCTGAATGCATGTCGTGTGTACATGATTTATTGCCTCTTCAGCGAAACTCCCTTCAACCTTGCATATTACATGGTCTAGTGTTTTTAGGACGAAGAAAATGGTTCTACCATATACTATGCTTCTAACTCGCCTAGCAAACTTTGTCTTTGCTTTAGAACCCTCTCCCTATACGAATGATCATTTCTTTTGCAACCGGGTGATGGTACCTCTAAACGAGGAAAGAACATCAAGGTTCATGGTTGACGGTAAAAGGCCTCATCCACCTACGAACTCATCTGAGGAGATGGAAGGAGAAGCAATTAACCCCGTCAACAACTACCATCTCGACCCCGTGTCCTACATTGATCAGTTGCCAGACATTACAAGTCCTTCCCAAGAGTTCCAACAAACAAAAGGAGTTTTCAAATGCATTGCTCATTTCCTCATGGGGAAGAAGAAAAAGTGAGATGGAAGTTTGAGGGTAATTGGAGGTGATGTGTATGATCCATATTTGAAACATGTGATGTATGTCTTAAACAATGTTGCTTTTATTTAGAACTAAGTAGTATGGTAAAAAACATGGACATCTTAACTTAGAACAACATAATAGGAATTTTACAACTTTTTGATCTCGTATCAAAAGGTTAGTCTTCATCCTAATTGCATGCCCATATATTGCTTTTACATGCCATGCTTGCTATGCTTTACTTACATACATGAATACTTGCTGTAGAAATCATTAGTTTCAAAATTCGATACATGATGCAAATTCTTGCACGCATTCTGTTAAGAAAACTATCCTAGTTGCTGGATCCCTGGGCTATAACTAGCCGAATCCCTCAAATGAAGGATCTATGGGATTCGGGTAGACAGAAATGCTATTTTAGCATCCTTGCATCAATCCAACCTTCCAGACCTTATTAGACTAGTTAAACATGATACATTAGGATCACTTAAGTCCTCCTTAGGCTCAGTTGATCCCACATTCACTCATGGATGACTTAAGATCACATTCAAGGTGTTTTTAATTTATCACTACTTCAAAACTCACCATCTTTCTGCTCTAATGCTTACAAATTTGTTCTCTCATCTCAAAACACCTATTTTGATATTTATCTCAATTTTATAAAATTGATTTTAGTCATCTTCATCTCAAAATGGTCTAAAGACTATTTTTTCATTTCTTGTGATTTTAAGAAATTTTCTAAATTTTATTTAAGTCACCATCTAGTCTCTAGGATCATTTGACACTCTCAAAAATTCTTAGTATCATCCTTAACCACTCATGGGTACTCATGAAAACTCCATCTTTCTCATAAAAACCATCATTAGATATCCTCACTCATTATGCTGAAGTCCCATACCATTTAAGATACCTTAGGAAACTTAAACACTCAAGATATATAGGTACTAGACCTTGGTAGAACATCATCACTCCTTTTCTTTGCCTCTGAGACCGGATCCCTGGAATTCAACTAGCCGGATCCCTAATGTTAGGGTTCCATGGGAACCGCCTACACATAATGGTTGAAATTCACTTAACACGTCAATTTTAAACTCTCTTTGGTAATCTAAACACTCTACCTTGTCTTAAATGACTCCCTAGGACAGAACAACACTATAGTTGACTTTAGTATATACAACCTTAGTGGTTAAAGCTTTAATAAACTCACCTAATTTCATCCTTTATAAACCAAGTGTGTTTGTGTCCTCAAACCACCATTCAAACCTTCACAAATCAGAAACTAAAACACTCTTTGCCTTCTACTTTTCACCATGACAAAAGCATCTATTACAACCTCATCAACCATAGGTTCTACCAAGAAAAATTCTCGTGTTGTTCATGAAATTTCATCAACCGAGTCTTCACCCGTGAAAACTTCAAACACTAGAATTCCTCCCCAACAAACTCAACCAACCAAAGCTAGGAGAACCGCTCGAATTAGCATCGGACCTTATGGGTTGGAAAGAATTTCACCAAACACTACCATACCATCTAAACCAAACACACCTAGCTCCACTAAAGCAACTAAACCCTCATTTCGAGAACCTAGATTACACTCCTTCACCACACCTCTTTCACATCCAAACCTTTACTCTTTAGAAGACTCACCACCTAGGCCCTCTCATCCACCACTTTTCTCATCAAATGAGGAACAACATTCACACCAAAACCTTGATGTTGGAATGTCACCAACACCCGTTTACTACTCACCTTCACCATCAAATAGTCCATCTTTAAGTACAAGGAATCACCAATATAAAAAAACAGACCATATGGATGCCTCTCTATCTCCCCCACCAACCCATATGTCACCACCTTTATTCTTAGTTGAACCCCATACTACTCCATCAAACTCACCTCCACAAATCCCTCCATCCTTTATGGAACCTGCTCCCTCATCACCCAACATTTCACCTCAAACCGCTCCATCCTTAATACCTCCATTTCCTAGTCATGATAATAATTACTCTAATTGTCAACATACCCAATGGTTAGTTCAAGAAGTACGAGATGAGTTACATTTTATGTTCCATCACCTTCTTGAACGATTTGACCAAATCAACAAATCTGCTCGTCCCTAAACATAGGAATACAAGCACAAGTCATGTTCTCCTCTAGACTTAGGCACAATTTAGAATTGTTAAGAAATTTTACTACATGTTTATATCTTTCTCTTAGTTTTAGAGATATGTGTATTATTTCTCTTGTTTTATTGAATGAAACTACATGTTTGTATGCATTATAGTTATATGAATATGTTTGGTGTAACAATACATAACTCACTTAGACGTTTACATCACTCTTTTTATCTACATTGTTGCCTATAAGATGCAGGTACATGGTTCCCGGGCTTTTGCCTAGATGGATCCCTCACAGGAAGGATTCTCCAAAACCGTCCAACAGAAACAAAGTTTTTTAACCTTTGTTTCTCGGATAAGATAGAAGCTCATTTGCAGGAAACAAAGAACCATATACTTGTTTTATAACCTTTGTTTTGTAGATTTTCAAAATACACGTGAAGACTTTGGCACCCTCAACAAGGGGGAGTTTTTCGTCAAAGCAAAGCATTGAAAAACCACTTGCAATACATTCACTTAGGCTTCCTAAACTACTTGATGGCCTCATCAAAAGGGAGCACTCGTCAAGGGGGAGTAACTCGTCAAAGTGAGAAACAATGCAAAATACTTGCAATACATACGTCTTAGTCTTTCTAATTACTTGACGCCCTTAACAAAGGGAAGCATCCGTCAAGGGGGAGCTAAGACAAGAATCTCCTTCTTACCTTACTACTTCTCTTTACATTTCTTTCTCTAACTCTTTCTTATTTTCTTACTTTTCACTAGTTTTTTTCTCAAAACGTTTTTCACATTGTGTTAGTTTCTTTTCGACGCTCTTTTTGTTTCGACAAAAAGGGGGGATAAGAGAGTAAAAACTCCAATTCAAATTTTTATGAATTTTATTTTTTTTCTTAAAATAATCTTATGTTTTGTAATCAACAAAAAGGGAGAGATTGCTAATACAAATAAACCATAAAAACGTTTATTTATATTTTATGATCTTCTAATGTTTTGTCGATAACAAACGCAAAATCATTTTAACGAAATAAATAAAATACGTAAAAGCTTTGAGCCAATAGTTTACTAACACACTTTTTCTAAACATATTAAAACCATCAAAACATGTTTAGTAAATAAGTTATTTAAAACCAAAGACATTTTTATAAAACACTAACAAATAATATTGTTTACATCTTATAAGAACGTATATGTATAACAAGTAATAGTGTTTACATTTTATAGAAATGTATATGTACTTTGTATATATTGTAATGGGTAAGTAATGGGTAAAAACCAAAGTCCATGACTCATGACCCATTATCCATTGACTAGGTACAATGAATGTTGTTGGGTAAAAACCAAAGTCCATAACTCATACCTATGGAGCATGATCCATAACCCATGACTCATTGCATGACATCATGCATGAAGTCATGTTGGATATTATTCCATAACCCAAAGCCCATGACCCATGACCCAAGATCCATAACCTAATGACTAGGTACATTGCATCTTGTTGGGTATTCATAATCCAATACCCATAACCCATGGTCCATAACCCATAACCCATAACCCGGTTTGCAACCAAAAATCTGGACTAAACTGACCCAGTAGCCGGATCCCAGGATTTGCACTAGCCGGATCCCTCTGGTTAGGGATCCGCCGGAATCGTGGGACAGTAGACATGTTTTTGTCTATAAATAGTGAGTCATTTCTCTCTTGCTTACTACCACTCTTAGATACACTTTCTCCCAGTATTCTAACATCAGTAACCTCATATCCAAAGGATCATTCTATGTAGTTTTATGTTTGTGTGATTCTCTAGGTTCCTCTTAAAGGCGAGATCACCACCTCTTGAAGACGTGCAAACTCAAGGTCATGAGTTGCTAAGCTTCATTATCATCAGGACCACTGAAGTGCATCTTGTTGATAGTTCTTTCCTTCCTCCATAGAAGTGTCGTGTTGAAGGCATTAGTGAAAGGTGCCGAAGTGTCATGTTGAAGGCATTAGTGAATGGTGCCAAAGGTGTACATTCGATATGGTGCGTCAATGTACAAGTTGTGTAGTTTAGGTTAGAGGATGTTGATATCCTCTCTAGTGTTGTAACATGGAGTGTGTCTCCTTTGGGTAGTTGTGTTGAGGTGTAGTGTTGGGTAGTAGTTCCTCCTTTGTAATGGAACTCGGTATCTAGCCTTGTACCGGATAAGATAGAAAGCCAAGGTACGTAAACAAAGCCTTGTAATAAAATATCAAAATGTAGTGGTATATATGCCACATACAAATGTAAAACTAAGAACAAGGGTTTGTTCTTTAAAATGAACCAAAGGAAAAAAAATAGAAAATATTATTATCATTCCTTCCATGCTTGCATAGGAGTTAATTATGGAAGTTTTGGTGAGTGATAATGTTGATGCGATCAAGGATATGATTGAGAATGAACCACATTTCGTCCTTTATATCCATTCGAGATCCCTAGTGGATTGGGAATGTTCGCAAAAGAGATAGTGAGGGAGGTGTGGGTGGATGGTCTCCGGGTAGGTTTGATTTTTGGAGTGCGGAATAGGTGGTCGAAATGTTGGTAAGTATGGATCAAAGTGGTGATGTTTCAAGACCTTTGAGTTCATCTTCACGTTCCCACCTGAATTCAGGACCTCTTCTAGAGTTCCATTGAGTTTTGAAAATAGAAATGCGAATTTACTTAAGTCGTTTGACCTCATGGTCTGATCTTAGTAGATTCTCCGATAGAGTTCAGACGTTCATCAATGTGGGTCTCTTATAGAGGAGTAGTAGCATGTAATAAAAATAGTAGCATGTATCTTCCCCAAAGAGTTTATAAAACAGTAAAACAAAAGTTGGGGATGTGAACTCACTGTAGTGATCAGCAGCGGGTTTCGACGATATAAAGTGTATATCAAGAAGTCGCGAGCTTTAACGACAACCTAAAAATATAGTAGTCACGTCTTAGATATTTATATATAAAAAGATTATAAAAGTAGTTATATACTTTTGACATTGTACATATTTTTGGGTCGGGTAAAAATATTAACAAGCCTTAGAGATAATTCATTCTAAGGTCGGGTAAAGATCCAATCTAATGAACAAGTCTCAAAAACAAGTTTCGGGTCATCAACCCAAGCTAGTCGTGCGGCTAGACTATGGTTAAACAGCTTGAGATAATAATCAAGGTCATACCTATGGCTATGTCTAAGTTAGAAGACCTTGAGACAACAGCCTTGGCTTAACCTTGGCTTTGTTTTGGCCTCAAAGGATCAAAATACCACTAAGGTTTCTTAGCCATGGTTATTTTCCGGTCTACAAGAGGTCTTGTTAGTGTTTGCAGTTTTTAGCCTTTGTTATTCACTTTCTACTTACGTGCACTTGAGTTTTTGTAGAAAAACGCATTCTGAGCAACTTTTATGCTTTTAAACTTTTGATGATTCGGACCAGAAAAGGGTCAAAATCTCATTTTAAAATCGTATCAGCAAGCTTTTGTTCCAGCACCATAGTTTCATCTAGTAAAACTTAACTAGGCATAAATTTTTAGCCACAAGTCCTTTTTAAGTGATTCAAAAACCCAAATTCATATTTTTAAATTCTCTACATGTTTCTTAAGTTTACTCAAGTCCAAGGTCCAAATTTACTTATGTCAATAGTCTAATTACAAGTGTATACTTATATTTCATTCTTGAGAAAGTTTGGCTACACATTCAGTCCCACCAAAACAACCATAAGTTGAGTTATACAACTTTTATTGACGTGCGGCTTTTTCCAAACTTCAAATTTAGGTCTTAGATACATTTCATAAAACTGGGCTGACTACCATAAATGAACAGAACCATGAGCTTCTATCAAATGACATCTGGTGTGCAAATTTTGATATGTTTCGCCATTTTGGCTCTTATTTACTCATCGGGATGAGTTATGAGGTGCGACACCCGGAAAAATGACCGTAAGACATATATATACAATACTATCTTATTGAAATAACCTCAAAGTTTACTGAGATGATCAGTTTAATCAATCTTTGGGACTGTTGCAGAATTCAAACTCATAAAACTTACCTAAGGCTTGTTCTAGCTTGTTTTCATGTTACAAACTTCATGTACAATGTCATATACATGTATAATATTTTTTACATCATAAAAATCCATAAAACCAGAAGTTATTTACAACGATATTGAATGAATATGAAAATAAATTCAAATATTAAAAGGTTTATGATGACAAGTTACAAGTACAACAAAAACAATTCAATAGTTAACCCTTCTAATCTTCAATCCTTCCTTCTTGAACCTTTTCTTCTAATATTTTAGCCAATATTTCTTAACCCTCTTTAGCTTTGTAAACATCTTATAACTTCAGCCTCTAAACCTTGATCAAACCCTTGAGATGGAGGAGATTGTGTTACCAAAAGAATCAAATAACTAGTAAACTAACTAGGCCTTCAACTTAAATGGAATAAACATGGTAAAATTTTTGATGGAATTGTTGTTTGTGATGGGTTGTCTCACGGAAAAACAAAGAACAACAAGAAGATGCAAAGTTTTTGATATTAAAAATGAATGTAATAGTTAAATTATGTATAACTTAAATGTAAGAGTCATACTAATAGGATAACACTTCTCTCAAAAGTGTTACATGTTTCTTAAACGTGGCTAAGGGGTGCTAGGGTAGGATATATAGTGTTTATCTTGTATTATTATTGTTAGTTTAGTGATTAGTGGGTGTAGTTTGATCCCGATAATTACTAACGTTAAGCCTTTAAGTCACGAAACTTAAATCCGGGTAACGTAAAAATATAATACTTATAAAAATATTAAAACTTATTAATATACTCTAACTAAGTATATTGAAAGTGTGACAAGTCTAATGGGGTGCGTTTATTATGTTAAAACCTAATGACATAGGTTCGAGCACGCGATTTACGTAAATAGTAAATGTCTACGTAAAAATAACAAAGTGGCAATAGTTCATATAAATTATGACTATTGGTGAGATTTGAGTATTTTGAACACATAGATTTGTCATAGTCGTGTGTTGGTCGTGAAGAAAGTTCACACGATTAAACTTTTGAGATTACTTATAAAAGTAAATTTAAATTAAATTGTTTATTGTCATTACCAATGTGTCGGTACGCGTTGTGTGCGATTTTCACGTTTTGCGAGATAACTTCTCGTTAAATAGACAGAGGTGAACAAAAATGTTCAAAGAGTAATAATTCAAAACAGATTGAATTATTTAACTTGGAAAATTACTAGTTACTACCGGCTACGGTAATTGCTTTTACATTATAGTAAAAATCAAATAGTCAAAAATCAAAGTCAAGGTCAACTTTTAAAAAGTCAAAGGGAAAATAGTCATTTTGTGTTGGAATCACTCCTAGACCTTAATTCAAGTGTTAGTGATTCATATGTAATAGTTAGCTTATTATGGCCTTTATGTTAGTAATTAGCCTTAGGCTTATGTAGAAGGCCCATAAGCCTAGGCCCAAGTCCAATAAGGAAAGGAAGGGACTAGGAGTGTTGCCCTAGCTCCCTCTCCTATAAATACTATGTAATAACCCTCACTTGAGGGTTGGTTGTTCAATTTACTCTTTCATTCATACTCCTACGCGTAACCTTTCCATATCATACGTGTGTGTTTGTGTGTGTTATTGTTCATCCGCCTTCATCTCTTTCTTATTTCTACATATTGATGCTTGTGTTACATATATGGTGACCTAACAGTGGTATCATTCGCCAAATAGTTGGGTGAACGTATTGTTTTTGAAGTGGGTTTTGGTCCTATGCGTAAAACATACGGTTCGTTGGTTAGAACTTTGTTTCGCAAAACTCATTTTTACACTTTTTAATCCAAGATTCTTGTACTTTCAACGTTTTAAGGTGTTAAAATAACTGTTTTGGCAAAAAGTTTCAAACTTTACGCGTGGATCATTGTTTTTAAGCTAGTTTTTGTACGAAGGTTTCGTTCTACGCATACTTGTTTTAGACACTTTGGATCATCAAGTTTCACACTTTTGTGTTCTTTTGGTGATATTGAAGCTATCTCATCACAAAAACTGGTTTAGAAACATCTTTGGGCAAAAGTCATTTTACGAGTAGTTCTACGTTATCAATACCCTAAAACTACGCGTAAATCATTCCTTGGTTTGATCTTGTTTTAGTGGTTTACTCAGGTGTTTCTTGCTTGGATAAGCCGAAAATACGTCGACTTTGGATATCTTTTACCTTTGTGATAGTGTAAAAGATCACTTGGGCAAAAACCCTAAAATTACGCATAAGCATAAGCTTACGCGTAGCATTTTTTAATCATACGCCTAAGTTTTCTACGCCTAACTTACTGTTTACGCATAACTTTAGTGCTTTTCTCATTAATTACGCGTAAGAAAAACCTACGCGTAACTTTGGTGTTTTTACGCATAAGTGCTACTTGGATTTATTGTGATTTCTACGCCTAAGGATACTTCATCAACAAAGGTTCATTCGACTACAAAGATCCATTTAACAACACAAGTTTTCAACATGTCACAACCACCATACTCTAGCTATTTTCCTTACACTTATAATCAACAACAACAACAACAACTAAGTCCACAACATCAACAATTTAATCATCAACAACAGATTTATCAACAACAATTTAATCAACAACATACTCCACAACTTGCAGCAACTCCTCAACCTCTAATGGTTCAACCTCCACCAAGTTTTCAAGTACAACCTTACACAAACTTCTACAATCAACATCCATCCAAGAATACTATGAAGGAACCGGCATGGTTTGGCAAGATGTGTGAAGCTTTAAGTAGCCAACAATCAATTCATGAAGTTGGCTCACTTGATAGACCTCAATGCTCACTCCGGGAATTATGATCAATAGGTGATTAGGTTCTTTAGGTTTTGTGATCTAAAGAAGCCTCATGGAAAGTTCTTAAAGAAGGTCATTATGGAAGGTCCATTTCAGATGCCTACTACTGTCACATCGGCAGATCCAGATGCCAATCCACCAAGAGATGCAATCACCAACATTGCTATTGTTGCAGATCTCACGGGTGATCAACTTCTACACTTTGAAGCTGACGAACTTGCAATGCAATACATCCTTTTAGGACTACCAAATCCAATCCTTCGAAGTGTTGATGCTCAAAAGACTGCCAAAGCGATGTGGGAACATATTCATCTTCTTATGGAAGGCACAACACTCAATCAGGAAGACATGGAATCCAAAATCTACTTGGATTATGAACACTTCATGATTGAACCAGGAGAAACATTAGAGTCATCATCATCGCCGCTTTTGTGACATCATTAATGATTAGGACAAACACAATATCATCATGCCACGAATTCTTTGTCAACACAAAGTTCCTAAGTAGTCTTGGTCCTGAATGGGAAAAGTATGTCATTTTTCTCCGTCAAGCGAAGAATATGCATCATGCTACCTACGGATTGTTGTACGATTACTTGAAGCCTCATCAAAAGGAAGTTGATAAGGAAAGGATTATCCGTGGCCAAAGCTGTTTCACCTTCACTTCGGACAATCAACAACTTGCTTTGTGGGCTCAAACAAATATTCCTCCTCAACAAGCTCCTCAACCCGCTCCTCAACCAACTGCAACTATCACACCTTATGATCCGTCACAGAAACAACCTCAACAAAATCAATTGGTTCCATACAACAACAAAACTACTCAAGCTCTTTACAAAGGAAGTCGATGAGGACTCCGATGCCTTCGATGAATTGCAACAAGGATTTGTTATGATTGCTAAAGCATTTGACCGTTATACAAACAAATCCAACAATCGCATTCGTTCTTCATCTAATACAAGGAATCAGGTTGTTGTGAACAATGGACGCGTTGAAGTTCAAAACCGTGGTTATGGTCGTCAGATGGGAGGATGTCAAAGGTTAAATGCTATGGGAAGGAATCACATGGGTGCTCTACAACAGCAAAGGGCTCAAATGGTTGAACAGGGGAAATGCTTTCGAATGGGGTTAATGGTCTTCGTTGCTATAACTGTAATGAGAAGGGTCATCTGGCTAATGCATGTCCTAAGCCAGGGACAAGAGGCAGTTGCTTATTTCAAAAAGGCTTTGCTTTTGGCTCTCAAGGATGAAGCTGGTGGAACTCTTACCAACAAGGAATAGAGCTTTATGGCGGATGCCAGATTCGATGATGATATGGAGGACTTGCAGGCTAATGCAGCGGTGATGTTGATGGCACAAATGCAAGCACTACACATGAGTGACACAGGCCCGATGTATGACGGACGACTTGTCTCAGTACCGACCAAACAATTATCATTAATGAATCTGATATCTCCGCCAACATCGCATCGACATAGATCGAGTGTTCAACATGAGCCTTCTACATCTCATTCTGATGATCATCAACTAGAACCCGTAGTTATATTTGATGATCAAGATGACCTTATGGTTACCATTGATGATCAAGTTGACTTCGTGGTTATACTTGAGGATCTAAACAATGACCATGTTGAGACTCACGTTGAACAAAATGATTCTATGTTTGATCAAGAATTTGAGCTCCGGACCCTAGTTAAAGACCAACAATCCCGAGTGGAACATTACCATGATGTCAATACCAAATTAAAAGAGAAAAATGCACTGTTAACCGGGGATAATGAATGCTTAATTCGACAACTCAACTTTTTCAAAACTCAAGAAAACCGTGAAAAAGGTTTTGAAGCCGCTTTTCCAAATCACACCAAAATGAAAAATCTTTGGAATGACAGTTAGTGATCTAGCGCTGAAGAATGCTTTGTTGTCTCAAATAGAACAAATGAAACATGAACATAAACAACAAATTAACGCTCTTACTTTGGAAACTCAAAAGCCAAGGCTGAGTTGTTAACTTGTCAACAACAGTTCTCTGAGTACAAAAAGCATTCAACAAAACGAATAGATAACTATCTTGAGGAAATTGTCGACTTACAAAACAAAATCAAAGAGTTTAAAGCTGTTTTTATAAACATGGTGAATCAATCACAACGATTCAAAAGTTTTCTTTCAAACCAAATCCAAATGGATATGGACCGAATCTTGCCGATTATAAACCTAAGTTTTCACACAGAGCATTCAAACCAAATCCACGAAGTTTACAGTCGAGAACATCAATTGATGATTCAATTATGACTGTTGTGGAATATAATCGCATGGAGGAATTCGATGCAGATGACGAGAGTGGGTCAAAAATGGAAAATGTAGTTTATAACAAACCATTTAACTATTCAAAAGCCGTAACTTTTGTCACACAACAAGATACTTCAAACACACCTTTGGTTGTCACACCAGTTTTTGAAGTTAGTCCCCAACACAATGGTGCACAAATTAATGGTCCTTTACCTTCACTTAGTGAAGTAAAAACTAAAGCCGAAAGTTTTCGTGTTATGAAATATTTTGACACTTTCTTATCTGACATCAAACTTTTGGAACGTGAGATTGAATTTCATTCGGAAATAAAAGTTGAACATTTTCACTCGCCATTGGCACGAGAACAAAGAACATTTTTCTTGAAAGAATTTTACCCCATGTCAAAATTTTGAAAAATTGTGCACTATATTGGGAAAGGGATTTTCACAAGGAACTTGGCCTCATGAAAATAGTTTTCGAGAAACGAAACATCAATTTCAAATACTAAACGTAAAATGAAACTGTTGAGAAAAGATGTTGATCGACTCTTGGAAGATGTTATACGTGGCGATATCTATAATGTTGTGTTATTGCATTCTTTGCCATATGCATCGATTCTATATCTCGCCGATCTTGTTGATTCTGTTGAAATTGTTGACAATACGGATAATGTGCTTCAGTTCGAGTCTTTAAAAATTGAAAATGAACGATTGACAAACGAGCTTTCAAGCGCAATACGTCGTCTTAATTGGTGTCAAAAGATATTCATGATCAACAACTTGTTTTCAAAACAAAATCGCCCTTCGTGCAAAACTCCTAATCCAAAACTTGAGCAACTGGATGATCAAAACGTGTCTTTTAAGTGTCAACTCTCAAAATATGAACAAGAACTTGCAAAAGTTAAAAAGGAATATGGTGTCATATTTGATTTACTCAAACAGACTCGTGATGAAGCATCAAACGAACTTGATCATTATCTTGCATACACTAAAGAAGTCATGAATTTTTCTGAAAATCTTCGTTCTGAAAATCAAGAGCTGGTGCACACTATCTTTAAGTTAAGGGAAATGTTAGCAAAGTATGAACAAGTTCAACCTAGCATCATTAAAATAATTGCACCTTTAACACTTAGCAAACGTGAACCCAGAATACCTACTGACAAAACACAAGTTGCTAATGTGCTTCCCTCTCTGAACAGGACTAGTTGCCTCTTTTCCAAACGTCCGTACTTCACAGCCTAGGAGCAATACAAGGAAGAATAGGAAGTTGCGACCTAAGAAAAGACAAATAAAGAATGCTGAAGTAGAAGAACACCGTAGGACTTTGAATAAGACTCACGTTGCACCCACTTTAGAAATTTCGTCTAGCAAATGTAATGGAAAAAGTGTTGTAACAAATGCTAAACCTTTAAGTACTTTTGATATTCAGTCTGATGCTTCTTGTGTTATTTGTCGTAAAAGTATGCGTTCTGATTGTCATGATAAATGTGTTGCTAAGGCTATCTTGTCTTGTTTAAGGAATCCTAAGAATCGGAATACCTCTAGGCCCACTAATGCTTCTAAGTCTGTGCTTGGTAGACCGCCCTCCTTAGATTCTAAGAAACGTATTGATGTCCCTGTAGTTCCAGTATCACCTCCAAGGAATGTAGTACCACCTAGTACTTTTACTAAAACTAAAGCTAAGACTAGTTGGAGATGGCAGAAATGGATACATAATACACTAGGATTTAAATGGATGCCTAAAATTATTGATGTGTGTATTTCAACTATAACTACTGAGGAACCCTCTAGCTCATCGGGTTCCACATCTACTTCTATTCCATCATGTCGTCTATGTGTATGCACGGTGTCTGAGATCATCCTTTGGATTGTTGATAGCGGATGTTCCCGCACATGACGAGCAACCTTAAGCTGTTATCAAACTTTGTTTCAAAGTTCATTGGCACTGCTCGGTCGGGAATGATCACTTCGCGGCTATCATGGGCTACGGAGATTACATCAATGGAAACATCGAAATTAGCAGGGTTTATTATGTGGAAGGTCTTGGTCACAATCTCTTTTTCTGTTGGTCAATTTTGTGATGGAGACTTGGAAGTCGCTTTCAGGGAGAAAACTTGTTTCATTCGTGATCTACAAGGAAATGATCTTATGTCTGGTCAACGCTCATCCAGTCTCTACATTATCTCCATGAAAGACATGATTGCTTCATCTCCCATATGTCTACTCTCAAAGGCTACATCTACAAAATCTGGCTATGGCACCGTCTCTCACATCTAAACTTTCAAACCATCACCAACCTTGCTCGACACAAACTTGTTGAAGGTCTCCTGCGATTCCGGTATTCTAAAGATCATCTATGCTCGGCTTGTGAACAAGGGAAAAGCACTCGTGCTCATTTTCCTTCAAAGGTGGAACCGCTCTCGGCATGTGCTTCATCTTCTTCACATGGATTTGTGTGGCCCGATGCGCGTGCAGACGATTAATGGCAAACGCTACATCTTGGTAATTATTGATGACTACTCAAGATGGACTTGGGTTTATTTTCTTCCAAGTAAAGATCAAGCTCCACAGATGATCATCACCTTTCTCACGAAAATTCAAATTCAGCTCTGGAACATCGTTAGACAAATTGAACGTAACAAATGAACTGAATTTGTGAATCAAACTCTTCGGGAATATTATGAGAAAGTGGAATTGAGCATCAAACATCTATTGCCCACACACGAGAACAAAGCGGAGTTGTTGAAAGACGGAAATGACGTTAGTGGAAGCTGCCGACGATGTTAATCAATGCTAAACTTCAGATTACTTGTGGGCTGGTTGTCTCAAATGCATGCTACACTCGAATCGCTCAATGATTACAAACGCCACAACAAAACACCATTTGAGCTTCTCCACAACCGTAAACCGAATCTCAAACACTTTCATGTATTTGGATCTCTTTGCTATCCGAATAATGATCGTGATGACTTTGGAAAGCTCAAAGCCAAAGTTGACATTGGAGTCTTTATTGGATATTGTGAGAATTCTAAAGGTTACGGATCCGAATCGTCGTACAAAAGGGTTATGGAAACGATTCATGCTAATTTTGATGAACTCACGAAATGGCTTCGAGTATAACACTTAGAACCGGTCACAACCGCTTAAACTTCCCCAAACCCCATCATGGTGACACAAGCCCTCGGCTTACTCGTCAACAAATGGAAAGACTATTTGCTCCTCGTTCAGGACGATATTGATGACCGTGCTCGAGTGTATCCACTGTTTCCATTTGCTCAACCCGATAATACTTCTATACCTGATACACCTACTACAACAACTTATGTTGAAGAAGCACCACCAGTTGACTCTACAACAACATATGAACAAACTGCTTCCAACGACGCAGAACCGGTGATGATGTTCTGAATGATGTACCCCAACCTACAGATTTTGATCCAAATGCGTTCTTTAACCCGTTAGCCAATGGCTGCGCACCGATGTTGCGAATCATCTACAAACCATTGAATCCTCAAAATGCATAATGTATATCAACATCAACCTTCCACACATCGTTGGACAAAAGACCATCCCCTTGAGAATATTTTTGGCAACCCGAATCAACCGATTAACGAGACAACGCCTTCACTCGGATGGTGAACATTGCATTTATGCACTCATTGTCGCCAATCGAGCCTAAAAACATTAAAGACGCAATGACAAAGGACAACTAGATTGAATCCATGCAGGAAGAACTCAATCAATTCAAACGTCTTGAAGTATGGGAACTGGTTAAATGACCAACGAGGGTCTTCGTCATTGGTCCAAATGGATTTGGAAAAACAAATTGGATCTTTGAAGGAACCGTAATTAGAAACAAGTCATCGGTGGCTAAGGGTTATAGACAGGAAGAGGGTATTGACTTTGAAGAATCATTTGCTCGGTTTCGTCTTGAGGTCATCTGATTTTTACGGATTTGCGGCTCACATGAACATCACGGATCTTTCAAATGGATGTCAAAACGCTTTTCTCAATGGACAACTGAAAGCGGTCTATGTAAGCCCTAGAAGGATTCATTGATCGAGTTCCTAATCATGTCTACAAACTGAAGAAAGCTCTCTACGGTCTCAAACAAGCCCCTCGGGCGTGATACGATAAGTTATCATCCTTCCTTATTGCCAATAAGTTTACCAAAGGTTCGATCGACCCTACACTCTTTATACAATATCACGGGGCTCACATCTTAATTGTTCAAATTTATGTGGATGATATCATTTTTGGTTCAACACATTTAAAATACTCAAATGCTTTTGCAAAACTTATGACAAAACATTTTGAAATGTCAATGATGGGTGAACTCACATTCTTCCTTGGAATGCAAGTTCATCAATCACCCAGTGGTATTTTCTTGAGTCAGTCCAAATATGCCCTTGAATTGTTACACAAATTTGGAATGCAAAGCTGTGACACCTATGCCACACCAATGGCTCATACCAAGAAGCTAGCCGCTGATTTACATGGGAAATTGGTGGACCCTACCAAATACCGTAGTATCATTGGGTCTCTCATGTATCTAACAGCTAGCATATTGTTTTTGCCGTATATCTTTGCTCCCGTTATCGGTCGAGACCAAGCTGAAACCCACCTCTCTAAGGCTAAAAGAATCCTCCGATACATCAAGGGAACCATTAATTTGGGTATCAGGTATCCGAAGGATTCCGGTTTTGAACTAATCGCTTTTGGGGCAGCGATCACGCGGGATGTTTAGATTACGTAAAAGTACTTGGGAGCTTTACAATTTCTTGGTGATAAAGCTGGTGTCATGGCAATCGAAGAAGCGGATTGTACATGTTGTCCTCAACCGCGCGTAATATGTAGCCATGTCGGCGTGTTGTGCTCAAGTCATTTGGATGAGAACACAACTCAAATATTATGGTTACGTATTTGGACGAATCCCGGTCTGCGACAATCGAGTGCTATTGCGATCTCGTGCAATTCAGTTCAACATTCAAATCAAAGCACATCGATCTTCATATCATTTCATCAAGGACCATGTGGAGCGAGTACGCTGTTGAATTATATTTTGTGGGTACAGAATACCAATTGACAGATCTTCTCACCAAAGCCTTAGCTCACTCGCTAGGTTTAATGAGTTAGTCCACCGGATTGGTATGCGGTGTTTGACTCAAGAGGAACTGGATGAACTCTTAAAACATTCTTAAAAACCAGTTAAACACCAAAATCTCTTTTGTAAATATTTTTCAAAAACAAAATACAAAAATATAAAACCTTATAAAACAACAAAAAATATTCTTCTATCTATTTCTTTTAACATGGCAAGTACAAATCTTCCGTCAACACTCAAATCTTTCAAAATTCAGTATTTTTCCGATCAAGTGTTGAGGGGAGAAAATAAATTTTAAGTTTCAAAATACCTTGTACTTGCATGTTACCTTATCTAGGTTGATTCTTTAATAATGGTGGTCACATTTCTGGTTTACTGACACTCCTCGGACTAAAATTAATAACCTTTCATTATTTTCCTAAGTCGAGGGGGAGTGTCGTCAAAGTTATTTTCAAAATATCCGTCGTTAGATAACCAAAATGGAAGTTAAAAGGCATTGGATAAAAAAATGGAAAAGGTGGAGGGACTAAAACTGTTAAAATCGAAAGTTATTTACTAATAAACATCCTACCTAACTCATTCATCACATTTATTATTATCCAAACCTAACTCATCCTACGCATATTAATCAAAGTTCAAATCCGTGTTCTAGATCAACAATTTGTAAGTGTTTTTCAATCTTTGGGTTAAAACAAACATTGGTTTGAATTTTTATACTAATCCAGCGGTTAAAATCAAAGTTATGAAGATTTTGTGTTCTCGCGTAAGCTATGAACATAACCTCTTCATTTGGATGTTTGTGGTTTAAATAATAGTGTCAAAACGTTTGTCTAACATCATTGAAACCTTTTTTATCATTTAACATCACCCGAATACAATTGAATGATTTTGAAAATTAGGGTTCATGCGTTGGTTTGGGTGTTTTCAAATGAGAACGTTTTTGGTGATAAAGATTGTTGTATAAGGTTGTTATTAAGTTGAATTGATCATATCTAGGCGGATATCACTCGAAACACTAATGATTCATAAATTGGAAACTAGGGTTTATGTTCATACGGTTTGGGTATTTTTGATTCACTTAGATTTTGATGTTAAAACTTGGATAAAACAACTCTTTAGGCTTCCTAGACCTCCCAGAAATACTTTGGTGCAATTCCTATGGCTAGATATCTTACGCGTAATTCTTGAACTATTAGGGTTTAGGACTACGCATAAATTCTCTACGCGTAGCGTTTGATGAGTTCTTCTGTGATCGATGAGTAATGAATGTTAGTTAATATTGATGCTATGATGATTATTATTTGAGGGTTTGCTACGTAAAATCGAGAATCAAGGTTATTAGCAAACTACGCATAAGGATCACCTTACGTAGAGAGTTATCGCGTAAGAGTAATCTTCTGGCGTAGGCGTGCAGCGTAAGGTTCTACATAAGGGACTACGCGTATCACGTGAAGGATATGTGCTTGATGACACTCTACGCGCAAGGTCTACTCTTACGAGTAAGCCTTCAGCGTAAGGTTTATATATCTTACTGCGTAAGCTCTCGCATAAGGTCCCTTTTCCTCGCGTAATATTTCTTCTACGCGTAAGTCGGGATCCTACGCATAAGCATTTACTGGCGTATACCTCTCCTTTCGCATAAGCTGCCATTTCTACGCCTAAGCCTTGTTAACCTTAATCATGAATTGTTACGCGTGCAATCTTGTAAATAAATAAATCATAACGTCACGAAACCAATAATGTCACTAATAAGCTTAAACGTTTAATATGTTGTGAAAATAAGTGATAACATGAACTTTAAAACTTAAAGTTAACTAACTCACGAAACTTATCAAGCACGTCATTGGACTATTGGACAAACAAGTGACTTTGGACTGTAACAATCATCAACATTGCATTCAATAATTAGACAATAAAACCATCTATTGACTAACATAATGTCTTTCGATATGTTGGTTATTTTGGCTAAATATATTTGAATCCGCGACATGGATTTCAAATGAATGTGGATGCACCAAATGTTCTCACCATTCTGATATCTTCCTAATGGCTATCCGATGAAGATTGGAAAGAACAACCTTCGTGTTGACTTTGAAACTCTCACCCTTTCGAGTCCTCTTGCTTGATTCGTGGATATTCGAAGAATCATCCTTATCGAACATGCTCCAACTACGCTACTTGTTCGAGAGATCTACATTCATCGGTTACGGAATACAATGCAAAAGATCAAAGACAAGAATCTTTGTGGCTGTGACTCTCACCACAAACAAGTCACCATCACACCTGCAGACTTAAGGGATTCTTTTCATTCCAATCATCGAGCCAACCGAACTCAATGCCACCAACTGAAGAGAAGCGTTCTACGGTTCCTAATCGATATTGGTTATGGCGAAGCGAGGAGTAATCACTAAGCATTCACATGTGGATCTTAAAATATTCCTCAACGGAGGACTCTACATCATCATCACCAAATCATTTTGCAGTGCGTGACGGTGGCTATGAGCATCCCAAGCTCATGGGCTGCAAATCTTTTGGGCTTTGGTCAACATGAAGCACATTGAAGTGAAGCTCGATATGGGACGACATGATGACATTTCTCAAAAGCTTGGCTCAAAAATCCTTATATCGGATATACAAAGCTGTTGATCTAAAGAGCACTTGGGTTTAACCCTGATATCCCCAAGAGAATCAATGACCCCAAAAATCACGACATGTTGTATGAACCTACTCTATGATCGATTTAAGGAATCAACAACAAAGAAACAAGGTCTTTGTCTTGCCGGATCACCTTCTCTCGATGAAATCAAACGACTTTACTCATATAAAAGGTATCTGGTAGCAGTTGATGAAGGTAAAGTTGGTTCTCTCGATGATAAGTCTTTTGGTACACTTACCAGGAAAACCGAAGAAGCGATCAGGGGAGTGTTGCAAACACGAGAAAGTCAAAGGAGTTCGAAGAGGAAACCTCCACTCAAGAAAAGTTCCTTCTAGGAAGGCATTCCTATTCCGTACCTAAGCTCGAACAGCCAAGAAAGCTAGTGGGCGAAAGCTCTGAGGAAGCGAATCGAGCGATGAGGTCTTCTACTCTGGCTGCAACCGGCGTTACTCAATGGTAGCTAAACCTCGGTCCACCGGTGACAAAGGTAAAGGGAAAACTCCTGTGATTGAACATGATAAGGAGAGCTCTCAAGAAGAACCAATAGATGAGCAAAAGGAATATCAAAGGAAGTTAAAGGAACTCAGACATAAACATTTTTCAGAAGCATTTGCAAAGGATCAAATGGGTGGCCGGAGGGCAGTGGTGGTGTTCAATCTACACCAATTCCGATGCGGTTAATCAACCCGATAAAGAGGCTGGTGCCACACTCTTGTGCAACAACAAAACCCCGGAGGAACGAGAAAAGAGAAGCGAAGAAAAGACGATGAAGAGAGGTTGCGACTCCAGCGAGGAAAGACTAAAGCGAGGAAAAGATGACTATGATGATTTTCTTCTCCTTGATCCAATTGTTCAGGGAGAAAGCTTCGATCCTCCAAAGGACCCAGATTCACCTCACATCTCATCATCGGACTCATCTTCTCATTCCTCACCACCACCATCCAAAGATCAAGCAAATCCACCTCCAAATCAGTGAAGAAACCAACAGACTTTTGATTATCAGGGCTAAAACAAGGATTGTTAAAGGCTGTCAAGCAAGTCGAGAAAGAAGGATGTTACCAACAAAATTTGAATCAACTTCGCTGCCAGAATCAACTCTCTTCAAAGGCGGGATAAGCGAGTTGTTGAGAAAAGGAACAAATCCAACGGTTTATTAAAGGAGGTTTCCAAAGGAGGAAGGCAGAAGAATATACTACAAGTTTCTTCTGATCTTGTCCCGGTGTGACTAAGAAGTATTCTCAGGACAACTTACTCCAAACATCGTCGCATTGGTTAAAATATAATGTCAAAAGAATCGACCTTCGAAGCGGAGTTAATCGCTAAATTGGTGATGCAAATGTCAAAAAGAGGCTGGAACCTTCAGGATGAAGCTAAATTTATTGAGACTATTAGACTATCAACTCGAGTCTTCATGCAAGGATTCAACAAGTCAACCAAAGCGACCAAGAGATGATGATAAGGACAAGGATTACACCTAAGCGTCCAAAGAAGTCGGTGAATCATCTTCAATGCAACCTCCACCCCAAAGGACTCGGCTCAATCACGATCTCCTCCCAGCGCTTCTTGAAAAACCTCGGTTCGAGTTACCACCCGACTCGAGCGGTGATCACTTTGAGTATACGGTGGTGATGATGAAATCCACGACCCCAACAACAACCCATCTCTCCCGACACAACAAAGGAACCCGACATCCTCCTCTAGACCTAAGAAGAAGAAGAAGAAGAAGAAGAAGAAGATGGCCAGACTGACGTCGTTTCATGGCTGAGACGGCGATGACCACCAGAATATGAATGGTTTTCAACACTTGTTGGCATACACCCTTATGCTGGCGACCAAGATATGGTAGAAGGTAGTGCGATTGGAGCATGAAAAGTTACTTGCAAGAAAATTTCAGTGAAGAAGATGGCGAAATCGATTTGAAGCGAATCAAGAATGAAGCATTCCAAATACTCAAAGGCATTTCGGAAAGTGATATTGAGGTTGAATATCACCTTGAAAACATAGCACGAGCCATGTCTAACAACATTGATTAGCTCAACCACAGAAGCAAACATCGACTACACGGAAGGAACGCTCCATACTACTGAGATTGGTCCAAACCTCTACCTACCATTGGTCGACCGGATCAACCTCGATTCCATTTCGATACTTCTTCAACAACAACCTGGAATTTCTTCTACATGGTAGCGATGTGTCAAGGAAATACGCTACATCACTTACACTTTCGCTCCTCGCGCCATATACTCCAATTGCATAGCCATCGAAGAAAAGGCTACCCACATGTTCAACAACAGAGTGGAAGAGTATGACATCAATGCAATGTATGGGATTCACCATTGGCCGGAATGCCGACGAATCTACTACGGCTGCGCTGTGTTCGTAAATCTCAACATGAAGTGTATAGTGGTCAAGGATCGCTGCTATTAAGCATGTTGCTCTTTCGCCTAAATGGGACTACACCTTCCTAAAGAACATCGTGGTCAAAAGACAAGACGAAAAGGACTATGCTTTTTGTGAAGCGGACTTCCGAATTTGTCTCAACGACATTGAAGCGTATCTTGCAAAGGTGGGACGCATGAGACAATTCTCTACGAAATTCAACGTGAATACATCAAGTCCTTGTTTATCTTCATCGAAGCATCGTGATCCGAGGAGCGTGTAGAAGATTTGCAACTTGTTGTTGAGTCGTATCGCACTCGTGTCAACTTCACCGCACCTAAGCTAGAACTTCCCGACATCAACCATCTCCTCAATTCACTCTCACGAAACCCTTTGAGTTGTCTATCGCAGTGCACTCCACCGAATCGCTTGATGGCGTGTAATGAGCTTCATAAGTTTGGAGATTCAACATTGAAGCATGTCAGAGATGGGCTAGCTTATCGGTTAAAGGTGATTCAACAAGGCATTGGGTCACCAAAGAGATGGGATTCAAAGGAAAGACGGGATGTCAAGAGAATCATCAAGATGATTAGGTTGTTTAAGAGATCAGCTCGAACGTTGAGAGTTTCGCTCTGGTTCGCCAACGCATTAATCTCACAGCTATCAACCTACCAGATTCCTAGAGTTCTTGCGAACTACCACATTCTGGTACCCCTTAACTGCTTAATTTCATATTCATTTGGATGTGTGATTATATATGACAATGGCTTGTGCACAAATAACAGCTGTACAACCCGACTTGTAAATAAAGGACCTGTGGTACGCCACAATCCTTATAAAAGGAGCGAAAGCTTCTTACTTTTTTGAGTAAAACCTATCAAACCTTTCACTTTTCAAGGTTTTGCTCAAAAGAACAAGTACTTCCCTTATGATTTTCAAAACCTCAACCGTTTATATCACTAGTTGAGGGGGAGTATTTGATTTAAAACTTTGTTCACAAATTGTTCCTTGTGTAATCTTCCCACAAAACTCAAAATGGTCATATTTATTCTCAACATTTCTTCAAAAATAACATTTATATGCCATTTTGAGGGGAGAAAATTATGTGATAAGAAATATGTTGTGTTTTGCTATTGAATCCTCGTGTGAAAAGACTTCAACCATGAATTGACGGAACCTGAATAGTCATACATTGAAAAGATTTGTCTTCCAAGACTTATCCAAGTAAATTGTACCTATTCGAGAAACTCTTGATAGACATGAACTTTGACGGGTTTGACAACCTTTCGGGTTGTCCACATCTTCAAGGTAGTTATTAGAGCTAGTTGTCACCTAAAAGCTGACAATGTATCTCTTTAACTATGTAACGTAATCGTGTCTCAGTAGGGATTGTCTATCTTGAGTCGATCAATTCAAAAGTGCGCCTTTTCTCTCACCGCAAGTGCATCAAGTAAAACTCTTAAGCACATGTGAGGGGAGTATTTCTAAAAATCTAAAACTCTTGAAGTGTTCAAACATGTTTTCATTCACAAACACTTCGAGATTTTCATGAAAATGGTTTTATGGCAATGGAGTTATAAGGTGATTAAAGTTAGGAATAATATCCCTATGATCCGCCAGAGTCGGAGGGATCTACCCAAGGACACTACCAATAGTTAGAATTAGAAGTCCTTAGGTATGATTATAAAAAGGAGAAAATGAGAATCGGAGAAAGAAGGAGTTGAAGAATTAAAAAGAAAAGCAAAGAAAAGGGTGAAAAGAAATAGCCCTCCATATTATTCAACTTAGGCGCATAACGGGTTCAATTCATATGCTACCGGTTGTCACTAGATGACACCGGTATTGAAGATTAAAAGTCGTCATGGACCCAAGGACGCATGCACTAAACCTTCTTAGCCACTCAAGTTTCTCTCAACAGAAGCTTGTTTCATTCCCACAGGGAACCCTACGTAAACTATCGGCTTTCTCTTAGAGATTGCTGGTATTGAAGAAGGAGACCCTCTCCCTAGTCTCCGCTCGGGAAAACCAAAATGCACTATTGAGTCTAGAGCCACGAGATTCATCAAAAGATCTCTTAGGTACACTTGAGATTTCATCACTTGTTGTTCAACAATAAGAACATCAGTGGTATGTTATCGAGTCCTACATGATCTTAGCACCAATGAGAACATTTATGAGAGGTTCACAATCGTGATCCTCGTGATTGAATGGAAACTCCCGCCGTGGTCAACATCAACAGCCTCGGACAGCCAGGTGTCGTAACTCCCCGGATTACTTTAGTGGTCTCAAACGGTCTACACGCGAGGTGATGCTTAGGTGTGCCTCACGACTCATCTCGAATCGTAAGTGTACTTCGTACATCGTGTTATCTCACTTGTGGGACTCGGGTTCAGAACGCCTTTGTGAGAATTATTAGAGTTGTTTTCACACTATGTCGATAACACTCTCGTTCAAACTTGTAAGTGCGGAACGCTTATTACTAACCTCGATGTTTACTTACTTATGGAAGCTCGATGGACTGATCGTAGATTCTTATCATGCTCATACCAACAACATCTCTAATGGAAGTTCTCTCAAAAGGCAACAAAAAGTAATGAATGATTCTTCGTCAAGTCAAAGAATCTACAAAGTTAAATACTTAAGAGAACTTCATCAGATCTAGTAATCCAACGCTAAAGAGCATATGAGCATGTTGAAGAAAGACGTGGAGACACTAGAGCAACAAAGCTGACCTGATGCAGACTACAACAACATACTATCACTACACTTTCAAAGAACAAAGAACAAAAGAACAAAGAAAATGATGACGTCAAAGCAGAACTGTTCAAAGGAAACAATTTCTCTACACTGAGGAGATTGTTCGAATCAAGACACTTCTTCTCACAAGAAAGAAGAATGTCAGAAGACTTTAAAGCTACTATTACACAAGACCTACATCGTTTATCACTCTTTCATTCATCGCTAACACTTAGGGGAGATTGTTGGAATCACTCCTAAACCTTAATCAAGTGTTAGTGATTCATATGTAATAGTTAGCTTATTATGGCCTTTATGTTAGTAAATAGTCTTAGGCTTATGTAAGGCCCATGCTGAGGCCCAAGTCCAATAAGGAAAGGAAGGGACTAGGAGTGTTGCCCTAGCTCCCTTTCCTATAAATACCATGTAATAACCCTCACGATGGTTGGTTGTTCAATTTACTTTTCATTCATACTCCCTAGCGTAACCTTTCATATCATACGTGTATGTTTGTGTGTGTTATTGTTCATCCGCTTTCATCTCTTTCTTATTTCTACATATTGATGCTTGTGTTACATATATGGTGACCTAACATTTTGCCTTATGAAAAATGATGGGTAAGTTCTCAGATGAACTTTTCCCATAACTTCTCATTGGTTGAGAACACCATTGACAGCAAGGAAACTTCAACTTCGTTTCTTGCACCTCATTTCGAAGACAATACTTCTTGATTATAATTTCTTCAACTTAGTCTAAGCAGTCTTGTGAGTATTCTCAATACTAACAGATTGAGCAACAACATTTTACCCTGACAAAGCATTGTCCAGAAGCATGCTTTGAAAAGATATTTGACTTTGCAATCTTTAGCCCAATTGTTGATTAGAATTTCAAAGCAGTTTCATGAAATCCTTGTAAGGATTCTAATACAACATTCACTTCCTGGCCCCGCAATATTATGATACATTATCACGAAGGCTACACAAATGTTGCTTAACTTTCAAAATTACATGCTAGGATTAAGGTTTTTTCGAAAGCCTCGTTGCGGTAAGGTATGATTCGTTTGGGGAAATTAGAAAAGCCAAACTTAAGATATATTGGACTATATACAATATTAGCAAGAATTGGCATGATTGCTTTCAGACTCGAACTACCACCGGAGTTGAGCAAAGGTACACGCTGCCCTTCGTATGTTCATTCTGAAGAAGTGTCGTCGGTAACACCTCGAAAATTATCATAGCGGGAGATTGTGTCACTGGGGTATTACTTCATAGTTCACAGAACAAGTTACAGAAAACGACTCTAAATGAGACGTTTTGAAATAAATTATCATTCATTAAAATATGAGTTTACAAACGGTTCAAAGTTTATTCAATCATAAAAAGTACAACATTAAAGTTGTAAAGTTTTCAATGATAATATATGCATTGTCATCAAAATATTTTCCGTATACCATTCATGCCATGCCAACTAATTTCTTTCGAACCTGAGATAAACATGCAAAAAAGTGTCAACACAAAGGTTGAGTGAGTTCATAGGTTTGTAAATAAAACAATTGATTACAAGATTTCAAGTTTATAGCAAATGGCTACGTTGTTATATGGCCAGTGCTTGATTGCCTAACTGGTCAATACAAACGATAGGAACTGCATAAGTTTGAAAACAAAAGTGGACAATATAGTTCGTATTTTAATTGCAATGTGTACAATTATCTTCTTGAGAGTGATTATTGCTCTAACCTCATGGCACCAATGCATCAATCGTGTATATATAAACAATACATTTATATATATATATATATATATATATATATATATATATATATATATATATATATATATATATATATATATATATATATATATATATATATATATATTAAGTAACTTGCCCCGGTAGGTATTATGCCTTATACCTAGAAATTCAAATATAGTGCGTTTGGTTACCTATCTCGGCTAACACAAACATGATTCGTCCATCCCGATAGGCCTATCCACAATATTTTCGCTCACTCGCAAGTAATTAGCGGTCCATGATGTTAGGGACTTTTGGCATAAAAAACTTAGGCATGCATTAATACAGTTAAGGCATTCAGTTTGTAAGTAATTGTCCATAATCAAAATAATAGCATGTAATAAAAATAGTAGCATGTATCTCCCCCAAAAGAGTTTATAAAATAATTAAACAAAAGTTGGGGCTATGAACTCACCTTGTAGATAAGCAACAGGTTTCGACGATATAAAGTGTATATCGAGAAGTCACGAGCTTTAACGACAACCTAAAAATATAATAGTCGCGTCTTAGATATATAACGAGAAAGTATAAAATAATTTTTATGAAAGTAGTTATATACTTTTGACATTGTACACATTTTTGTAGGTTTACAAAAATATCAGAGTTGTATTTTTATCAAAAATATTAACAAGCCTTATAGATAAGTCATCTTAAGGTTGGGCAAAGATCCAATCTAATGAAAAAGTCTCCAAAAACAAGTTTCGTGTCATCAAACCCAAGCTAGCCGTGCGTCTATGCTATGGTTAAAAAACTTGAGACAACAACCAAGGCCATAGCCATGGCTATGTCTAAGCTAGAAGACCTTGAGACAACAGCCTTAGCTTAGCTTTGGCTTTGTCTCGCCCTCAAGGGATCAAAATACCACTAAGGTTCTTTAGCCATGCTTGTTTTCCGGTCAACAACAGGTCTGGTTAGTTTTTATAGTTTTTAGCCTTTCTTTTTCACTTTCTGCTAATGTGCTCTTGAGTTCTTCTAGGAAAAGTCATTCTGAGCAACTTTCGTGTTTTACACTTTTGATGATTCAGACCATAAAAGGGTCAAAATCGTATCAGCAAGCTTTTGTTCCAGCACCATATTTCCTTTTAGTAAAGCTTATCTAGGCATAACTTTTTAACCACAAGTGCTTTTTAAGGGATTCAAAAGCCCAAATTCATATTTTTATATTCTCTGCCTGTTTCGTAAGTTTACTAAAGTCCAAGGTCCAAATTTACTTATATCGATAGTCTAATTATAAGTACATACTTATATTTCATTGCAGAAAGTTTGGTTGCACATTCAGTTCTACCAAAACGGCCATAAGTTGAGTTTTAAAACTTGTTTTGACACGCGGCTTTAGCCAAACTTCAAGTTTAGGTCTTAGCTACATTTCATAAAACTGGGCCAACTACAAGAATGTGGCAACCCGGAATTTTCCAAACTAATTTTTTTCGATGAATTATAGTTAGTATTTCCTAAGTTTCACTTTTTTTTCCAGAACCTAATTGAACTTGAAGACGAGAGTATATCTCGTCAAGTGCAAAAACTATGCACTTAACGAGCCGGCACAACCTAAAACCTTTAAAACAATTTGATTTACTAACTAAGTTAAATACGAGAAACTATACGTGTGGATGGTCGTTTTTATCAGAAAAATCATTTCAGACGCAATGGCGAAAATCCCGTAATTTAAAAAGGAAATTTACTAAGCTAAATGGGACCCGCAAGGGTTATTATTAAAAGATTTCAAAAGTTTCAAAACTGCCCCTTAACTTGTATAAAAGTTTCATTTTGTGTTTACTTTAAAAAATTTGTTTTGTGTTTATAAAAGAAATAGGAAATATCAAACTAGGGAATCAATGACTTTGCACCAAACCCTAGCCTCCGCTCCCCCCCATTTATGGCAGCCGCCTCTACCACACGGCCGGCCACCTCCTGCCACCGCACCTATCAGCTGCCGCCACTAATTCCGGCCATCATCACCATGCCACACCAACATCACCAACGTTTGAAGACTAGAGGGTATCGTGTATTAGTCTGGTTGATAAGGGCGTCCTTTGTTTCGTATCTCACTCCTCACCGTCTACTCCTCTCGTCCTCATTTCTTGATTTGGTATGACAAACGAAAATCTAATCTTTTGTTATTATTATTATAATTATTTAAAAAAACCAATCTATGAATCGTTTGAATAGTTTTCGTGGATTAAAACGTTATTAAAAACTTGTTTTGATTAAGTTTCGTGTAGAAATATTTCAAGGTGGGGTTTGAGCGTTGGTTGTTCTTAAAGCGGGTAGGGTCAGACTCGTTCTACTCCTGAGTCGTGAGTCTGTGGGTCTCGGTTAGGCTTATATAAGTCTGGTTCTTTTGATTTTTCGGTTAACGACAAACAATACCAATGGGTGTTGTGTATACAGTATGTGGTGCTTAGGATTGATGTAGCAGGTTGATGTCACGAGAGTGCAATTTAGTTGTTTTATTTTCTGTCATTAAGGGTGCATCTGTGTTCGGATTGATTTCATTTACCTTCTGTAATATTTGAATTTTCTTAGATGTTATGTTTTGATTTAGTCTATAAAAGCTGAAGTTTGTTGTAACTATTTTTTAGTTTCGGACCAGGTAGAAATCGTGTGGGTCTCAGGTACCATTTGGTCTAGTTGTTATTTTTAGTTAATGTCATTCTAATCTTGGAATCAGGAGTGTTTGTTTCGTTCACCATGTTTTCGTTGTTATGGATCTGGATTCAGATCAGATGTTGCTTTGCGTATAGTGTAGTAGATTTGGGTTTGGGTTGCGGTTTGTGTCAAAACATTGGACTTTTATCGGATTAATAGTATTGATATATTTGGATGATTATTAGACATTAGACATTGGACAACTCTTATTGAACAATATCAGTTACGTTATGGACAACCTATATTGGACAACTTTTGGCCGACTACTAGTGGACTATGAAGCCCGATAAAAGCACAAAAAACATGTTAAATTATATCAACTCATTTAATTGGACCAATTAACTATCGGAACATGTTTGATAAACGAATTATAATAAAATTTTATTTATAAACTTCTTCGATCTAAAACTGATAATAAAACAAAATTATAATTTTTATTTACAAAACATACATTTCTTAAACATTCTAATTGGGGTTACTGGGTAAATATATGAAACTCTACCAGTTACTTACTTATTGCTTATTTGCTAATTGATCTTTACTTGCTTAATTTCCTTTACATGTTTTATTGTTATGTCGTGTGTTATCGAGTCTTGGTGAATTCTTATTAACTATTCCTTATAATGAATTGGGATATACATTATTCTTTAGTGTGAGTTATGTTTGGCGTGAGTTATATGTCGAGTCCTTATTTTACCACCACAACTAAACGTTAAACTAAACCTTTGAGATATTGAAAATGGACTTTTGAAATTAAGATACGCATATTCCATGAAAACTAAAACACGTTATCTTTCGGAAATTCATTTGCTCTGCTGGAGTTATTCTGAGATGACTATATACATATTAGGTTGTGTCAATCCCGTACCGTTATGCCTGTATTTCGATACTGTTGTGATATGCTTCTTGATGCCAGTTGTGTCAGTTATGATCCTTGTGTTACTTCATATCGAGGTGAGTTCATAACCCCCACTATACTTGTTTTGAAAACACTTTTGGGGGAGAATACATGCTTGTTTACTAAATTCCAATATTTGCAAATGACTTGATTCTTGAAAACTTTATGTACTACGCTAGATAACTTGTTCGGTTATTCACATATCATTACAATTACATTATTTCATTCGCCGTGCTAAATTCATTTTTTATTATTTTGGACAAGCTTGTGTGCGGATATAATTGTGTTAGGTGCATTAGTGGTTTGCTGTGTGGAACATTATTGTGGAACATCATTTTGTGGTACAAGCTTTGCGTGGTAATTACTTCATGGTTCTTATGGCGTGGTAGAATCCCGCATAGTTGTGAAAGTACGCACGTTTTAGATTGGTACATTCCTTGTGTGGTACTCACTTCGTGGTTCTTGGTATGCAGCGGAAGGCGCTGCTCTAGGGTCAAGGAAACTTCCTTTTCTTTGAGAAAGTTTTTCAACCTCCTAGGCAAAGGAACCTAATCGCTTTAGTGTAGTATGGTAAGCTCCTAGATTGATATCGTTCTCTAGGGGAATAGAAATGCTAGTAAGAAATATATGACGAGAAGGTGGGGTTGATGATGATTCTTTTTTATCTTCTTTATGGTTTTTTTTTAGAAAGCTAATGTAAAATCTCGGGGAAATTAGTTTGGGGGTGGTACTTCTATCGATTACTCTACTTTAACTAATTATATAATTATCTAATTACTACGCGTAGCTATGTCTAATTGAGGTGTGCTCGTATGATGATTAAAGATGTGTTCACTTAGATACTATTACTCCCTAGTTATCTTTTATTGGTTGGTTGAGTTGTCACGTCCTTTATCTTAACGCTTTGTATTCCTAAAGGTCGTAGGGTATGCGTGGTCTCTAGTTCTTTGAGGTTATCTCTCGTATATGACTCACGGAGTCGGCAAGCCTAAGCTATTTCATCCATGAACCGTATCATCATAAAGCATACTCAAGCATTAAATACAACGAAGATGCCTAGTTGCACTCCTAAGCCAATTTCAATTAAGACAAGAAACAACCTAACAATAATCAATAACTAGGTTTCATAGATCTAAGCAAACACACAAGTAATTTAGCTAGACATGATAGACAAGCAAGCATACACACAATCAATCGAATATGAGATAGACCTAATGATAAATTAGATTAACAAACTTATCTCGATGTGTAAAATAGGGTATGGGACCCTAGAATACTGTCCAAGTCAGACTATAACTGAGTTAGCGTTTGCTCTCCAAAAGTATACCTCTTAAAATACAAAAAATTAAATTCTATATATAGATTTACAATCGCGACGGCGTCACCTTTTGTATGACGCCAGTCAGTCACCACATTAGGGTTTTGTTGGCCAAGTCATCATGGGACGACGTCACTTTAGATTTGACGCCGCCGTGGTCATTAGTTGAGACGTCGTGCGGATTCTAGAATGGGCCGCCTCGAGGAAAACTGTGAGTGACGCCTTCATACTGCGCGACGCCGCCGGTTGTAAGACCGTGAAATTTCACCGAGCCGCCGCTGCATGTTTTGATCAAGTTTAATAGAGGACGGCGTCGCCTTTGTTGGGACGCCGTCAGGTTCTGCACGACGTACTTTGAGTGGCTTTCGATCTTGACTTTGCCATTTTATTCATGTATTTGCTCCTTTTCGTCCAAATGTGCTTCATTCCAGCATTTTACTTCCAAAAGACCTAAAAGTAAAAAAAAAAGAAATGAAATTAAGCAGTAACGGATATAATATGTGTCGAAATAGGGCTTAAATGACCTCTTAAAAGTGTATGTTTTAAATCCTTATCAAATATCCCTACACTTGGTATTTGTTTGTCCTCAAGCAATTTTGCTTTTGACCAATCAATTTATAAGTTAGGGGGCATGAAGCATTGGTTTAAAATAGTTTACAACAAGTAAAAATGCCACAATAGTCATAACAAGCACGGAAATTATATACTAGCACCTCACAAGTGGTGTTTGGATTCTCTCATCTCTCGAACAGAAGATAAACACTCATTACCTGGCATAGTACATAGATTACCATAAGCTTGAGACTAGATCAAACCACCACCGCTTTGTAGCACCTAGGAACAACTATCTAATAGGTCTTTACAAGGGTTGTAACGTTAGGCTTAGGGTAGGGAAACAAAGGGTTTTGTTGGATAGGGGATATTTAGTGGTGGCAAGTCAAAAATCTTATGTTACAAGCATGTAAAGTGTGGCGTTGCTAAGCTAAGACTCGACTCACTAACACTAGATAACTTGAAACAAAACAAACATAAACATAAAGATAGATGTAGGATGGTAGCCCGTATGTTTTTTTTTACATCTTTTTTCTTCTTTTTTTTTGATTTTTTTTTCATAACTTTTTACTCTACCATCATCTACGATAACATCAATATATAAGGGATTTATAGAGCATCCTACACTTGAGTTTTATTTCTAACACTAATTGACCCGATTTGGAAAGATCAAAACACTTAGAGTATTTAATTACGAGACAAAGGGAATTTGAATTTATCATTCTTCCTCGTACTCCATAAAATATTACTTTTACCCATGAGTCCCATTGTCCCAAAACCGTGTACAAAAGATATGACTCGATTTAGCAACCATGCAAGTAACTAGATATTTGCACTAAGGGTTAAATAATGATAACAATAATGCACTAAATATATGCATACAAGGTAGGCTATGCATTTGGGTACATTTGAGGGTGGATTGTAAACAATGCTCTTCAGTGATATTCCAGAAAACCAAAAAATCATGAGAACCGCGAAAAGGATAGGCTCTGAAGGGTTAACTAGGGATATCGTGTACTAAAGATGAGTACATCGCAAGGGTGTGGGGTAATCACTCAACCGATGTGGAATATTTAATTATAATACAGGTTTCAAACAAGGGTTATCATAATGCCTCTTATCACTTAGTTACTCCTAACTACACAAGTGTAGTCTCACTAGCGATCTCGGAATGCATCACAAAACAAGTTTTATAATCTATTATACTACTGGTACACTCACTAAGCATTAAAGATGAATGCTTTTATTCCTAAAGATCTAGGGGCGAACCTCACATTTTTGGGGTGGAATTTGAGTGGTAAACGGTTTTTCTAGTCATATAATTCCTATCCATGAGACGCTTTTTAAGACTAAAGTTTAGCTCGTAAATGTCATAAAAATTAAATTTGTGCTAAATTTCCCTAACCAATATTTCTCATAGTTTATTACACAAATTACCAAGGACAAGACAAATGATCAAGTGAGTGAATAGTTTCTAAGTTCCCGTTTATTCTCCCTCCCTACACTTAAACTGAACATTGTCCCCAATGTTCCCTGAAAGTATCAAAGTTATGATAAAGGAAGGTAAGTAAGGGAAAGAAGCTAGTACTCCCCTGATTAGCTCGGTAGGATACGTATGAAGTTGCGGTTAAAATCTTTTCCAAGAAGAATGCATGAGTAATAAGCTTCATCCAATTTGTGTTTCTTCTTCTTGCCAAATATAACCTGCACACTTATAAGAAAACAAACGAAACCTTCACGTAAAATCGGTGGTAAAACTATATATGACACACAACTACACTAGAAAGCAAGTAAGATATAATACTTGTGGAATGGATGTTTGCAGTTTTTCTGAAAATTAAGACCTAGGAATTTCCAAAAATTTATAAGTTGCACAAACAAAACTAAGTAATTGCTTTTCTACATAGCCCGACGTTGTCAGGCTTTAATCTGACGCCATCGTGTTGTTCGACAGAAAGTGGTTCACGCATTTTTTCTGGAAAAATTACATCATTAAAACCTGGAAAAATTCCTGCAAAACATCCATTATGACTCGATACAAGCATTTGACTCTAACAAACACACATATATATGTGCCATAGATTGTCATCCTTATGTGCCATTCTCCATTCCCATCACTAGGTGGTCTATCCCAACTCCAATTATACTTAGGCTTCTCACTCTCAACTTTCCACCAATTCATGTTAAGATTAATGGGTAAGGTTCCTAGGAATTCGGCCATCTTCCTAAACACTAAAGTATCCTCGAACGGGTTCACTTCAATGTCCCTAGCCAATTGTTGTTCATTAAGAGTTATGTTACTCACGAAGGTCTCTTCTAGATAGAAAGGTCGTTGAGGGCCTACAAAATCTATATTGGTCCAAGGTCCATATCTAGATGATCTTTTATCTAACATTATCTCATAGGGTATTTGTCCATCCTCTTTGTAGTAAATATGCTTCTAAACATCGTAAATTGACCTAGCACTCCCTTCTCCTACCACTGTCTTAGACATCTTACAATCAATTATGGCACTAGAGGTAGCTAAGAATCCTCTTCCAACTAACAATGGGCATGTTGGGTCCTTATTCATGTCTAGCACATGGAAATCCGCTAAAAGAGTTAATCGACCTATGTGTACTACCATGTCCTTTATTATCCCTACCGGATACGCAATACTACCATCCGCTAAACCTAAGATGGTTTCCGTTGGTTTTATTTTTCCTAAGTTAAGGCTTTTATGGAGGGACAACGGAAGAAGGTTGATGCTTGACCCTAAGTCGGCTAATGTGTCGAAAGCTTTGGAATTTCCAATGCTACACGAAAGAATGAATAAACCGGGATCATCTAACTTCTTAGGTAACTTATTTTGCACAAATGCGAACCCACATTCTCCTAATTTTAGTTCTTGCTCATATTTATCTTTTAAAGTATTATAGTAAGGCGCATGAGTCAAGACTTCAAGAACCGGTTTTTCTTGGTGGAGCTCCTTATACTCCTCTTCTAGAGTGGGTTTGGGTTCTTGATTGATAGGTTTCTCAAGATTTAGATGGACCATCGGCTCGGGTTGTTGGTATCTCATGACGGATCGTTTGGACCCCGTGTTGATGGCATTAACCGAGTGGACTTTTGGGTGTGAGGGGCATGGATATGCACTCTCCCTTGGTGAGCAAGAACATGAAGTTGATGAAATCAAATTCACTTTTGGGTTCTTTATAGTGTCACTTGGGAGTGATCCAATATCTCGGTCATTGAAGGCTTTTAAGAGGGTGTCGAGCTTGGTTGTCATCTCGCTTTGTCGTTGCTTGAAATAGGCTTCAAGCTTAGTCAATAGAGCTTCTTGAGATGACATGAACTTGGACACCATTCCCTCAAGATTAGTGAATGTTCCAGTGTTTGGGGGGTTGTTATAGGAGGTGTGGTTTGGTTGAGACCTATTGGGTGGACTAGATGAGTTATTTTGGGACGGGTTCGAGTTTTTGGCTCCACCTAAGTTTAGGGTCATTTCTCCATAAGGGGTTATAGAAATTTCCTAAGTTGTTTTGCTCTGGCTTGAAAGTGTACCACTTCTCTCCCGCTCCGTCGGTACATGTGGAGGCGTAGTTCGCAAAAGCTTGTTCGGGGAGTCTAGTGCAATCACGAGTGTCATGGGGACCACTACATAATTCACAAGTTAGAGTGATTTTGTTCACTTGGTGTGAAGCTTAGGATTCTCATAGGAGCTCATTAGGAATTTGACTTGATCTTCAAGTTCGATCATCCTACGATTGTAAGGTTGTGAGTCAATGGGAGTCAAGGAGATTGCCTTGACGGTTTTAGGCAACTCACGGGGGTCATTCCAACATTCATTGTCATAGAGGTCAAGGTCCTCTATTGTACCCCACGATTCTTCCGCGATAAGTTCACTAAGTTTGCCACCGGCAGGTTGGTCGATGGTTTGCCTAGTTGAGAGATTGACATGATCGTAAAAGATTTGGACTTGAAGCCAAAGATCGATGCCATGATGAGGGACTTTATGGAGTAAGTCCTTGAATCGAGTCCACGCCTCATAGAGAGTTTCGCCATGACGTTGTTGGAACATCAAGATGTCGTTACTTAGTTTGGTGGTTCTCCCCGGTGGGAAAAATTGGGCGAGGAAATGAGTAGTGAGATCATCCCAACTTGAGATGGATCGCCGGAAGTCGCTCGCCAATTACTAGCTTGGTCCCAGTAGAGAGATTGGAAGAGACGCAAGCTGGTCTCCAGTGGTAGCATCAAGGTCGATAGAGTCAACGATTTAAGGAAGTCCTTGATGCCTTGGTTAGATCTTTGGAACTAAGTCCATGGAATGCACATCCGCTTTGCACCAACCGGATGGTGTCGGGTCGAAGCCATAGTCGAGCTTGATCGAAGCTCGCAGTGTTCCTATAGCCTTGATGGTTCGGTTCAGAGTATTCACCAAGAGTACGGCCTCTTGGCTGGTCAATTGGTGGTGGGTTGATTGGAAGTGGTTGATTTGGTGGGTTATCACCTTCCATGATGAAAAGTGACAAGCTTACGAACAAAAACACGAAAAAGGGGGATAGACTACAAGGAAACTAATGAAAATGAGAAAAAATCTTACTTGATAGGAATCAAGCAAGGGAACCTAAACGAGATAGAGATCTAAATAGCTATTCTATTCCCCTAAGACCGGGCCAAAAACTTGATCTTGCAGCGGAAGATGCTCGGGGTCAAGGAAACTTCCTTTTCTTCGAAGCAAGTTTTCAACCTCCTGTGGGCAAAGGAATCTGTAGTGTAGGTGGTAGGCCTCGATTGATATTCGTTAATACAAATAAGTCGTAGTAAACGCTTATTTATATTTTTACGATCTTCAATGTTTAGTCGATAACAAATGTAAAATCATTTTAACGAAACAAATAAAATACGTAAATGGTTTGATCCAATAGTTTTCAACACACTTGATGCTTTCTTTTCAATACAAAACACTAAA
>OU343219.1:225648947-225739766 GCA_910596185.1 Chrysanthemum makinoi | reverse complement strand
CTGTGGTACTTCGTTACAGTTACGTATTGCTTAGCTCAATCAGTTCATGAGGACGAATTGGTAGCTAGAAATAACCGAAAATCCTTTTGGTGTGGCTATACATCCAAACCTTTATAGTTTATTCTATTGGGTGAGCCGTACATCCCAAGTGTCCATAACTTCTAGTTTTTAAATTCATGAAAAACTTATTTCAATTGTTTAGGTCACTTTATTTAACAAAAACAATTTTTCACAAAACAAATAGCAGGTCACAATGAGCATGATATTTAGGTGTGTAAATAAAGACCAATATTGATGTTATGATTACGATATGTATTAATCCATATTGCATACAATTAGGTGTCAAAAACAAGTAACAATTATGCACATAAGGAATCACAAACATATAAACATAAACATCAATATAAACACATATTGTTCCGAGTTCTCTCGTGGGTCCTATAGCCGGAAAAACACATAAAAAGCATAGCAAACTTAATTAACCATTAATTACGCTATTTTATGTATTTAATAACAATATGTAATTCCAATTATCACTATAATTCTAATTAAAAATTAATTCTAATAAACAAATTCAATTCCAATTAACAAATTAATTCTAATTAACAATTTAAATTAATTTGTGTGTGTGTTTTTTATTTTTTATTAATAATTGACAAGTATTGCATATAGTTGTCAAAACAAAAATAAAACGAATAACTAATTAGATTTCATGGATCCTTTTAAACATGTTTATTAAAGCGTGTAACCCATAATCGCAAAAATGAGATGGCTCGTGATACCACTTGGGATTTTATAATCTAGTTAGCCAAGTAACGCAAACGAGTATGCATCGGAATTGGATCTAGTTAATGCAATTAGGTAAACACGTAAATAATAAACAATAATAAGTAAAAGGTAAATAGAAAACTAACCTTTGATGTCAATTGCACGCTATCAATGAACAAGGAACCAAAGAAACCAAGTATCTAAAATAGATAACTCTACGAGTATCACACACGAACACTTAAATACCACGAAAAAGAAAACCCAAAGAACACTTCTCTCTATTCTGCCCGAGATCAAGATGTCCGAGAACCATCTCTACAATGTTACCCGATATCGGACAGTGATGTCCGATATCTTCCCTTTGTTTTGTCCGAGATCTACTACGAACAGAAAACCAGATTCTTGCTGCCAAACTAGTTCGACTAGGAACGTTAGAACAAGAAGATCAAAATTACAAACTCTAAAACCACTTGGATGATTCGAATGCAAGGCTTAGATTTTGTAAAACCTAACTAAACCCTAATCGGATCATAGGTGATTCCGATCGGGTATATTAGTTCAAAGATAGATCAATTATAGGTTTTTAGGGATAGTGTAATCACATGCATATAATGAATAAGTAGGTTTATATTTATAGGGTACAAACCCTAGATTATCTTGGACACAAACTTGCGTACCAAGCAACAAACCCACACCCAATCCGATCGGCCATGGACTTGGCCCAAGGCATTCCAAACTGACCCAAGTAGTAATTGGAGCTAGTCCATGGGTTGTGTAAAATGGATTGGATATCATGTATGCATACTTGGGTCGAATATTATTCAAGTATTATACGTTCATCACGTACTCTCGTGTTTAACGTGTGTGCCCCCATAGGATCACACACTTCTAATCATTTACGTGTGTTTTAAATCCCATAAACCAACACTCCACACATACACATGAGGTGATGAGTATGTGATTTTTTTGAAATTTTTTTTATGAGATGTAGTTTGGTCCCGATAATTACTAACGTTAAGCCCTTAAGTCACGAAACTTAAAACTGGGCAACATAAATATGTAATACTTACAAAAATGTTAAAACTTATCAATATACTCCAACTAGGTATATTAAAAGTGTGATAATTCTAATAGGGTGCGTTTATGTTGTTAAAACCTAATAACGTAATTTCGAGCACGCGTATTACGTAAAGGGTCAAATGTTTACCTAAATATGGCAAAGTGGCAATAATTCATATGAAATATGACTATTGGTGAAATTTAAGTATTTTGAACACATTGACTCATCCTAGTCTTGTATTGGCCGCGAGGAAAATTCGCACGATTAAACTTTTGAAATTACTTATAAAAGTAATTTAAATTAAATTGTTTATTGTGTTTAGCGTTGTGTGCGGTTTTCACGTTTTGCGAGGTAACTTCTTGTTAAGTGACAGAGGTGAACAAAAATGTTAAAAGAGTAATAATTCGAAATAGAGTGAGTTATTTAACTTGGAAAATTACCGGTTAACTACCGATTACGGCAATTGCTTTTACGTTATAGTAAAAGTCAAATAGTCAAAAGTCAAAGTCAACTTTAAAAGTCAATGGGTAAAATAGTCATTTTACCTTATGAAAAATTACGGGTTGCTACAGTATCTACCCCTTAAGGGAACTTCATCCCAAAGTTCATTGGGTCTCTTCTAGAGGAGTAGTTAGTGTTTTATCAAAAAGACACTTCTTTAGATTGCACACATGAAAGGCGGCGTGTACACTGCTAAGTTCGGGTGGTAACTCGAGTATGAAAGATACCAGGCCAATTTTTGCTAATATCATATAAAGTCCAATATATCTTAAGTTTTGCTTTTCTAATTTCCCCAAACGAATCATACCTTACCGCAACGAGGCTTTCAACAAAACCTTAATCTTAGCATGAAATTTTGAAACTTAACGCTTACATTTGTATAACCTTTCTGGTGATAATGTGTGGCCTAATATTTTGGGGCCAGTTAGAGGCGTTGTAGGAGTGAATCTGGTATAGATTCCTTACAAATATTTCGATTGGTAAGCTCGAGAATTTCTAATCAGCAATTGTGCTAAAGATTGCAAAGTCAAATATGCAGCAAGCATGCTTCTGAACAATGCTTTGTCATAGTAGAATGTTGTTGCTTAATTTATTAGTATTGAGAATACTTACAAGATTGCTTGCACTAAATTGAAGAAGTTATAATGAAGAAGTATTGTCTTCGGAATGAGGTGAAAGAAATGAAGAATAAGTTTTCTTGTTGTAAATGGTGTTGATATCACAACTTATATTCGTCACTTTCAAGAGTTGGCATTAGTGTGCCCAGTAATGGTCTCAACCAATGAGAAGTTATGGGAAAAATTCATTTGAGAACTTCCACTTAGTATTCAAGATAACGTAACTTCGTTTGATCACTCACACTGGATGAAAAAATCCATATGTATCGTAACCTAGTGGTTTAAGTTGTGCGAGCATAGACTGCTCAAGGATCTAACAACAACAAAAATAACAATAGTGACGACAATAGTAACCAACGGTGATGGGATGTGGAAAGTGAGATCATTTCAAGAAATAATTTTCCCAAAATAATGGCCAATAAATGGGAGAAGCTCATGGGAGATCTTATGTGATGGATGATGGGATATCGCACCCATTTTGTTAGTTTGAGAACAGACTAAGTCCATTAGCTCAAGAGTGTAACTAGTCTGTTAGCTCAACAATATGGAATACTTAGGCTTATGCGACTCGTGCATAATCAAGTCCGTGGCAACCAAATTCTGTTCTTGAAACATCTGATTCTATCAGGTCGGGTTTCAAGTAACTTTAACCAAATTCGTTAACTCAATAAACGGTTCATGTTTGTAAGGATTTGTAACAGGAAAAGTGATTTAGGTTGTTCAAATGAGGTCTTAATGTTTTCTTGAGTGGTAAGACACTATCCTGTTTTCTAGATCTTTTCAAAGAATACTAGTGATTCTCGAGTTCGAGTTCATACTCATGCTATATCGGATACAAATAAGCCCACTCATTTATAATTTGTTTCTTACATAAAGAAGCGTCCCAATTTATGTAAGTAAGAAATTATAAACTTATTGATGGGTTCCATCGGGGTTTTAAATTTATAATCAAGAATTACCGGTTAACTAGGAGCACATTCGGGCAAGTATACCCTAGTCAAGTTGTAGTATAGTATATGGTAAATCAAGGTCGTCCCAAGAGACTTGGTTGCACTCAAGTGTCGTTTGTTTGTTTAAGCAAGTAACAAGTTGATGGTTATGATTGTCACATATCAAACCAACAAGAAAAGCAATATAAGAACAAGCAAGTATCAAGGTCGTGGTTATGATTGTCACGGATCAAACCACTAAGAAAAGCACACAAAGAACATACATGTTTAGACAAATGATCACAAGGATATTAGGATGTTTAGTTTGGAAAACATATTATCAAAGATAGAACCTATAATAATAGTTTAGTGTTTTATAAATCAAATGTGCATAAGCCTCAATCAAGTGGTCATGTCATGAGCCTTATACCAACAACAACAAAGAATCCTTTCGGCCTTAGACTTTGATGTTATTACTTTGTGAAGTTCCATTTACTTGAAAGATAATGAGAACACATATTCAAAAGATTCCTTTCGGCCTTAATCCAAATTAAACCTTTACTTGTTATGTTTATTAATTCTCTTGCACAATCGTCACAAAGTGCAAGACCAAAATCATTTGTCTATTAATGAATTGGAACTAACCATTGTTAAGAATATTTCGACATTAGACTCAACAATGATCAACCAAAACAATAAACAAGAACAAGTTCCAATTCAACCAAATATGATGTTATCAACATATTCCAAACAAACACTACAATTATTCAAACATCCTTTTATCACAAGTTCTCATATGAAATAAACAAGTATAAAGACAACATCCACAAGACAAGAACACATCACAAGAATCACATAATCAACACAACCAAAGAACCAAACATGAATCATAACATTCAAAATCATAAAAGTAACAAGGATTTACCCAAAGTAAGGTTACATTAGGCAAGGGTGAAGGATTATAGCACTCCTTCAAGCCTCCAATCAACTACAACTTCTAACCAAGCATACTTCTGGAAATGGCAAAGGTTTGTGGTCTTTTGGGAGAGATGGGTTGGTGGAAATTCGTCCTTAAGGGTGGAGGCTAGAATTACACACACAAAACTAACCAAAAATGGTCTTATTTATAGGTAGAAGCCACCCTTAGCCACCAAGTAAGTTTCTTGGGCACAAAGTGTCATAAAGTAGCAGTTTTAGGAGTTATTAGGACCATATGATCGGACTTGGGGCTTAATGGCCCTAAAGGATGCATTAAAAATAACTTGGAGAAGTCAGATTGGAGCAACCGTTTTGGTTGGGCTCCAACCGATCCGGTTGCGACCTTTTTACAGAAAAGGTCAAAAGCAAAATTTGTAGATCTTTCTCTTAGCTTTCCGTGGCCGCGAACGGGGGGTCAAACGGAGTCCGTATGCAAACGTTATGGCCAAAATGGTGAAGGTGTGTCGGGAACAACGAGTCTTACAATATTTCTTCGTTTAAGCTTCTTTTGTTCATTTCTTTCTCGTTTCCCTTCTTGAACTTTATTCTTGAGTCTTTGGACCACTATCTTGATGAATTTGTCTTCTCGAATATACTCCACAAGTCTTGCTTTTGTCGGGAATTCTTAGGTATATAGAAATCTTCGTATTTTACTTTTTTTCCGTCTTTTTCTCCACTTTCCTGTACTTGGCTACAAATGAACTTGCAAACACACTTTTATACGATTAAGCATCAAAAGCATATGATTATAGCCAAATAACATACATAAAATCACGGATAATGCTACTAAAAACATGCACAATTTAAGCGTTATCAAATTCCTCCACACTTAAACTTTGCTTGCCCTCAAGCAAATCTAAGAAAAGAAAAAAAATTAAACTACATACCGAAATGACAAAACGAAAAGAAAAATTTTAAAAACGAAATATTTTTGGCTTTTTTCTACTTTTTTTTTAAATATATAAAAATAAGCGAAAAAATGAGCGCAAACTCTCCCACACTTAAGGTTTTGCTTGCCCTCAAGCAAATCTAGAAATTAAGAAAAATAAAACCCACATGGTGCATGAAAGATGATTAACAAAAATATGATGCAAATCCACCAAGTACAAGTACAAGATAAGATTCATCGTTTTAAGCTTTAAGAGGTCAAAAATCGAGATGTTTGACAATACCCCATGGATTCTCTCGCTTGATAACATGGCTAAGCAACCTCACGAAAAAGAACGGATGTATAATTCACTCAACACTCAATTTATTTAGTGATGGATAGTATTAAGGAATAATACACTCATATTGCTCAGTCATGATCTAAATATTACCATAGGCTTGTATAAGAAACAAAACTCCACCGACGTGGCGTAAGCACCAAGTGTAAACATCTAAAGAGGGTTTTTATTCGGGTTATAACGACAGGCTTCAGGTGATTAAGGGGTATGGATAAATTATGAGATTATTTATGAAATTGGTGTTAAAGAAAAATAAAGTCAAGTCTAATACCCATGTTGCTAGTTACCGAACAAACCGCAAACCCGAAAATGATTATAGTTACAAGCTTCTCTTCTTCAAATATCGATCACCAAATATGTATCACGTCTTAGCACATTGTCTAATCGATATCTCAAACATACTTCATCCTTGTCATCACATATATTTTTTTTTCTTTTTTTTTTTCGATGACTTATTCCTTTTTTTCACATTTTTTTTTCATACTTTTTTTTTATCATATCCTTCTTTCTTACATCATATCTCCCCCACACTTCGTATAAGCATACACCACAAAAATAATCCAGCATAGCAAGCAACTAGCAACCAGCCATTTAGACATTGACAAGGGTAGGCAAAGGTTTAAAGTGTAAAATATTTTTATATTTTTTTGGATGTAACAAAAACGAAAAGGATGGCTCGGAGGGTGTAACTAAGGGTATCTAGCGCTAAAGATGAGCGCTAACAAATGGGTCCATGTAAGGGTGGTTAACTAACCGATGTGGCTAGCTAATATATCATTAGATGTAAACGGAAGGCCATTTGGTTTTATTCCTAAGGTTGCCTCTTTATCACGCATATACACTTATATCACACAGAATGTGATCTTACTCTGATGCATTAATGATTTACAAGTACAAGTTCTAGAATAAATAAAATCACCGGCACATATAGCAGATCCAAGCATAAAAATGTATGCTATATATGAAACAGGCTCAAATCCTCACAATTTAGTGGAAGGGCTATAATATCGCATAGCAAATGTTATCGATCCCAAAATAGATTGCAATATTAATCGGGACACATCTCAAGTTTTTCAAAATTCCGATTTCACCATTGGTTTGATCCAGTTATTCTGATATATTATCCTATAAGCATGAAAACAACTAGATCATAAGGGCAAACAAGTTCACAAAATTTAAAAATTGGCCCAAAAATTTGGAATCTAAAAACTAATTTCGCTTTTCACAATAATATTTTCCCCCCACACTTAAGTTAAACATTATCCTTAATATGAAAATAAACTTCAAAGCATGTAAAATAGGGAAAATTAAAATAAGAATAGAACCGAGAAAGCGAAACTTCACGGGGCTAAACATCACGTCGAACTCCATATGATAAGGTGCTAAGCAGCGCTAGCATAATAGTGTGAGATCAATCGATTTCTCATCAAACATGTCTAATCCCAAGTATAACGTCACCAACAATCCAATCAATCCTTCCTCCATGAGCTTATTAAATCTGCAAAAATAAACTAAACTACAAAAACGCGTAAAATTCTAAAACTCACTTTCGTAGGCATCACGGTTGCATTTAGCGTATGCAACAAGCCTTTAAACCCTCGGTAGCAGGTGGACGAGGATTATAGTCTCGTGAGGGTTTCCAGTGAACATACCCACAAAGTTCAAAACACTTTATTTTTAAAACACATGTACTTATTTATTCACAAAGTACCAAATTAACAAAACTTAAAATGGAAAAACCAAAAACAAGAAATGATACTCTTGCAAAAACAAAAAGATATTTAAACTTATTTGATCTAAACACGAACACAAAAAAAAAAAAAACAAAATCGAAAAAAATGACCTTTTTTTTTTGGTTAACAGATTAGTCCAGCCGAATGGTTCTGGGGGTGTAACCGATCGGTTGGAATGAACCAAATGTGACCAACCTTCCAACCGAACCGGTTACGTCGATGACCGATCGGTTGGAGAAGGCTTTTTAAGATTTTTTTTTTTTCTTTTTTTTTGCTTGATTTATTTCAAACCTTTTATTGATAAAATAAAACAAGAACGTAGAACGTTACGGACACAAAACTAAACACAAGTAAATAAAACACATAAACACATATATTATCACGAACATAAAACAACACTAAAAAATAAGGATAAACAAATAAAATCACGATCACAGAAAAATGACAATCACATAGACGCAATCAAACACAATTAGTCACGTAACACAAATCAAACAAGATAATCTAAAACAAGATAATCTTATTCAAAATTAATACGAAACTAATATAAACAAAAATAACAAAAACAAATAACATAGAGACATGCAAGAGATCATATAACATATAAAACATAAAACTTACGAAACAAGAGACACACAAAATAATTTTTTATTTTTTTTGGACAGAACACTCCAACCGGATCGGTTACGGGTGGTGACCGATCGGTTAGAGTGGATTTTTCTTGAAAAATATTTACCGAGGGCTCCAACCGATTCAGTTGGGATTCCAACCGATTCGGTTAGAGTTGTTTGGGTGGTTTTGGTGGTTTTTTCGCAAGAACTTTTGAACACACTTAGAAAGCAAACTTTCAAATGAGCATTTTTAGCAAACATGAGATGAAATCCCAACATCAAAAACTTGATTTTGATGCAAAGATCATTTGAGCAATTATGAGAACATGAGAGATTTTTCGAAAAAGACAAGCATTCAAGCAAACTTCATGAGGAAACATCAAGAGAAATCAAACAAGATCAAAGCAACAATTATTCATGAGCAAGAGCAATTTAGCATTCAACAAACAAACAAACACAAGAATACAAATGCAAGTCCCCGGAAACGGCGCCAAAAACTTGATGTGCTTCGTCGTGGATTTAAATTTATAATTAAGAATTACCGGTTAACTAGGAACACATTCGGGCAAGTATACCCTAGTCAAGTTGTAGTATAGTATATGGTAAATCAAGGTCATCTCAAGAGACTTGGTTGCACTACAAGTGTCGTTTGTTTGTTTAAGCAAGTAACAAGTTGATGGTTATGATTGTCACATACCAAACCAACAAGAAAAACAATATAAGAACAAGCAGCATATCAAGGTCGTGGTTATGATTGTCCCGATCAAACCACTAAGAACAAGCACACAAAGAACATACATGTTTAGACAAATGATCACAAGGATATTAGGATGTTTAGTTTGGAAAACATATTATCAAAGATAGAACCTATAATAATAGTTTAGTGTTTTATAAATCAAATGTGCATAAGCCTCAAGCCTCATGTGGTCATGTCATGAGCTTTATACCAACAACAACAAAGAATCCCTTTCGGCCTTAGACTTTGATGTTATTAATTTGTGAAGTTCCATTTACTTGAAAGATAATGAGAACACATATTCAAAAGATTCCTTCCGGCCTTAATCCAAATTAAACCTTTACTTGTTATGTTTATTAATTCTCTTGCACAATCGTCACAAAGTACAAGACCAAAATCATTTTTCGATTAATGAATTGGAACTAACCATTGTTAAGAATATTTCGACATTAGACTCAACAATGATCAACCAAAACAATAAACAAGAACAAGTTCCAATTCAACCAAATATGATGTTATCAACATATTTCAAACAAACACTACAATTATCCAAACATCCTTTTATCACAAGTTCTCATATGAAATAAACAAGTACCAAAATGGTGAAGGTGTGTCGGGAACAACGAGTCTTCCAATATTTCTTCGTTTAAGCTTCTTTTCTTCATTTCTTTCTCGTTTCCCTTCTTGAACTTTATTCTTGAGTCTTTGGACCACTATCTTGATGAATTTATCTTCTCGAATATACTCCACAAGTCTTGCTTTTGTCGGGAATTCTTCGTATATGGAGAAATCTTCGTATTTTACTTCTTTTTCTCCACTTTCCTGTACTTGGCTACAAATGAACTTGCAAACACACTTTTATACGATTAAGCATTAAAAGCATATGATTATAGCCAAATAACATACATAAAATCATGGATAACGCTACTAAAAACATGCACAATTTGAGCGTTATCACTTATGGTTCGGCGATTTACAATTTCTTTATTTAAATGAAAAGGCGCCCCGGTCCATTTAAATAAGGATATTCCAAATCATCCTACTTAAGAATTTGTAACACAACACTCATACTTAATCGATGAGTTGCAAGACGATATGTTATGAGACGACGTAGGTGTTCCAAGAGTATGGAAGGAATGTTTACACTCATCTTCGAAGACGAGGAGTTAAATAATCAGAGAGAATCAACATAGTGTTCAAAAGAATCAGTGAGTTCATAGTTATGAAATATTTTTCTCACAATGTTTGAGAAATAGATAAAACTATTGTGTGTCTCTTAATGTCAGAGAAATATTTAGGCCAATTGTGTATCTCACGATGTCTGAGATATATCTAAGTAAACTGTGTATCTCACGATGTTTGAGATATATATAAGTCAGTTGTCTACGCTGTTTGAGATATATCTAAGTCAGTTGTGTATCTCACGATGTTTGGGATATAAAGAAGACCATTTTATAATTACAATGTCTTAATAATAATGAGACCATTGTATCAACTACCATGTATGAGAAAGTTTCGTAGATTACAAAAATGTATATGATCGGGGGTATCTGGTTGTGCCATAATGCCTTGAATAGGCATATGCAGTCATATTTAGTCAATCGTTTATATAAACAGTCTTTATATAAATAATATAGTAATGTGTTAAGGAGTAGGCATGGCGCATGGAATGTAGAAGATAGCAATGAGTGATACGGGTTAAATGTAAGGTGTAGTTATAGTCTAGGTTCATATGCAGCCTATAACTGAAGCTCTCATTCCAATCTGTAACACCCCAAACAAAATATCATGATGGAAGATTGTGTCCTGGGGTATTACTTCATAGTTCACGAAACAAGTTAGAAAATGACTCTAAATAGGCGTTTTGAAATAAATTATCATTCGATTAAAACATCGAGTTTACAAAGAGGTCCCACAAGTTTGTACAATCATAAAAAGTACAACATAAAAGTTGTACAGTTTTTCGAATGATAATATATGCATCGTCTTCAAAATATTTTTCGTGCGCCTTCACATGTCATGCTAGCTAATTTCTTTTTGAACCTGAGATAAACATGCTAAAAAGTGTCAACACAAAGGTTGAGTGAGTTCATAGGTTTGTAAGTAAAAAATTTTATCACAAGATATCAAGTTTAGGAAAAACAGTGGGCTACGTTATTATACACCCATAGTGCGTTTGATTGCCTAACCGGTTAATACAAACGATAGAAACCGCATAGGTTTGAAAACAGGTGTGTAATTGCAATGTGTACAATTATCTTCTTGATAGTTATTATTGCTCTAAGCTCATAGCACACACGACTGACTATGTATATATATATCACCGGACGATATATATATATATATATATATATATATATATATATATATATATATATATATATATACTAGTGTCAAAACCCGTCCGATGGGCCGGGTATGACTTAATGGTTTTTATTTTTATGATTTTGTTGATCAAATATATTCAAAAAAGTAATTAAAAGTTAAATGAAAGGGTTAAGATATATAATTGATGTTACCATAATCCATTAAACCACTAAAAAGCGGTAAGTATTTTTGATTTGTGGTTTTTATTTTTAGGATTTAGTAGAACAAATATATAGTTAAAAGTTATAAAAAGTTAAATTAAACAATTAATAAGTATAGTTGATGTTACCATAATCTATAAAATGGCTAAAAGTGGGTAACTACTTTCTAACATTTTGTTTTAAACAATATTAATCATAAACATCTTTTACAGTTGATAATATTATTAACATTTATTATTATTATTGTTAATTATGTTTATTTAGTTATTGTATATAGGTGCTTCCAACTATTATTTTACCAAATTTAGATGATGTTGAGGATTTGAATTATGTTTATTTAGTTATTGTATATAGGTTCGGGGTTCGCTTCATAATAATTTTAATAATAATAGTTGGACGTAAAAAAATATTGAAAATCACATACAATAATAAAAATATACAATGAGAAAAAATTAGAAAAACCAAATAGTTTGTTTTAGCAAAAATATAATGTTGTGTATACAAAATAATGTTAACGTATTCAAATCCGATATAAGACTTCTTTGTAAACTTCACGTTTTGCGATTGAGTTGCAATAGTTTCCATCCCTATCTAAATATAGAACCTTCAATCCTATCTTGCGCTTGACTCTTGACAAAGCGACATATAGTTGTCCGTGTGAGAAGACACCTTTTTTGATAAAACTAACCAATTAACTTTTTTTTTTGTGACAATGTGCGTCCTGGTACTTTATTATGTCGTCACACAAAGCAGGTATGAATAGAAACTTCCTTATGTTCAATTTGAATGCCATTTTTGTTTCTGAAGGAGTAATTACCATATGGGGAATAGCGCAAATCCTACCACTCATATCATATAAATGGTTCATCATAGATCTATGATGTATTATATATATATATATATATAATATTGTTTATTAAAGCAAATAACCACCAAAAGTCTTGGGAAAAGAAAAAATTTATAGGCTGGATTATTTTATCCCATTTATCTTTAAATGTTCTCCTTTATTACCAAGAAAATTACAACATGAGCTTAAAATAATTGTATAGCCTAATTGCTTTTATATTGCCATCACTATTTTACTTTGTGCTCAGCAAGTATCGCCTAGCCCTTGGTGGTGGTAGTCATTTTGCATTGTATCTTAATAGTGACTTGTAAGACTCTTGCTCCCCTAGCTTAATTTCAATTTGAGGGCATCAATACTCTTTAGCTGGCAATTTACATTTTTTTTTTTTTTTTTGCTAATAACTTTTTAAAGCACTATACTTGTCAAGAATGAAGTTCTGCGTAGCGAACTAAAAAAATAACTCTTTTAGACATTAATGTTGACATTTTTGTCTTTCTTTAAGTATTATGACCATTTTACCCTTTCTCAATTTTTTTCGAAATACGTTTTTTTCGAATTTTTTTTCCAAAATATTTTGTTTGAATTTTTTTTCGATTTTTTTTTCTGAATTTTTTTTCGAAATACTTTTTTTTCGAAATTTTTTTTCTGAAATAATTTTTTTAGAATTTTTTTTGTGACATGCGATTTTTATTTTTATTTTTTAGATTAAAAAAAATTTCTGAATTTTTTTTTCGAAATTCTTTTTTTTTGAAATATTTTTGAAGGGGTAAAATGGTCTTAATAGTTAAAGAAAGACAAAATGTCAACATTAATGTCTAAAAGAGTTATTTTTTTAGTTCTATTCTTGACAAGTATAGTGTTTAATAGGTTATTAGCCCTTTTTTTTAGATAGAACGGGTCAAGTTTGGCCTCGAATGTATGGCAACTTTTGTTTGTCACGCACTCAAGACTTTAGAATGAAGGAATTTAAGGTACTTTCTCTTTCTCATACAAAGTGTAATTGAATAGCACTCCAAAGTTTAATGTTTAAATTTAGTGTGTGTATTCCTTTTAGTGAAGTTCACTGAAATACATATCTTTGTGCATGATGATATAAATATGATGTTGAATGTTTGCATCTATGTTAAAATGAGAGGCTCTGGGATTTGTCGTTGGTAAGTAACCTATGACGAAATGTCCTTCATCTTGTATATATTTTGACATGCTCAACTTGGATTGTTTAGTTTGGATATGAATGACTTATGGATTACTATTGGAAATTTACAAGCCAAGGTTTTTGTGTTATATGGAAAAAGTATGTCTTCATATTGCCATTTAAGAGTTATGTGTTTCTCTACGTGTTGCCTTAGCGGTACAAGAGCCATGTATCCATGACGGAGGTCTCAAGTCACAGATGACATGGCCACATGGTTGGAACACCAGTATGGGTTTCCCTATAGGTGGCAGTAGAATTTTCCCTTTATATTCTTGTTTCTTATCAAGAGGGATCTTATGTTATTTTATCCCATTATTTGCACTTCGGAATTTCAATTAAAGTGGATACCAGGTGATTACATGCATCATTTCGTCGGGCCTATGAGTAATGGACATATACGAACATAGTTAATACAATGAACAGCTTAAAGTTAAGCTACTACTCGGGCTCAATATAATGAACAAGTGGCCAATATCAGCAGGTTTTGGCTCGATCTTTATTATGATTTTACAATATCTTGTAGCACTTGACTTGTGTGCAGATGTTACATCTTTGTTCATAAACATTTTCCCTTATTTTTTCATGGTTTGCTTTAATTTCTTTCCCAACTTCATTGTTCTCGTCCATCACCTTTTTAACAGGATCAAACACACCATTTTTTGTAAACACACTTCAACTCCAACCCTATAAACTTCACTCATTAGCCTCGAATTTATGATCATAAGCCTCCATTTGGTAATAGAACTAACTCACCAGTTGTTAATTAAACCCTCACATAACGAAGCCCAACCACAATGTGTAACAAAGCACACAATGGACTTGTGCTTCAAGATCAAGTTTTGTTGAACCGTTCCAGGGTTATTAGCCCTCTCCCTTCTAATCTTTCAAGCAAACCTTCTGGGATCGCCGTCGCTATTCGACATCTCTGGGAGGCTTCAATCTTTCTAAGAAAAGCATGTTTCTAAGCTCGAAGCCTAGCAAGAGCTCATGAATTTGAGCTATGGTTCCAAATGCACATTAAAAAAAAGCGAACAGGGTTGAATCTATCGAGCCAAATTGATAGATTTTCGGCTAGCGTGGAGTTTAGTTGAATGGTTCTGTAGGGCCACTGAGTAAAGCAGGAAAGCGGCAGCTGTAAACATGACCACTTGTCAATAAGTTAGAATGTAATACCTAAAAAACTTGGCAATGCCCAAAAATTTAGGCGCTAAATGCATGTAACTTGATATACAGTGACCTATCTCTAGATATAAATTCTAGGCAACATAAATCCATTGCGGGCACCTCAAGAACTCCCACTCCGAGTAAGTAGTAATTACCTTTAGTAGTTCTTCTGAGTTGGTTTAATGCCCTGGTCGGTGGTCCATCATCCCGAGCCTCGAATGTATCAATAATACCGTTCCGCGAAGTGTTACGTCGTCGGTACAAACTGTCATAATAATAAAGCGGTACACATGATTGAAACTTTCATCTTAGAGGTGATTTTGAATATATTTAGAAGTGTTACATTATATGTATTTGACACTATTTATAAAGTGCGATACCAATAAGAAAGATAGAGCTATCATTATCTAAATAAGTTAGCTTACCTAGTAAATGTGGCCATGAGCAAACCTACGATCAACAGATGACTTATTTAAAACCATGGCATCTTCCATATCATATCTGCAAGATATAAGACCAATTAAGTACCCCAGAATCAAAGAAAACCATAAAACAAATGATTAAAGTATGATGCAAAATACTCTGAATAAGCAACCTTTTAGCACGCAACAATTGCATTAGTCCCTAATAGAGAGTCATCGGTCCTATATTTTTCATGCATACCAGTCCGTACAATTGGGGTTTGAGGGGTCTGGACAAGCATTTTATAGAATAGGGCAAGTATATACAACAATCGATAGCGATCATAAAGACTATAATGCGATGAAAGAACTGAAGCGATAAAGCTTTTGATTTTCACGACAATTGATCCCTTGTGAAGAGAAACTTATTGGTTGTTTTGCCATCTATATATCAAAAAGTAGTTCATAAGTAAAGAAAAAAAAAACGAAAGCTGTGGTTGCAAATGTAAAAAAAATGTTTAAAGTTTATAATATATAGACCTAACACTGGTACATATTGCTTGGACTCGATTGTGATCGAGACAAAGTGGTAAGATTTCCAACAACACTAAGTATTCGTTGGATGAATTTCTTCATGAGTAAGCACGAAGAAACTAAATCACGTATACGCCCACCATTTCCTTCATCTGGACACTCTATTTCCATGTACACCTATCAAAAATCAATCAACATAAGTCCTTTCCAATCTTATGAAATTCCTAGATTACGTATAAGAAAGAAAAATACGTTGGATCAAGAGGTAAATTTCACAGGTGGACCAAGCATTTTCCAATGTGTTCTTCAAAATTGCATTATCTCCATTTCTTTAACTAAAAAGGAAAAGAATCAAATAGGTGAGTGGGTCAACGGCCAATATAATATCCAGCTAATTCATTACTAATCATAAATTTTCCGAAACAAAAAGCCTAAAATCAACATCATACTTATTTATTTAAGAGCTAACTAATTTGTTTCTACCTCGATTAGAATCCTCAATATTGTTGCGCGAATGTTTATATTAGGCAAGCTTCCATCAGGTAGTGATTCAAGCCAATTTCTCAATAGGGTTAAAACTCCATGATCCAAAAACTCCATTTGTAGTTGTTTCTATATCGAGAAATTGGTAATGCAAATGAAATAATGTACTACGACTCCCATGTGTAAACGCTTATATAGATCTTGTACTCACTTTGTGATGCCGGTGAGAAGTGGCGACTTTATAGGTTTATTAATATTTTGGTTTGATTGTCTATTTGGCAAAACCATGCATCTTCTTACGCCACAACCTCAAGATACATACAAAAAGCTGTAATTAAAATTATCACCAACATGGTAATGATTAACAATCTACATAGAAGGAATCAATGAAATAGAAGAACTAGAATTAGTTATGATCCCGTGAGAACATAACACCTTCTATACCATCAAGAAATTTGGCAGTTAATTTGAAAAAAATTGAGACATTCTTTATTTTTTCTTAAGCACATAAAATGACATTATACACATAAATTATTATGGAATCAAACACTACCAAGATTTGGTATGGGAGATGTGAATATGACATCCATAAAATTATGACCTTCTCTTGTCACTAATGGAAATTTGAATAAAAATGCATTAAAATTAAACCATTATGTCTTTAATCACATAATGGTTTAATTTTAGCTCCCCATTTATGATTATCCCATTTGCCTATCTGAATAAAATTGCAGAAACAACTAATGAATTGCCATGCCATCAAGATACATAGTTTCCAAGCCCAATATAGTAGAAAGTTGATTATTCCAAATGCACCAAACTTCACTCAAGAAACAACTATGTACATCAAATAAAATAGCTAAATAAGAAGTGCAAAAATGAGAATTACTTACACTTTTCTATAATCCTTTGCAACATAATGAATTTTTGACGGTGGATACCCGATAATTGAGTATATATATGAGGGGTTTTAAATCATCGTGTATTGTGTTCTTAAAAAATGCAGTTATCACTTTCGGTTCTGAAAAGCAATGGGATCTCTAGAAAGATTCAATGGATCGAAGAGTGCACCGCTTGGATCATTAATGTCACTGGCGGAGTATATTCCTAATGGCTCAAGAGCCTCGATCCCACAGTATCTTGCATATTCTGGCCCAACCTACTTGCATAAAATTCACAACTTCAAGGCGTGCATATTATCTAATTTAATACGTACAGTAGACAAATATTTTGATGGTTACCATGAGAAGAAATAAGTACAACATATTACTTGAAGTTGGAACAATTTTTTTTCGCTATTTTATGCACGTTAAAAGAGAGAACCATAAAGAAATCGAAACATAAAAAAGAAAAAACATGATGATTATAAAATATGAAGGCATACCCCTCTTGTCTTTCCTGAGGTTGAGCACGATGATTTCAACTAAACTCTTGGTGTTCATCAAAAGCCCAATAGCAATAGCCTCCATGAATCAGTATACACCAATAACATCATAATTATTAATTATTATATAAAAAAAAATAGGGTTTTGGAAAACAACACGTAGGAAGCTGTTTTTAGGTTATGAGAATGAATGAGAGAAATAAGGATAAAACAAATTAATATTCTGGATCAAGTTTGCGACGGTTGTTTCATCCGGTGTCACCATTACCACCTCGTAGTGCGATTGGACGAGGAACCTTTCGGTTTCCGCTCATTGAAACTTCGGTAAAACACAACATGTCAGTAACATTAGCTCCTTGGTTCCTACACCAAAATCCCATTCTTTCACAAAATCAAAAGTCGAACATATTCAAGGGATAACTAAAACTTCACCCAAAAAAAACAATCGTCACTGTGAAAACTAAAAGTCGATAATAGTTTTAGGGATAAATATGTTTAGCAATAAGATATTAGAGTGTATTTATACAAAAGAAAAATAGGTTAAAAAAATATATATGGTATATTTATCTTTTAAGTAACATATATCATAATTTATATTAATTGTTATCTTCAAAAAATACATACCTAAAATAAAAATTTCAGAATTTTTTTATAATCTCCTTATTTATATTGATTTGAAAGATATAAATCAAAAATCAATCTACTCTAGTGGTAAGTTGATTACAAAATACATGAATGACCCAAGTTCAACTCCAACAAATGACTTCTTTTTATTAAAAAATTTTAAAATTCAGAAAAAAAAAACGAAATTTATAATTTCTTTTAAAAAAATTGTACATATATTAATTAAAAAAACGAAATTTATAATTTATTTTAAAAAAATTGTACATATATTAATTAAAATGCCACATGTCATTAAAAAAAATATAAAAAATGCCACATAAGCATATTGATGACGTGGAAATATGACATGGCTTTATGGGATGCCAAGTGGCATTTTATGTGGCATGCCTCCTCTTATATATAATGTATAGATATTAAGTAACTTGCCCCGGGTAGGTATTATGCCCTATACCTAGAAATTCAAATAAAGTGCGTTTGGTTACCTATCCCGGCTAACACAAACGGGATTCGTCAATCCCGATAGGCATATCTACAATATTTGCGCTCTCACGCAAGTGATTAGTGGTCCATGATGTTGGGGACTTTTGACATAAACAACTTAGGCATGTAATAATACAGTCAAGGCATTCAATTTGCAAGTAATTGTCGATAATAAAAACAATAGCATGTAATAAAAACAGTAGCATGTATTTCTCCCAAAAGATTTTTAAAAAATTTAAGAAAAAGTTGGGGCTATGAACTCATTGTAGTGATCAGCAGCGGGTTTTGACGATATAAAGTGTATATCGAGAAGTCGCAAGCTTTAACGACAACCTAAAAATATAGTAGTCACGTCTTAGATATCTATATATAAAAAGATTATATAAGTAATTATATACTTAGAGATAATTCATTCTAAGGTCAGGCAAAGATCCAATCTAATGAACAAGTCTCAAAAACAAGTTTCCGGTCATGAAACCCAAGCTAACCATACGGCTAGACTATCGTTAAACAACTTGAGACAATAATCAAGGCCATGGCTATGTCTAAGTTAGAAGACCTTGTGACAACATCCTTGGCGTAACCTTGGCTTTGTTTTGGCCTCAAAGGATCAAAATACCACTAAGGTTTCTTAGCCATGGTTGATCTCCGGTCTACCTGCGAGGTCCGGTCGTTTATATAGTTTTTAGCCTTTGTTATTCACTTTCTGCTTACGTGCTCCCGAGTGTTTGTAGAAAAATTCATTCTGAGAAACTTTTGTGTTTAAAACTTTTGATGATTCGGACCATAAAAGGGTCAAAATCTCATTTTAAATTCGTATCAGCAAGCTTTTGTTCCAGCACCATAATTTTCAACTAGTAAAACTTAACTAGACATAACTTTTTAACCACAAGTCCTTTTAAGTGCTTCAAAAGCCTAAGTTCTAGTTTTTACTTCCTCTAACAGCTTCTCAAGATTAATCAAGTCAAAGATCCAAAGTTTACTTATATCATTAGTTTAATTAGAAGTATATACTTATATTTCATTGCAGGAAGTTTAGGCATTAGGGTCTGGAAGGACCATAATGTGAGTTTCTACTTTTTTTATTGTAGCGACTTTACAGCTAAACCTCAAGTTTATGTCTTAGATACATTTCATAAAATTGGGCCAACTACCATAAATGACCAGAACCATGAGCTTTGTCTAAATGAAATCTTGTGTGTAGATTTTGACATGTTTCGCCATTTTGGCTCTCATTTACTCATCGGGATGAGTTATGAGGTGCGCCACCCGGAAAAATAACCGTATTACATAGATCTACAATTATATATTATTGAATTAAACTCAAACTTTACTAAGATGATGTTATTCCCCTTTATCACGTACTATACCTTATCACAACAAGAACACGTCTCACACAAACACCCACGTTATACAAACACAAACGTAGATAAGAAAGATTAAGATAAGATATGGTGACTTGATGTATAATTCGTATGTATGTTTAGAGAGAGAGAGAGAGAAAGATGAAACAATAAGTTGTATATTGCTTCAAGGAAAACACACACACACACACTCAGCACACCTCAAATGACATACTTGAGGGTATTTATAGTACAAGAAGAAGATGCCTAAGGCTTGGCCATGGGCCATATGTGAGCTTGTGGATTGGATTGGACACGGATTGATATAAGGCTAGCTTAACTAAACTAATACCCATTTAGCTTAGTCCAATCCACGAGCCCTTTGACTATTCTAGCACGATATCTAACACATGTTACAAAGTTCCTAAATGTGAATGACCATCACTTCTAATAAAACTATTAAGGCTAACAATCTCCCTTTAAGGGGTGGTCATTCAAATGATGCTCCACTTGATTAGGTCTTTACTTTTCTTGAGCTTGAACTTTGTGCGTAGATATAGAATAGACTTGATTCTTTGTTCCTTCATGCTTTGTGATCGATTAATGTGGTTGTGCAGCTTGTCAACTTCGTTGGATAGGTGTCTCCACGTCTTTCTCCACCATGCTCACACTTCTATTTGACTTTTGGTTACCAATGATGTAGTTCTCGAGTCTTTAAACTTTGTGTAGCCTTTGATTGTGCTGAGAACTTTCATGTGTTGTTGGTATGAGCATGTGGTGATTCCCACGATCCATCCGCTCCGGAGCTTCCATAAGAAGAAAACATAAAAAAGTTAGTAATAAGCGGATTCCGGCACTTACAAGTTTGAATTTCGAGGGTGTTACTTGACATAGTGTGAAAACACTTCTCTAATTCTTACGAGAGGCCGTTCTGAATGCTAGTCCCACAAGTGAGATAACGCGATGTACGAGAAATACACCTACGATTCGGATGAGTCGTTGAGGTACACAGCATCACCCCACGTAGACCGGCTTTGAGACACACTAAAGCGTAATCCGGAGAATTACCAAGTGACTTCTTTGTCGGGCTTGATGTTGACCGCGAGAGTTTCCATTCAATCATTGAAGATCACAGATGTAAACTTCTCATAAATGTTCAGCGGATGCTAAGACTGCGTAGGAACTCTAGAATATATCACTTGTGTCCTTATTGATGAACAACAAGCGATGTCATGTCAAGTGTTTCTATGAGATCTTTTGATGAATCTCATGGCTCTAGACTCAATAGTGCATTTTGGTTTTCCTGAGCGGAGACTAGGGAGAGGGTCTCCTTCTTCAATATCAACAATCTCTAAGAGAAAGTCGATAGATTATGTGGGTTCCCGGTGAGAATGAAACAAATCCTTTTAAGAGGAATTGAGTGGCTAGAAGGTTTAGTGCGGTGCGTCCTTTGGGTCCATGACGTCTTTGTCTTCAATACCGGTGTCAACTTAGTGACAACCATGCTTGAGATGAATTGAACGGTTTACGCCTAAGGTTGAATATGGAGGGCTATTTCTTTTCACCCTTTCTTTTACTTTTCTTTTTTAATTCTTCAACCCCTTCTTTCTCCTTTCTCACATTACTCCTTTTTTCAATCATACCTAAGGACTTCTAATACTAACTATGGGTATTGTCCTTGGGTAGATCCCTCCGACTCATGCGGATCATAGGACGAATTTCCTATCCTTAGTCACCTTATAACTCCATGACTGTCCCATTTTGCCATAAAACCATTTTACTTGAAAATCTCACAGAGTGTTTATAATAGAAAACATGTTTGAGACACTCCGAGAGTTTTATATTTTTGAAACACTCCCCTTCACATGTGCTTATATATTTTTAAGAGAAATTTTCACATTGAGGGAAGAGTTCGCACTTTTGAATTGATCGACTTTCAATAGACAAGACCGATTCAAGACCGCGTTTATCACTAGTGAGATTAGCTTGAAATTATTACGGCACAATTCAAGTCCATAGAAAGTTTCTCGAAATGGTACATTTACTGACTTTGATTTCTCGTCAATTCATTGGTTACGACTGAGTCGAGCTCTTTTGAGATTCAAACAGCGATCATAAAACATTTTGATCACATTTTAATCACATTTCTCCTTCAAAATAGCATATCCATGATGTTTGAAACAAAATGATTAAAAGATATGTTTTTCGAAAAGCATTTGGAGAGAAACGGATTTAGCATGAATTTTGGAACAATTTAGGTTTAATACTCCCCCTTAACGAAAGCATATTTTTCAAAAAGAAAATTTAGAATCAATTAAGGGTTTAGAGGGAGTTATCTTGGTACCAAATGAGAGAGATTTTGAAAATCTTTTTGAAAAATTTCGAATCAATGGTACGCAAGATGAAAAGAAGATTTTGAAAATCTTTTGAAGATATTTAGAAAACATTATCTTCATTTGTTTTAGGATAAGTGCTCGATATTTATGAAAATCGATTTTACGTAGCACTTTCCTTTCTTTAAAGATCGGGTTGCAAGCTGAAATACTTACAAGCCATTATGTTTTAGGAAAAGTGCTTGAAGAATATTTAAAATCTTTGATTTTGATAAGCACTTTCCTTTCTTTGAAGGCTGGTCTGAACGATGTGTCGAAGCCATTATGTTGAAGTCGGGTTTAAATCTTGAAGTATCTGAAAAGCCATTATGTTTTTAGGAATAGTGCGAAAATATTTAAAACCTTTGATTTTGATAAGCACTTTCCTTTCCTTGAAGTTCGGTCTGAGAATGTGATCAACCATTATTTTGAAGTCCGGGTTTAAATCTTGAGTATCTGAAAGCCATTGTTGAAGAAATTTTGAGAAACGACATGTTTTGAAAAACATTTAAGAACTCAAGCTCGCATCTGTACATACCCGTATCATTGTTGAATGACATTTCTAGAAACGTCTGAATATCGATTATCGAGACATGTCGTGAGAAGAATATTTTTGGATTTTGAGAAATTTATAATGTTTTTGTATTTTTGAAAGTTTTCTATTTTTGTATTTTGCTTTTGATGGTTTTTCAAATTTTGTATTTGGTTTTACAAAAATATTTACATAGAAGATTTGAAGAAAGAAGATTAAGTCATGTCATGTAAAAGTGGAGTTAAGAGTGGAACTAGAAAAGGATTTCCACATTAAATTGGCATAAAGTTCTTCTTTACCACATGGGGTATATGAACCTTCAACACTTTTACAAGAACACGCATCCACGGAAGAAGAATTTTCACAAATACTTGATGTTAGAAGTATATGTTTTCTCACGGCGAGGGAGATCACTATCAACGGTTGTAGTGGTTTCTACTTCCTTATCCGAATGATTTTCACTATTATCTGTGTTGGAGCAAGTATCAAAAATCTTTCCTGTGGGAATCCATCTAAGACCTATTGTCTTTGAAAATTTTTCCCGTGGGTTTCCACCTAAGGTAAGATCTAGGAGTTGTTTTCTTATCGGATCTTGACGAACTCATTTTTAGAAAAACTACGTCACGAAGAGATCCACCTATTAGGTTTGTTTGTTTGACATTTTATCAACTTGTTTTCTATTTGGTGTCTAAGTTGATTGTGCCTTGGCACGAGAATTATCTTTCTTGAGATATTGTAAGGCACATGCATCATGATTAGCTGAAAAGACACATTTTTTACATGTAGTACAGACAAATTCAATATTCTTGTTTAAAACAGCAGCTTTAACTTTGTCACTACTGTCTTTTGGAAATTGATTCTTGTTCGAAAAAGACTTAGAATTCCTAGTGATGTTTTCTAAGGGCATAGCATTTTCTTTTCGCAAACTACTCTTAGATGTAATCCAATCCCTAGTCTTTTGTAGAGTGTTCCTAGGTAATGGTTTACTACTACTATCGCAGTGCCTGAAATCTTGTAGAATTCATCACCCTAGATGTTGCACCTAAAATTCCGTCTTTTTAGTGCGTGTGCCTTTTCCTAGCTTCTTCTAGATAGTGATTGTTGACCATGTTGTTAGAACCAACTGATTCTTTAACTTGACTTTTGGTCACATTCCGTGTACTATTCCTAGAAATGCCGGTGTAACCACTTGGTGTTTCAAGAATTTGCTTTTCCTTTTCAAAACTTTTGACAATTCTCTTTTTTAATAGGCGGGCTGTGGGAGTAGTTTTGACAAATCATTTTTCTCATTGACTTTTGGAGGAGGTGAGAAATTGACATTTTGGTTTAAAACCCGGTTTGGGAACCTTTGTTTTCTCTCGCCAGTCAATGGTTTTGCAAACTTTGTATCCACAACTTTCCTTTAGACTTTCCAGTGAACTCTCAAAAGATCATTTTGCTCTTGCATGTCCTTGTAGGCAGCTCATCTGACAGTTTGTCATACTTTCATTCCTCGGTTTTTCGATCAAGTTGTTTAAAATAGGACACGTTTTCTTTTTCAAGTTTTTCAAGAGCTTTTCATACTTTGAAATAATCGGAGGTCTCGGTGGAGTCTTTCATGAGCTTCAACAGAATATGTTTGCAAAATAATGGACATAATATCAGTAGTCAGAACATCTTCGAAGAGAGTATCATTTAAATTTTCCAAAACTTTGATGTGTTCAACACTTTCAGTAGCTTGCTTTACCAGGGATTTATGGTCCTTGACAAAGTCACATGTTTCTTTCAAAAACGCTTGTTCAAAATGAATTACCCTCGACTTGATGCCACCCGGTGAGGGGCAATTTGAGTTTCAAAAACTTTCTTTGTTCGATGTCAAAACTAGAAACCAGGTTGTTAGGTGTAATAATGGTTTTAGTTTTAACAGTGTCTTGAAGATCCACAATTCTAGTTTTTACATTGTCTAAAATACTTCTCGCATCACTTGTGTTAAAAGGATTGTTTGAAGACATTTGTTCAATGTTCGAAAGAGATTTGAAGACAACAACTGGTTTTGAAACAGATTTTGAAACAGGTGTTGACACTTTGTTTGAAACACTTGGTTTGGTGGAAAACGTTGATTGAGAAACAAACGAAATACCATTAATTTGGTTCCATTTATTATAATCAATAGGTTTGATTTCCGGATGTTTTTGTTTCATTTTTGATCTACTCTCCTCGGATAGTTCCAACGTTTCAAGAGAATCACGAACAATTATGGGTTCATGCAAAGGTTGTCCATTGTTCAACACATTCGTCTTTCTCGAGCTTTCTTGAGGAACAGAGGAGGTGAGTTACCAAGAGCCATTTTATGTGAAGTGTGAAAAATCGGATTTTCTTGATTAGAAAGCATCTTGTTTGTTTTAGCGGAATGACCCGTTGTAAGAAGCAAATTATCCAATTTCTTTATAGTTTCATTTTTATCCAGAATTTCATCAAGAAGAGAATCTTCTCGTTTTGAAAAATCAACAATCAACTGTTTCTTCTCTTTTTCAAGATCGAAAACAGATGCTTTTTGTTTTGAAAGTTGGTCATTTAGTTCAAAAATTTCCTTCTTTAAAGATTTGATTTTCAAATTCAGATTCACATCAAGTGTGTCATACTTGAGTTGCAAATCTTTTCTCTAAAAACAGAATCTCGATAACCAATTTCTAATTCTGACATTTTGTTTGTATGAAATTCATAGGCTTTGGCGTGCTCCTTGTAACTCTCAAGCTCGGCGGTCAATTTCTTATTCGCGGCCTTAACTTCGCGATTGACCGTTCTTACTTTCTCAACTTCAATGCCACATTGATTAATTAATGATTCAAAATAAGCACGTGTTTCCTCATCATTAGCACCATTATGTATCACTTGACCTCCATTAGGATCCATATATGGAGTTTCAGAGTTAACATTGCTATTAACTTGCTCTCCCACATATGTGTCATAATAAGGTTCGGAGACACGAATGTGGCTTCTCATGAGTAAACGAATTTGGTACCTCATTGAGTGAATATGTGTCGTAGAGAGGAGTTGTGTCATAAGTACCGCTTGATGTTGTGTCCTGTTGATTGATTGTATGACTGGAGGTTGCATTATCGTTTGCTTTATCTTCCCATTTTGGGTACTGAATTTGATTTCCTCGTGATCAACTCAATTCCCAACTCTTCTTTTTCTGCTAACATCAACATGTACTGGATCTTTTCAAGCCGTAAATTCGGTTGACACTAGATCCCGAATCTTGTCTTTGAGGTTCGAGGTAGCATTCTGAGCAGTCATAAAACAGTGATTCCCATTTTGATATCCCATATTCGATTCACACCGACCCCCTTGATGTCCATCAAACTGGCTTTCTGCAAATGCATCGATTCTGATTCACATTTCCATAATTCCCAACGGTACCTGCATTTCCATTCGATTACCCACGCTCTATTACCAACATTCGTCCCATCGATTTCCAACATCGACCGACCCGTGATTACCACGATACGGAACCGCATGATTACGATCGCGGCCATTAAATGCTTTATCCAATAAAGAAAATATCTGTTGCAAGGTCGCTTCTACATGGTCGGTTTCATGATCAGTGATTCCTTGTTCCTGGTATTGTTGATCTGGATAGAATTGTTGTTGTGGTTGTGGAATGTATTCCTGCAAGTTGTTGTTGTTGGAAGATGATGAAGCTTGTTGTTGTGTATTCACTTAAGTTTGAGTCTTAGCAATGAGTGCCAATGGATCATGATTCTTTGCTAATCTTTCTTGCCTGACTTCATTCGCTTCAGCCTGGTTTAGTTTAGAAAATCATTGATTGATCAAAGTTCACCTATTGTAAGTCTTTTGTTTGGTTGACAATAGTGACATATCGTCCCCATTCTTCTGGAAGATTATTCAGAAACTTGATGTTTTGAACGATTGTTCTGGGTGCCAACTTGTTTCTGATAAGCTCATTCATCAAAGTGCAAAACCTTCCATAGTAGGATTCAATGGATTCTCCCGGTGTAGATGTAAACTTCTCCCATTCAGTTAGCAGCTTGTTCTCCATGTCTTGTTTACCAATTTGTGTTCCATAACATAGTCGTCTAACACGTTCCCACATATCAAAGCGTTTCACAACCTGTCTACCGCAGCACAGATGTCTATTGGTAAACCCAGTTGGATAATATGAATTGCCATGTCATCGCATCGACTTGTTTTCTGATCGTCTTGATGTATTACGATTCAGCTTTGAAGATGAGAGGATGGTGGGATGGGAGGTGTTGCATCTGCATTTCCAAGGACATTAACTTGTCGAGGCTTGAAGGGTCCATCCTGAATGGATTTAATCATGAGTTTGCCATTAGGTTTGGTCTTGATGTAGCGGAGCATACGACTTGTCCATTGAAGATAACCACCTTTTGCCAACATAGGAGGTCGGTTTTCAGCACCGGCTGCATGAATGTCTTGTTGAGTAGCCATTGATGAAGGTATTTTCTGATAAAGTTGATGTAGGATCGATTCAACGATAAAGGAGTTGTGTTGCTGATAATTAAGCTCAGTTGAGGTTTTTTAAAGTCGTCTTCGTAACCTTGGTTCAAAATTTTAAGCCCAAAATTTGAAATACACTATAAAAATCAATTCTAAGGTCGTATGAAAAATTTGAGTTATGACAATTTTGACGCGTAAATTTGACCGAAAAAATTTGAATTTAGGCCAAAAAATTTGAATTTTTGACCAAAATTTTCACTATTAAACCAAAATTTGAATCTCGCGTAAAAATTGAACGTTTAGTCTCCTCAAAAATTTAAATTTTACTCAAGTTTCCCGCCAAAAAACTCTTTTTTTTTTTTTTTTAAACCTTATGGGTTGAAAAAGCTTAGGCGTAGACCAAAGAAGTTCTGAGTAGGATATGGTTACAAGTAGGATGTAGTTACGAGTAGGATCTTATGCGTAGGAAGCTTAGGCGTAGGATTCCTTATGCGTAGAAACCTTAAGCGTAGGAACCTTAGGCGTAGAAACCTTATGCGTAGAAACCTTATGCGTAGGAACCTTAAAGTAACCTTAAGCTTATGCGTAGACAAAAAGTTACTCGTAAACCTTAGGCGTAATTTTGAAGTTATGCGTAGAGTTACTCGTAAGCTTTTAGGTTATGCGTAAACTATGGTTAAGAACCAAAATCCTTTACACTTTATCCGGTAAGAGATATCCACAAGTGAAGTGTTCCACACACTTATCCAAGTGAGGGGAAGCACCGAGTAACGCTTATAGCACGAAGATTCTTCACCAAAAAGTTACGAGTAGAAAACTTATGAGTAGTTGACTTTCTTACGAGTAGAACTAGGGTTTTGACTTACTCGTAAAAAATTTCCAACGATTCAAACAAATTCGCTTGCACAGATATCCTTAAAAACACTCGAATAACCCAAAAATGTTGACCTTTTTCACCCAAAGTTGCTAGAAAAGTTACGAGTAGAAATGACCAATGAACCAAAAACGAGTTTAAAACTTAACCAAAACGCGTAAAGCTTCGAACTTTTTGCAAAAAACTAAAACTTTAGCACCAAATAAACCTTAAACCACAAGAATCTTGAATTTTTAAGTGCAAAAATTAAAGCTTTAAGCTTGACAACTATGAAAAACGTGAGCCTTTACGCGTACAATACCAAACTTCAAAACAAACACAAACACTCCTAAACCATTGTTAGGCGATTGATACCAATTGTTATTCCCCTTTATCACGTACTATACCTTATCACAACAAGAACACGTCTCACACAAACACCCACGTTATACAAACACAAACGTAGATAAGAAAGATTAAGATAAGATATGGTGACTTGATGTATAATTCGTATGTATGTTTAGAGAGGTAGAGAGAAGAAAGATGAAACAATAAGTTGTATATTGCTTCAAAGGAAAACACACACACACACACTCAAGCACACCCCTCAAATGACATACTTGGGGGGTATTTATAGTACAAGAAGAAGATGCCCTAAGGCTTGGCCATGGGCCATATGTGGGCTTCGTATGGATTGGATTGGACATGGATTGATATAAGGCTAGCTTAACTAAACTAATACCCATTTAGCTTAGTCCAATCCACGAGCCCTTTGACTATTCTAGCACGATATCTAACACACGTTACAAAGTTCCTAAATGTGAATGACCATCACTTCTAATAAAAACTATTAAGGCTAACAGATGATCATTTTAATTAATCTTTGGGACTGTTTCAGAGTTCAAACTCATAAAAACTACCTAAGGCTTGTTCTAGCTTATTTTCATGTCACAAAGTTTATGTACAATGTCATATACATATATAATCTTTACTAGATCATAAAATAAATATAGTCCAAAAGCTATTTACAACCATATTGAATGAAAACATAAAAAGAACACAAATCTTAAGAAGGATTTGGTTGGAAAGTTACAACTACAACAAGAACAATTCAACTCCTAACCACTTCAAATCTTCAACCCTTGTCTTCAATCTTCAACCCAATCTTTAACAATTTTTATAATAACCCAATAATACGTGTTCTAATCTTCTAATAACATCTTAATAACCTTAGATCAAACCCTTTCAAGAACTCCAAATAACTCAAGAATTTGATGAGATTTGATGATGTTTTGAGTGGAAAAAACTATGAACTAACCAAGATAACTAATTACCTTCAATCTAAGATCAATATACTTGGTAAAATTTGAAATTAAATGGTGATGATGGCTGTTTTTGGTCGTTGGTATCGAGAGAGAAAAGATGGATATGTTTTGATCTACAAGTTTGCATATGATGATTGAGATAAGTCTTAAAGTGTAAGACTTATAAATTAATAAGTGGCATGTGTATATGTAGACACATATATGAATGCAACACATACACATAAGGTGATGAATATTTGATTTTTGTGATAACTTTTGGTTTATGAGGTGTAGTTTGGTCCCGGTAATTACCAACGTTAAGCCCTTAAGTCACGAAACTTAAAACTGGGCAACGTAAAAATGTAATACTTACAAAGATGTTAGAACTTATCAATATACTCCAACTAGGTATATTAAAAGTGTGATAAGTATAATAGGGTGCGTTTATGTTGTTAAAACCTAATAACGTAGTTTCAAGCACGCGTATTACGTAAAGGGTAAAATGTTTACCTAAAAATGGCAAAGTGGCAATAATTCATATGAAATATGACTATTGGTGAAATTTAAGTATTTTGAACACATAGACTCATCCTAGTCTTGTGTTGGTCGCGAGAAAAATTCGCACGATTAAACTTTTGAAATAACTTATAAAAGTAATTTAAATTAAAGTGTTTATTATGTTTACCGTTGTGTGCGGTTTCACGTTTTGCGAGATAACTTCTCGTTAAGTGACAGAGGTGAACAAAAACGTTCAAAGAGTAATAATTCGAAACAGAGTGAATTATTTAACTTGGAAAATTACCTGTTAACTACTGATTACGGCAATTGCTTTTACGTTATAGTAAAAGTCAAATAGTCAAAAGTCAAAGTCAGCCTTAAAAGTCAATGGGTAAAATAGTCATTTTATCTAATGAAAAATTACAGGTTGCTATAGTAAAACAGTTTGATCACAAGATCTCAAGATAAACATAAAGTGGGTTACATTATTATACACCCATAGTGCGTTTGATTGCCTAATCGGTCAATACAAACGATAGGAACCATATCTAAATAGTTGGGACTGTATTTAAACTGTTGTTGGAACCGTATTTAAACAGTTCGTATCTAAACAGTTGGAACCGTATTTAAACAGTTCGTATATAAACAGTTGGAACCGTATTTAAACAGTTGTTGAAACCGTATTTAAACAGTTCATATCTAAACAGTTGGAACCGTATTTAAAAAGTTCGTATCTAAACAGTTGGAACCGTATTTAAACAGTTCGTATTTATTATTCAAGCACATAATTTCAAGTACATAATCACAAGTATCAATAAAGATTGATATAGCACATAGTATACAGTTTTCAAGCAATTGTGATCATAGAAAATCAGTAGTAGCATGTATCTCTTCTAAAGAGTTTATAAAGCAGTTAAACGATAGAAAGTGGGGCTATGAACTCACTCAACCTTTGTGTTGCCACTTTTCAGCATGTTTATCTCAGGTTCGAAATAAATTAGCTGGCATGGCATGTGAAGGCGCACGAAAAATATTTTGAAGACGATGCATATATTATCATTCGAAAAACTTTACAACTTTTATGTTGTACATTTTGTAAACTTGTGGTACCTCTTTGTAAATTCTGATATTTTAATCGAATGAAAATTTATTTCAAAACATCTCATTTAGAGTCGTTTTCTGTAAATTATGTTGTGAACAATGAAGTAATACTCCAGTGACACAATCTTCCGCTACGATAATTTTAGGTGTTCTTTGGGGTAATACATGATAGTATACTTTTGAAGTATACCAGTTACAGGGTATTACTTGTTATATGATAGTTTTAAACCAACTCTCAAGTATACCTATTCGTTAGCTCAAGTTGATATATTTGTGGGACCTCATGTTACTGGATATTCCATATTTTTAGGTTGGGCTAAAATATCAGAGACAAAGAACCGGGTTCGTTAGCTCAGGTATACCTATAGCTTATCTACATAAGATCTCCCATGAGCTTCTCCCATTTGTTGGCCATTATTTTGGGAAGATTATTTCTCGAAATGTTCTCACTTTCCACATCCCATCATCGTTTGTTACTATTGTCGTTACTATTGTTATTTTTTATGTTGTTAGATCCTTGAGTAGTCTAAGCTCGCACAACTTAATCCACTAGGTTACTAGACATCTGGATTTTTTAATCCTGTGTGAGTGATCAAACGAAGTTACGTTCTCTTTAATACTGAGTGGAAGTTCTCAAATGAACTTTTCCCATAACTTCTCATTGGTTGCGACCATAACTGGGCACACTACTGCCAACTCTTGAAAGTAGGGGTGGCAAATGAGTCGTGTTCGTGTTAACCTGTTCGGTTTGGCGGGTTGGTGGGTTTATGTAACTGATAAGGATTTAAAACGTATGCTTTTAGGGGGTCATTTAATCCCTATTTCGACACATTTTATTTTCGTTACTGCTTAATTTCGTTCCTTTTTACTTTTTAGGTCTTTTAGAAGCAAAATGCTGGAATGAAGCACTTTTGGACGAAAAGGAGAAAATACATGAAGAAAATGGCAAAGTCAAGATCGAAGCCACTCAAGACTGATCAACAGTACCTGACGGCGTCCCATCCAAAGGGCGACGCCGTCCCTCTATGAAGATGATAACATCAAATAGTCCTGATACTTTAAGCGTTAATTTCCCCCTTTATCATCACATTATGAGTAAAATGCTAGTAAAAACATCCTTATTCCTTATTATTTCATTTCAGGACTTATTTTATGCAAGGAAGCAGTAAATTAAATGGACATTTCCGAGCCCAAAGGATGAGTTTTCTCTCAACTGCGGCGTAACCAAGTGATGAAGTTACGGCGTAACCAAGTGATGAAGTTACGGCGTAACCATGATTATGAAGATTACGGCGTAACAATGAAATATAATTACGTCGTAACATGACTACTGAACATTATGCAGCTTACTTGACAAAAGATACGGCGTAACCCCCAGCTCAGGTTACGCCGTAACAACGGATGAACATCATTTACAAAGGCTACGGCGTAACCATTAGCTCAGGTTACACCATAACAGAAGATAAGCACATGATTTACAAAGACTACGGCATAACCCCCAGCTCAGGTTACGCCGTAACCATGGATAAGCACAAGATTTGAAGAGTTACGGCGTAACTACTTAATAAATGTTACGCCGTAACTAGTATCCAAGCCTATAAATAGTCGAAGATTTCATCAGTGTTAATCATCTCTCCTTTCCCAAACCTTCTAGGGTTTAGGGAGATCAAACACAGAAGAAGAAGCATGGCTTAGGAGCATTGAATAACGAAGTTCTCGTCTACTATTTCTGTTGTATTCGAGTTTGAATTCCTTTTATATTTTTCTAGGACTTATACTATGAATTCATGTTATTAATTGAAGTTTGCATTTGTATTATTGATCTTCTCTTTAATTCTTTATAGACATTTACTAGTCTTATCATAGATCGCTAGTCTTGGTAATATTATAAGCTTGCTAGTATCTAAAGGGCTAAGAGATATGACCAACTGACCCCGGTCGATGGGTGCAGTATGGGAGGATTGGCCCATAGTACAACCACTCTTGAGTCGAGACGACCAAATGATCACCTATCAAGTGGAGGTATTTAAGAGGTTAGGGGAAATCTAAGTTCCTAATGGTCGGGTTTCCACATACTATATCTAGTAGATTTGGCGCTTAATGACTGCTATTATGTTGCCTAGTGATCCCGGGTGACCAGTTCATCTTGGTGAGGAATCTAAGAACCATAGGCCATGATGAATTGACCAAAGGAGTATGGTGATAATTAACCACTATATTGAACCTTTATATCGAGAATCAATTCATATTTGTGTTCTTCGTTAAGCTTCGTTTATCTATCTCTTTATCCTAAAATGCTGGTATCTGTGTGTATGGAATAATAGCATATTGATGAATTATCATAATCTTATTACACCAATATATTATCAATATCATTTCTAATCATCTTAGTTCTATCAAGGTCACAGCTCTCTTGGGACGATACTCGGATTTACCTAAAGCTTTACTACATCTGATCGGGTTCTCTGCCCGTTAGTATGTGTTGATCCTAAGTAATCTAAGTTTTTTAAATATTAAAAGCATGATGAAATAGAACATCAGAAGACTTGATCAAAACATGCACGCGACGGCTCAGTGGAAATTCTGGTCACATAACCTGACGGCGTCACGCTTTAAATATGGAGGGCGACACTCACAGTTTTCACTCTAGACGGCATAGATCTAGAATCTAGACGACATCTCAATGCGAAGACCAATGGCGTCACAACTCTAAGGTGACGCCCTCCCATCGATGACTTGGCACAGACAAAACCCTAATGATGGCGAGCTAGCGTCGTCCCATGCAAAAGGTGACGCCATTGCGATTGTAAATCTCTATATAGAATTCGATTTTTCTTTATTTTAGGAGGTATACTTTTGGAGAAAAAACCCTAATTCGTTTGTAGTCCGACTTGGACAGTATTTTAGGGTCCCATACCCTATTTTACACATCGAGATAAGTTTATTAATCCAAATTATCATTATGTCTATCTCATATTCGATTGATTGTGTGTATGCTTGCTTGTCTATCATGTCTAGCTAAATTACTTGTGTGTTTGCTTAGATCTATGAAACCTAGTTATTGATTATTGTTAGGTTGTTTCTTATCTTAATTGAAATTGGCTTAGAAATGCAACTAGGCATCTTCGTTGTATTTAATGCTTGAGTATGCTTTATGATGATATGGTTTATGGATGAAATAGCTTAGGCTTGCCGAATCCGTAGATCATATACGAGAGATAAACTCAAAGAACTAGGGACCACACATACCCTACGACCTTTAGGAATACAACGCGTTAAGATAAAGGACGTGACAACTCAACCGACCAATAAAAGATAACTAGGGAGTAATAGTATCTAAGTGAACACATCTTTAATCATCATACGAGCACACCTCAATTAGACATTGCTACCCGTAGTAATTAGATAATTAGAAAATTAAGTAGAAGTAGAGTAATCGGTAGAAGTACCACCCCCAAACCAGTTGCCCCGAGATTTTACCTTTGCTTTCTAAAAAACCATAAAAAGATTAAAAAAAAAAAAAAAAAAGAATCATCCTCAACCCCACCTTCTCGGCCATATTTCTTACTAGCATTCATATTCCCCTAAAGAACGATATCAATCCCCGAGGCTTACCCCATACTACACTAAAACGATTAGGTTCACTGCCTAGGAGGTTGAAAACTTGCTCAAGAAAAGGAAGTTTCCTTGACCCGAACACGCTCCGCTACGCATCAAGTTTTTGGCGCCGCTGTCTAAGAAATGAATAGCTAGTTAGATCTCTATCTCGTTTAGGTTCCCTTGCTTGATTCCTATCAAGTAAGAATTTTTCTCATTTTCATTAGCTTTCTTGTAGTCTATCCCCCTTCTTCGTGTTTTTGTTCATAATCTTATCACTTTTCATCATGGAAGGTGCTAACCCACCAAATCAACCACTTCTAATCAACCCACCACCAATTGACCCGCCAAGAGGCCGTACTCTTGGTGAATACTCTAGACCGAGCCTTCAAGGCTATAGGAACACCATTGAGCTCCTTGATCAAGCTCAAACTACGGCCCTGCGATCCGACACCATCCGGTTGGTGCAAAACGGATGTGCATTCCATGGACTTCGTTCTGAAGATCCTAATCAGCATCTCAAGGACTTCCTTAAAATCATTGATTCTATCGACCTTGATGCTACCACACGGGAGACCACGCACTTGCGTCTCTTCCAATTCTCTACGGACCAAGCTAGTAATTGATTGAGCGACTTCCCGCCGGATCCATCTCAAGTGGGATGATCTCACCCACTCGTTTCCACCTTTTTCCCACCGGGGAGAACTACCAAACTAAGGAATGACATCTTGATGTTCCAACAAAGTCAAGGCGAAACTCTCTACGAGGCGTGGACTCGATTCAAGGACTTGCTTCATAAAGTCCCTCATCACGGCATCGATCTTTGGCTTCAAGTCCAAATCTTTTACGATCATGTCATTCTCTCAAGTAGACAAACCATCGACCAAGCGGCCGGTGGTAAACTTAGTGATCACACCGCGGAAGAATTATGGGGTACAATAGAGGACCTTGCCCTCTATGACAACGAATGTTGGAATGACCCCCGTTAGTTGCCCAAAACCGTCAAGGCAATCTCCTTGCCTCCCATTGGCTCACAACCTTCCAATCGTAGGATGCTCGAACTTGAAGATCAAGTCAAATTCCTAATGAGCTCTTACGAAACTCCTAAACCCTCACGCCAAGTGAACAAGGTCTCCTCCTTGTATGAGATATGTAGTGGTCCCCATGACACTCGTAATTGCACAAGACTCCCCGAACAAGCTTCCGTGGACTACGCATCCTCGCGTACCAATGGAATGGGAGGGAGATTCCCCACAACACCCGAACCTAGGACTTTCAACGAAGCCCAAGAAGCATGGAGGGGCAAACCCGACTATAAATGGGGTCAAACCAAAGAATTCACCTCTAATGACTCCCCATGGCCCCAACACCAAAGCTCTCATAGCCCTAGTCAAAAAAAACCTAGAAGGGATGATGCAACACCTAGTTACATCCCAAGAAGCCCAAATAGCCATGCTTTCGGACCGCTTTAACCAACAACAAGCCGAGATGGATAGCAAGATAGATAACCTTTTGAAAGCCATAACCAATAGTGATAGGAAGACCACCAAAAAGGTTAATGCCATCTCGACTCATTCTTCTGAAGCCTCTAGTGTTAAGATTAAGGACCCCGAGCAAGTACTTCAAAACTAGGGACCCGTCTTCATCCAAGCATGTGCACTTCGTCAATGTCATCACCCTAGTGAAACCAAATAGGAATAGTGACGAATGAAACCATGAGATGGTACTTGAGGTTAGTGAGACTCCTAAGGATGAATCAACCAACGAAATAGACGAAGTAGGTGATGAATACTTCAATAAGTTTCCTACGGAAGAGGAACTTTCATGCCACCCACACCTAGCGAACCTTCGTCACATGTTTATTAGGAGATGCCCACGAATCACCTTCGGAAATCCTAGAAATCTCAACATACCATGTTGCATAGGACATCTTTTAATGGCAAAGGCCTACATTGATCGCAAGTCCCCAATAAACATCATGACTAGCACATACTATAATTGGGTGATGAAAATACCTATCCCAAATAGGCAAGACCCCAATGATCCTAGAGTTAGTTGTAATTTCCTTGGTAGAGTTAAGGGAGTGCCCGTCTATGTAGGTAGCTTTACGTACCTTACGGATTTAGTGATTGTGGATGATATTAGTACGGGTATAGATCCTATCTTGTCCCATGTAGTTCTAGGAAAGCCATTCATAGAAAACACCGGGATGACTTATGATCCGTCATTAGGGATAGTTAGATTCAAGGACGCGACCGATGACATTGCTTACTAAATGCCATTTAAGATTGAGAAATTTTCATCACTATCTAATGATGAAAAGTAACTTAAGCTATCGGTCTACAATAGGAATGAGGAGGATAAGAAGAGATGAGTAGACTATGTGATGAATAAGATATTTGGGTTCTATAAAGATTGTTTGAAACTAGGACCGGAATATAGAACCAATTGAGGTCAAGATGACTTCTTAGAAAGATGCACGATAGGACATAACTATACCATGGAAAACCCCAATAGAGATCGTCATGAGGAAGAAGATGGCAGTAAGGAAGTCACGTAGGAGCACGACTTCGAGTCTAGCTACAAGACTCATAAATAAAGAAAAGCGCTTTGTGGGAGGCAACCCATGCTTAATTGTTTGCTTGTTTTGTTTTTCAATTTTTGTGTGTCTTATATCTTTTTCGTTATTGTTTATTCTCAAGTTAGATTTTGTGAAAATGCTTTATTTTGTCTTTAACCTCGTCTTAATTACATATAAAGGTATTTTACAAAAAGATAAGTGTAGGGAAGATCACATATGTTTCTAAGAACATGAACATGAGAATTACAATTAGTGATAATGATATATATATATATATGTGTGTGTGTGTGTGTGTGTGTGTGTGTGTGTGTGTGTTTGTTAGAGTCAAATGCTTGTATCGAGTCATAGTGGATGTTTTGTAGGAATTTTTTCAGGTTTTAATGATGTAATTTTCCAGAATTTTTCCAGAAAAACGCATCAAACCACTTTCTGTCAGGAAACCTGACAGCGTTAGGATTAAATCCTGACGACGTCAGGCTATGTAGAAGCAGATTACTCTGTTTTCGTTTTTTTGTGCAACTTAAAAATTTTTGGAAATTCTTAGGTCTTAATTTTCCAGAAAAAACTGCAAACATCCATTTCACAAGCATTATATCTTACTTACTTTCTAGTGTAGTTGTGTGTTATATATAGTTTTACCACCGATTTTACGCGAAGGTTTCGTTTGTTTCTTATAAGTGTGCAGGTTATATTTGGCAAGAAGAAGAAACACTCATTGGATGAAACTTATTACTCATGCATTCTTCTTGGAAAAGAATTTAACCGTAACTTCACACATATCCTACCGAGCTAATCAAAGGAGTACTAGTTTCTTTTCCTTACTTACCTTCCTTTATCATAACTTTGATACTTTCGGGGAACATTGGGGACAATGTTCAGTTTAAGTGTAGGGAGGGAGAATAAAACGGGAACTTAGAAACTATTCACTCACTTGATCATTTGTCTTGTCCTTGGTAATTTGTGTAATAAACTATGAGAAATATTCGTTAGGGCAATTTTAGCACCAAATTTAAAATTTTTTATGTCATTTACGAGCTAAACTTTAGTCTTAATAAAGCGTCTCATGGATAGGAATTATATGACTAGCACAAAAAAACCATTTACCACTCAAATTCCACCCCAAAAATGTGAGGTTCACCCCTAGATCTTTAGGAATAAAAGCATTCACCTTTAATGCTTAGAGAGTGTACCGGTAGTATATTAGATTCTAGAACTTGTTTTGTGATGCATTCCGAGATCGCTAGTGAGACTACACTTGTGTAGTTAGGAATAACTAAGTGAAAAGAGGCATTATGATAACCCTTGTTTGAAACCTGTATTATAATTACATCTTCCACAGCGGTTGAGTAATTACCCCACACCCTTGCGATGTACTCATCTTTAGTACACGATACCCCTAGTTAACCCCTCAAAGCCTATCCTTTTCGCGGTTCTCTTGATGTTTTGGTTTTTTGGAATATCAATTAAGAACATTGTTTACAATCCACCCCCAAATGTACACTCAAATTGCCTTAGCATACCTTGTATGCACTCATTTTTAGTGAATTATTGTTATCGTTACTAAACCCTTAGTTCAAATATCTAGTTACTTGCATGGTTGCTAAGTCGAGTCATATCTTTTGTACACAGTTTCGGGACTATTGGGACTCATGGGTAAAAAAGTAATATTTTATGGAGTAACGGGAAAGAACGATAAATTCAAATTCCCTTTGTCTATGTAATTAAATAATCCAAGTGTTTTGATCTTTTCAAATCGGGTCAATTACTGTTAGAGAAATAAAAAACTCAAGTGTAGGGATGCTCCTATAAATCCCTTATATTTTGATGTTATCGTAAAGGATGGTAGAGTAAAAAGGTATGAAAAAAAAAGAAAAATAAAAAAAATGAAGTAAAAAATATACGGGCTACCATCCTACATCTATCATTATGTTTATGTTTTTTAAAATTATGTTTGTTTTGTTTCAAGTTATCTAGAGTTAGTGAGTCGGGTCTTGGCTTAGCAACGCCACGCTTTTTATGCGTGTAACATAAGATTTTTGACTTGCCACCACTAAATATTCCCTATCCAACAAAACCCTTTGTTTCCCTACCCTAAGCCTAACGTTACAACCTTTGTAAAGACCTCTTAGATAGTTGTTCCTAGGTGCTTACGCCAAAGTGATGGAGGTTTGATCTATTCTTAAGCTTATAGTAATCTATGTACTATGCCAGGTAATGAGTGTTTATCTTCCATTTCCATTCGTATTATATTTCATATAAACCCGAGAGATGAGAGAATCCGAACACCACTTGTGAGGTGCTAGTGTATAATTTCCGTGCTTGTTATGACTATTGTGGTAATTTTACTTGTTATGAACTATTTTAAACCAATGCTTCATGCCCCCTAACTTATAAATTGACTGGTCAAAAACACATTTACTTGAGGATAAGCAAATACCAAGTGTATGGATATTTGATAAGGATTTAAAACGTACGCTTTTAGGGGTCATTTAAGCCCTATTTTGACACATTTTATATCCATTACTGCTTAATTTCGTTCCTTTTTACCTTTTAGGTCTTTTGGAAGCAAAATGCTGGAATGAAGCACATTTGGACGAAAAGGAGCAAGCACATGAAGAAAATGGCAAAGTCAAGATCGAAGCCAATCAAGACTGATCAACAGTACCTGACGGCGTCCCATCCAAAGGGCGACGTCGTCCCTCTATGAAGACTTGATCAAAACATGCACGGCGGCAGGTAGAGTGCTGTCACGCATAACGTGACGGCATCACGCTTTAAATGTGAAAGGCGTCACTCACAGTGTTCACTACAGACGGCCTAGATCTAGAATCAAGACGATGTCTCAATTAAAGACCGACGGCGAAACAACTCTAAGGTGACGCCGTCCCATTGATGACTTGGCCCGAGGCGAAACCTAATGGCTGGCAGTCCATGCAAAAGGTGATGCTGTCGCGATTGTAAATCTATATATAGAATTCGATTTTTCTGTATTTTAGGAGGTAGACTTTTGGAGAAAAAACCCTAATTCGTTTGTAGTCCGACTTGGACAGTATTTTAAGGTCCCATACCCTATTTTACACATCGAGATAAGTTTATTAATCCAAATTATCATTATGTCTATCTCATATTTGATTGATTGTGTGTATGCTTGCTTGTCTATCATGTCTAGCTAAATTACTTGTGTGTTTGCTTAGATCTATGAAACCTAGTTATTGATTATTTTTAGTTTGTTTCTTATCTTAATTGAAATTGGCTTAGGAGTGGAACTGGGCATCTTCGTTATATTTAATGCTTGAGTATGCTTTATGATGATATGGTTTATAGATGAAATAGCTTATGCTTGCTGACTCCGTAGATCATATATGAGAGATAACCTCAAAGAACTAGGTACCATGCATACCCTACGACCTTTAGGAATACAACGCGTTAAGATATAGGACGTGACAACTCAACCGACCAATAAAAGATAACTAAGGAGTAATAGTATCTAAGTGAACACATCTTTAATCATCATACGAGCACACCTCAATTAGACATAGCTACCCGTAGTAATTAGATAATTAGACAATTAAGTAGAAGTCGAGTAATCGGTAGAAGTACCATCCCCAAACCAATTGCCCCGAGATTTTACCTTAGCTTTCTAAAAAACCATAAAAAGATTAAAAAAAAAAATTCCTCAACCCTACCTTCTCGTCATATATTTCTTACTATCATTCCTATTCCCCTAGAGAACAATATCAATCCCCGAGGCTTACCCCATATTACACTACAACGATTAGGTTCACTGCCTAGGAGGTTGAAAAACTTGCTCGAAGAAAATGAAGTTTCCTTTGACCCGAACGCGCCTTCCGCGCGCATCAGTAACCTTTACCCAAACACGACCCATTTATTAATCGTGTCAAGAAACTAAACCCTAACCCAGACCTGCATAACACGTATAACCCGTTTGTGACATGTTTAACCTGTTTAAGTAAATGGGTCAATCGTTGAATAAGGTTGGTGGTTTGTCGATTTAAGTAGTTTAAATGCAAAAATAATATAAGGATTTAAAAAATGATAAAAATAACATATAAATAACTATTCTACGATACCAATGATATTTGAGTCATAATTCACTCATACATAATAAAGTACATTTAATCCAAATCCAACATAAGACATATTTTATTTTTAAAGGCTTATATACTTAAACGGGTTAACGGGTTGACCTGTTTAATACATACTCAACCCAAACACGACCCGTTTATTAAACATGTTATACGGGGTTGACCTGTTTTTGACCCAAACCTGTTTATCCTCAACCCAAACCCGTTTAACTTCGTGTCGGGTTCGTTTCGTTTATCGTGTCGTGTCGAGATTGTCACCCCCTACTTGAAAGTGACGAATATAAGTTGTGATATCAACACCATTTACAACAAGAAAACTTCTTCTTCATTTCTTTCACCTCATTCCAAAGACAAAACTTCTTGATTATAACTTCTTCAGTTTTAGTGCAAGCAATCTTGTGAGTATTCTCAATATTAATAGATTAAGCAACAACATTCTACTATGACAAAGCATTGTCCGGAAGCATGTTTGCGGCATATTTGACTTTGCAATCTTTAGCACAATTGCTGATTAGAAATTTTGAGCTTACCGCTCACGAAATCCTTGTAAGGAATCTATACAAGATTCACTCCTACAACGCCTCCAACTGGCCCCGCAATATTAGGCCACACATTATCACCAGAAAAGTTATACAGATTGGTATCAGAGCTTCAGTTATAGAGAATCAGGTTGCATATAAATCTAAACTATAACTACACCTTACATTTAACCCGTATCACTCATTGCTGTCTTCTAGATTCCGTGCGCCATGCCTACTCCTTAACACAATACTATATTATTTATATAAAGACTGTTTATATAAACGATTGACTAAATATGACTGCATATACCTATTCAAGGCATTATGGCACAACCAGATATCCCCAATCATATACATTTTTGTGATCTACGAAACTTTCTCATACATGGTAGTTGATACAATGGTCTCATTATTATTAGGACATTGTAAGTATACAATGGTCTTCTTTATATCCCAAACATCATGAGATACACAACTGACTTAGATATATCTCAAACAGCGTGAGATATACAACTGACTTAGATATATCTCGAACATCTTGAGATACACAGTTGACTTAGATATATCTCAGACATTGTGAAATACACGATTGGCCTAAATATATCTCAAAAATTAAGAGATACACAATAGTTTTATCTATTTTCTCAAACATTGTGAGAAAACTATTTCATAACTATGAACTCACCGATTCTTTTGAACTCTATGTTGATTCTCTCAGATTATTTAACTCCTTGTCTTCGAAGATGAGTGTAAACATTCATTCCGTACTCTTGGAACACCTACGTCGTCTCATAACATATCGTCTTGCAACTCATCGATTAAGTATGTTAGCCTTAATAGTTTTTATTAGAAGTGATGGTCATTCACATTTAGGAACTTTGTAACGTGTGTTAGATATCGTGATAGAATAGTCAACGGGCTCGTGGATTGGACTAAGCTAAATGGGTATTAGTTTAGTTAAGCTAGCCTTATATCAATCCATGTCCAATCCAATCCAAACGAGCCCATGCCAAGCCCATTAGGGCATCTTCTACTTGTACTATTTAAACCCCTCAAAGTCTCATTTGAGGGGTGTGCTTGAGTGTGTGTGTGTGTGTGTGTGTTTTCTTTGGAATAAAGTTTCCTTTCTTCTCTCTATCTCTCTAAATATACACGATCTACATCATTCAAGTCACCATGTTCTATCTCTTCATCTTTCTATTCTTATTTATGCGTAACTGTTGTGGTTTTTGCATAAAGCGTGTTTGTGTCTAAAGTTGTGATAAGGTATACGTGATAAAAGGGGTTTTACAATTGGTATCAATCGCCAAACAATGGTTTAGGAGTGTTTGTGTTACGTTTTTATTAAAGCTTTTCAAAGAAAGTTGCGTTTTTTTCTTATAAACGTGGAAATTTTTGCTTAAAGTTTTGATTTTTACATGGTTTGAAGCTTAAAGTTGTAGACTTTATTGATTTTTAAGTGTTTTGGAAGAAGTTTGTGCGAAAGAAATCGATTAGAAACGTGTTTTTGGGTGAAAAGTAGCGTTTTTTGCAAAATCTGGGCATTCCTACGCGTAAGCATTATTTTGGTCAAAACCCTAGTTTTACGAGTAAGAAAGTCAAAACCCTATTTCTACGCGTAAGTTTCTACGCATAACTTTTTGGTGCAGATTCTTCGAGCTATAACGGTGACTCAGTGCTTCCCTCACTTGGATAAGTGTGTGGAACACTTCGACTTTCGGATATCTTTTACGCTATGACAGTAAAGGATTTTGGTTTTAAACCTAAGTTTACGCATAATCATAAACGCTTACGAGTAACACTCTACGCATAAGCTCACACTTACGCGTAAGGTTTTTACGACTAAGTCTTTTTGTTTATGCATAAGCCTAAGGTTACGCGTAAGATACTTCCTACGCATAAGAATCCTACGCCTAAGCATCCTACGCCTAAGCTTCCTACGCATAAGATCCTACGCCTAAGCAATCTACGCATAAGCACCATATCCTACTCGTAACTTCTTCACTCTACGCCTAAGCTCTTCAAAAAAATAATAATAATAATAAATAAATAAATAAATAAATAAATTTGGCCGGAAAACTTGAATAAAATTTAAATTTTTGAGGAGACTAAACGTTCAATTTTTACGCGAGATTCAAATTTTGGTATAACTTGAAAAATTTTGGTCAAAAATTCAAATTTTTGGGCCTAAATTAAATTTTTGGTAAAATTTGGCGTCAAAATTGTCAAAACTCAAATTTTTCATACAACCTTAGAATTGATTTTTACTGTGAATTTCAAATTTTGAGAGAGAAAAATTTCGCCTCGAACAGGTTTCGGTAAGATTCTCTGAAAAAACTTCATACGACCATCAACACAACTCCTTTATCGTTGAATCGATCCTACATCAACTTTATCATTACATACCTTCATCAATGGCAACTATGCAAGATCGTTATACAAGCTGCTATTCTTGCATTCGCAATAATGCATTAAACATCGGTTAGTTTACTACCCCAAATAACAACAACCAATGGATTTCATCGTATAATCATCGATGCAACTTTCAACCAAGTATGCATATGGGTCAAGGAGGACAAATGGTTGATGTTATTAGGAATTAGAATGGATTTGCTACGGGTATACAAATGGGGAATCGATGCAATATGCGGCGGTTTGATGGACATCGAGGAGTTAGATTGTGAATCGAATATGGGATATCGAATTTGGGAAATCAAAATGGGAATAACTGTTTTATGACTTCTGTTCAGAATGCTACTTCCGAACATCAAAGCCAAAATTCAGGTTATTTTGATTCAGAATCTAGGGTCAAACGACTGACGAAGCTTGAAAGGCTCAAGTACATGTTGATGTTAGCACAAAAGAAGAGTCGGGATTGAATTGACTGATGTGGAATACGAATTCATGAATCCAGGACGGGCGGATAAAGCAATCAATCTGCTAACTCAGTCATACAATCAATCGCCGGACACAACATCAAGTGGTACTTTTGACACACCTCCGTACCGACACAGATTCACTCAATGAGGTACCAATTATAGTAATGTTGCTAATCGGTTTACTCATGAGAAGCCACATTCTGTGTCTCCCGACCCTTATTATGACACATATGTGGGAGAGCAAGTTAATAGCAATGTTAACTCTGAAACTCCATATATGGATCCTAATGGAGGTCAAGGTGAACAGAATGGTGCTAATAATGAGGAAACACGTGCTTATTTTGAATCATTAATCAATAACTGTGGCATTGAAATTGAGAAAGTTAGAACGGTCAATCGAGAAGTTAAGGCAGCGAATGCTAAATTGACGTGAGCTTGAGAGTTACAAGGAGAATGCAAAAGCCTTTGAATTTCATAAAACAAAGAATCGAATTAGAAATTGGTTCCGAAATCTGTTTTAAGAGAAAAAGAATTACAACTCAAGTATGACACACTTGATGTGAACTTGCACTTGAAAATTAAATCTTTAAACAAGGAAATTTCAGATCTAAATGACCAACTTTCTAAACAAAAATCATTGTTTTCGATCTTGAAAAGAAAAGAAGCATTGATTCTTGATTTTTCAAAACGAGAAGATTCTCTTCTTGATGAAATTCTTGATAAAAATAAGAAAATCAAAACTTTGGAAAATTTGCTTCTTACAACGGGTCATTCAGCTCAAACAAACAAGATGCTTTCTAATCAAGTTAATCCACGTTTTCATACTAATCATAGAATGGCACTTGGTAACGACCCTTCCATTCCTCAAGCTGAAACCTCGAATCTGTTAAATAATGGAAATGCTTTACATGAACCCATAATTGTTCGTGACTCTCTTGAAACGTTAGAACTATCTAAGGAGAGTAGAGAAAAAATGAAACAAAAGGTCCGGAAATCAAACCTATTGACTATAACAAATGGAACAAACTTTCTGAATCACGTTTGTCAATCAAAAAGAAAAGTCAAAGTTCTCCATCACACCAAATGTTTCAAACAAAGAGTCAACACCTATTTCAAAATGTTTCAAAACCGATTCGTTGTCTCAAAATATCTTTCGAACATTGAACAAATGTCTTCAAACAATCCTTTTAACTCAAGTGATGCGAGAATTATTTTAGACAATGTGAAAACGAGAATTGCGGATCTTCAAGCTGTAAAACTAAAACCACCATTACACCTAATAACTGGTTCTCTAGTTTTGATATTGAACAGAGAAAGTTTTTGAAACTCAAATTGCCCCTCAGCTGAATGCCATCAGTGCAAGGGTAATTCATTTTGAACAAGCATTTTTGAAAGAAACAGTTGACTTTGTCAAGGACTATAAATCCACGATAAAGCAAGCTAATGAATGTTTTGAACACACCAAAGTTTTGGAAAATTTAAATGATTCTCTCTTCGAAGATGTGATGACCACTGATATCATGTCCATTATTTTACAAACATATTCTGTCGAAGATCATGAAAGACTCCATTCTGAGACCTCCGCAATTGTTTCTAAATATGAAAAAGCTCGTGAAAAACTTGAAAAGAAAACGTGTCCTATTTTAAACAACTTTGATCTGAGGAATGCAAGTATGACAAAAGTATGGTGATGCCTACAAGGACATTCAAGAGCAAAATGATCTTTTGAGAGTTCAGTTGGAAAGTCTAAAAGGAAAGGCTGTGGATACTAAGTTTGCAAAACCATTGACTGGGGAGAAAACAAATGTTCCCAACGGTTTTCAAACCAAAAATGTCTATTTCTCAGTCTCCTCCAAAAGTCAATGAGAAAAATGATTTGTCAAAAACAGTCACTCCAGAGACTTTGCCTATTAAAAAGAGAATTATCAACGGTTTTGAGAAAGAAAAAGCAGTTGCTAAAACACCAAAAGTTATTTCACCTGGCATTTCTAGGAATAGTACACGGAATGTGACCAAAAATCCAGTTAAAGAATCTGTCGGTTCTAACGACATGGTCAACAATCACTATCTAGAAGAAGCTAGGAAAAAGGCACAGACTAGAAAAGACGGAATTCTAGGTGCAACATCTAGGGTGATGAATTCTACAAGATTTCAAGGCAATGCTAGTAGTAGTAAACCTTTACCTAGGAATTCTCAACACAATACTAGGGATTGGCTTACATCTAAGAGTAGTTGCGCAAAAGAAAATGCTATGCCCTTAGAAAACAACACTAGGAATTCTAAGTCTTTTTGAACAAGAATCAATTTCAAAAACTTGTAGTGACAAAGTTAAAGTTGCTTTGTTTAAACAAGAATATTAAATTTGTCTGTACTACATGTAAAAAATGTGTCTTTTCAGCTAATCATGATGCATGTGTCTCACAATATCTCAAGCAAGATAATTCTGGTGCCAAGGCACAATCCACTAAGACACCAAATAGAAACAAGCCCGTTGATAAAAAGACAAACCAAAAAACACCTAATAGGACGATCACTTCAGGACGTAGTTTTTCTAAAAATGAGTCTTCCGCTGCATCTGATAAGAAAACAACTCCTAGATCTTGCCTTAGGTGGATACCCACAGGCAAAGTTTTCAACAAAGTAGGTCTTAGACGGATTCCCACAGGAAAGATTTTTGATACTTGCACCAACACAGATAATAGTGAAACTCATCAAGTTAAGGAAGTCAAAACCACTACAACCGTTGATAGTGATCACCCTCACCGTGAGGAAACATGTACTTCTAACATTGTTATTTGTGAAAATTCTTCTTCTGTGGATGCAAGTACTTGTAAAAGTGTTGAAGGTTCATATACCCCATGTGGTAAAGAAGAACTTTATGCCAATTTCGCATGTGGAAATCCTTTTCTAGTTCCACTCTTAACTCCACTTTTACTTGTCCCAACTTAATTTCTCTTTCTTAAAATCTTCTTCGTAAATATTTTCAAAAAACCAAATACAAAATTTGAAAAACCAACAAAAACCAAATACAAAAATAGAAAAATTTTCAAAAAATTCAAAAACATTAGAAAATCTCAAAAATCCAAAAATATTCTTCTACGACATGTCTCTCGTATAATCGATATTCTATACGTTTCTAGAAATGTCATTCAACAATGATACGGACATGTACAGATACTTGAGAGAGAGTTCTTTAAATGTTTTCTAAAACATGTCGTTTCTCAAAAATTTCTTAAAAACATAATGGCTTTCGTATACTTCATGCAAACCCGGACTTCAAATTAATGGCTTCTGAACACATGAGTTCGGGACCCGCGCTTCAAAGAAAGGAAAGTGCTTATCAAAACAAAGGTTTTAAATATTTTTCAAAGCACTATTCCTAAAAATATAATGGCTTGTAAGTATTTCAGCTTGCAACCCGATCTTTAAAGAAAGGAAAGTGCTACGCAAAATTGATTTTCATAAATATCGAGCACTTATCCTAAAACAATTGAAGAGAATTCTTCTTCAATATCTTCAAAAGATTTTTAAAATCTTCATCTTGCGTACCATTGATTCGAAATTTTTCAAAAAGATTTTTCAAAATCTCTCACATTTGGTACCAAGATAACTCCCTCTAAACCCTTAATTGATTCTAAATTTTCTGTATGAAAAATATGCTTTCGTTAAGGGGGAGTATAAAACAAAAAATTGTTCCAAAATTCATGTTTAATCAGTTTCTCTCCAAATGCTTTTCGAAAAACATATCTTTTAATCATTTTGTTTCAAAAACATCATGGATATGCTATTTTTGAGGGGGAAAAACGTGATTAAAAGGTGATCAAAAATGTTTTATGATCGGTGTTTGAATCTCAAATGAGCTCGACTTCAGTTGTAACCAATGAATTGACGATAATATAAAGTCGATTACTCGAAAAGACTTGTTCTGGACCGGTAATAATTTCAAGCTGGTCTAACCAATGATGTAAGCGTGTCTCGAATAGGACTTGTCTAAGTAGAATGTACCATTTCGAGGAACTTTCTTTGGACTTGACCAGGCCGGGTAATAATTTCAAGCTAGTTCACTAGTGATGTAAACATGTCTCGAATCGGTCTTGTCTATTGAAAGTCGATCAATTCAAAAGTGCGAACTCTAACCTATATGTGCAGATTTCTGTCAAAACTTATAAGCAAATATGAAGGGGGAGTGTTTCTGAAAATATAAAACTCTCAGAGTGTTCCAAACATGTTTTCAATCATAAACACTTTGAGAGATTTTTCAAGAAAAATGGTTTTATAGCAACAATAGGACAGTCATGGAGTTATAAGGTGACTAAGGATAGGAACATTTGTCCTATGATCCGCCAGAGCCGGAGAGATCTACCCAAGGACATCACAAATAGTTAGAACTAGAAGTCCTTAGGAATGATTGAAAAAAGGAGAAATGAGAATCGGAGAAAGAAGGAGTTGAAGAATTGCAAAGAAAAGGGTGAAAAGAAATAGCCCTCCAGATTATTCAACTTAGGGCAGACACCGGGTTTAATTCATATGCTATTGGTTGTCACTAGATGACACCGGTATTGAAGATTAAAAGTCGTCATGGACCCAATGACGCATGCACTCTAAACCTTCTACCACTCAAGTTTCTACCAAAAGAAGCTTGTTTCATTCTCACAGGGAACCCTACGTAAACTATCGGCTTCTCTTAGAGATTGCTGGTATTGAAGAAGGAGACCCTCTCCCCAGTCTCCGCTCAGGAAAACCAAAATGCACTATTGAGTCTAGAGCCACGAGATTCATCAAAAGATCTCATAGGAACACTTGACATGGCATTGCTTGTTGTTCATCAATAAGGACACAAGTGATATATTCTAGAGTCCTACGCAGATCTTAGCAATGCGGAACATTTATGAGAGGTTTCACAATTGTGATCCTCGCTGATTGAATGGAAACTCCCGCCGTGGTCAACATCAAGCAGCCGACAAAGCAGGTCACTCTAACTCCCCGTGGATTACGCTTAGTGTGTCTCAAACGGTCTACGTACCGTGGGGTGATGCTTTGGTGTACCTCAGCGACTCATCTGAACTGTAGATGTATTTCGGTATATCGCGTTATCTCACTTGTGGGACTCCAGTTCAGGAACGGCCCTTGTGAGAATTAGAGACGTGTTTTCACACTATGCTGTTAACACCCTCGAAATTCAAACTTGTAAGTGCCGGAATCCGCTTATTACTAACCTGTTTTTATGTTTTCTTCTTATGGAAGCTCCGGAGCGGATTGATCGTGCAGATTATTCACATGCTCATACCAACCATATCACAAATGAAGTTCTTAACAAAATCAAAGGCTACACAAAGTTAAAGATGATTCTTCGTCAATGTCAAAGAATCTACAAAGTTTAAAGTCTAGAGAACTTCATCTCATCAGAACTTCAAAGTCAAATAGAAGTGTGAGCATGGTGGAGAAAGACGTGGAGACACCTAACCAACGAAGTTGACAATGGCAGACAACCACATTAATTGATCACAAAGCATGAAGGAACAAAGATTCGAGACTATTCTATATCTACACACAAAGTTCAAGCTCGAGAAAAGTAAAGACCTAATCAAGTGGAGCATCATTTGAATGACCACCCCTTAGGGGGAGATTGTTAGCCTTAATAGTTTTTATTAGAAGTGATGGTCATTCACATTTAGGAACTTTGTAACGTGTGTTAGATATCGTGATAGAATAGTCAACGGGCTCGTGGATTGGACTAAGCTAAATGGGTATTAGTTTAGTTAAGCTAGCCTTATATCAATCCATGTCCAATCCAATCCAAACGAGCCCATGCCAAGCCCATTAGGGCATCTTCTACTTGTACTATTTAAACCCCTCAAAGTCTCATTTGAGGGGTGTGCTTGAGTGTGTGTGTGTGTGTGTTTTCTTTGGAATAAAGTTTCCTTTCTTCTCTCTATCTCTCTAAATATACACGATCTACATCATTCAAGTCACCACGTTCTATCTCTTCATCTTTCTATTATTATTTATGCATAACTGTTGTGGTTTTTGCATAAAGCGTGTTTGTGTCTAAAGTTGTGATAAGGTATACGTGATAAAAGGGGTTTTACAAAGTATGAGTGTTGTGTCAGAAATTCTTAAGTAGGAGGATTTGGAATATCTTTATTTAAATGGACTGGGACGCCTTTTCATTTAAATAAAGAAATCGTAAATCGCCGAACCATAAGTTTATAATTTCTTACTTACATAAATTGGGACGCTTCTTTATGTAAGTAACAAATTATAAATGAGTGGGCTTATTTGTATCCGATATAACATGAGTATGAACTAAAACTCAGGAATCACTAGTATTCTTTGAAAGATCTAGAAAACACGATAGTGTCTTACCACTCAGCAAAAATCTTAAGACCTCATTTAAACAACCTAAATCACTTTTCCTGTTACAAATCCTTACAAACATGAACCGTTTGTTGAGTTAACGAATTTGGTTAAAGTTACTTGAAACCCGACCTGATGGAATCAGATGTTTCAAGAATAGAATTTGGTTGCCACAGACTTGATTATGCACGAGTCGCATGAGCTTAAGTATTCCATATTGTTGAGCTAACGGACTTGTTACACTCTTGAGCTAATGGACTTAGTTTAATCTCGAACTAACAAACTGGGTGCGATATCCCATCAGCCATCATCACCATTTCATTTCAATTTTTTTCAAGTATATTGATCTTAGGTTGAAGGTAATTACTTGAAAAATCATTCATCGAGTCTAGAAATAGAATAATTATGGTTGATAATGAAAAATCATATTGTTTCAAACAAGAATATGGAAACATAAGTACATAACATTCTTAATCATAAAATTCAAGCTATTGTTCTTGCGATAATTCGAAGTAAAGCACTAAAGCTTACCCATAGAACCGGGTTACAAAAAGATTAGGCTCATACTGCATTAAGCTTAATAAATCACTAAGTTATTTACACCCGTAGTAACAAGCCTGCGGATCAGCGTAACATTTCTGATCCTTCGGACAACAATAGCATCTCTCCGGGTAACACTTTGGCAAGCAAGTTCCAACATCAATATTCTCGTTTTCGAGAGTACTATTAATAAAGCTCCATTTTCTACCTTGGAACTCTAAGGCACAAGAGGTACGACAACAGTCGCCACAAAGCCCACCGGCACCTGAAATACATAACACAAATGTCATCTACAAAAAGAGTAATCAAATGAAATACAACATGTATCATATGTAAACAGATACATAAGTGCATGTATGTGAAAATGTATAGAGGGAGTATATACGAACTTATGCGAGTAACAATAGTTGAGAGAATCAAAACGACGAAGAGAACATGGCGTGGATAGATTACAGTAGCCATTGGAACTGGAGATGAGTTGTTTATGTATCGTGAAGACACGTCCTTTCTTTATATAAACCCCGAGTGAGCTCCTTTTACAATCAAATCAAATGAATAATTCTCTTTGGAGTTCACAGGATACACGATACAAAAAACTCCATAAAAGGTACTTAAGTGCAACAGAAGTGCAATTGTTTTTTTAGCAAAGGATTATATATATGGAACACTCGCTTAATTGGAAAAGATACACGCAAATGATATTAAACTAAATTAAGCAAATGAACAAACTCATTTGAATGATATGAGCTAGCTAGCTAGAACATAAAGGAAGACTAACCATATATTTGCTAATTAAACTTCACATAGATGCAACCATAAACGATGATGGTGCGAAACAAAAATGATCGAGCATCCGTCAAATGACAAAGATTTTGCTTCTATCGCGTATGCAAGGATTATTTCTTGTTTGAATCTGGTGTAGCCCCGTACACAAGAATAGTCGAATAATTAAGGTTTTAGTAGTTATATTTGTCCTTCGCAAATACACTTCTATTATTATTATCAGTAGGCCATATACAAACGTATCATACACATATCATGCATGATGCCTTTCACATGATAGAAACCTATACGCGAATTAAGTTAACCAAATTCAGCTAATTACTACCCTTATTAGCTAAACTCCGCACATTAGATAAAACTTAAAGATTTCGAAACAAATAGAAGTGGTAGAATTGAATGATGGCGTGGCTCAAACCACTTTAATGGCCAGTCATAATCGGTAAATTTTAGTTTTTGATGGTTTAGTAGGAATTTATTGATAAACTAACCATGTCAAATTGCAAAGGCTGAGTTGAGTTAAATATAGATCCTATTTTTTTTTTAATCAATGAACTAATCTTAACCATCTATTCTTTTTATCAAGATTAAAAAATTACTTTTCATATTTTTTCTTAAAAACACAATATTTTGTAAACGATAAATCTTCAAGCTACGAAAAATAAACCATCGCGACAAGAATTAAATTATCTTTCTATAAATATGCACTTCTATATACTTTCGACGAACATTTTTTTTCAAAATTTCCGACGAGAAAAATCACATGTGAGTTCTAAAAATCACGTGTGATTCATTTAAAAATCACATGTGATTTTTCCGAATCACATGTGATTTTTTTAAGAAAAAATTTTGAAAAAAAAATTAGTCGAAGTATATAGAAGTGCATATCTATAGACAAATAATTTAATTCTCATCGCGATGGTATAATTTTTTTCCCGTAACGATTAACGGTAGTTTGTAAGATATTTAATTTTATAAAAAGGTGAAAGTTTATTTTTTTGTTTTGATCAAAAAATAAAAGGAGGCGATTTGCACACTCCCATATTTGATTGAGTCACTCCAAAATGTGCTTAAACAATTGTACTATAAATATAAACTGTTTTAATTGTTTGTACGTTGAGTGTCTTAATCAAATTTATAAGTGTGCCAATCACTTCCTAAAAATTGTTTCATAAGATTTGTGACAAATATGAGATTTTATATTGATTTCTCTACGTGTTCGTGACAAAAGTTTGAACTTTGTTAATGGTAATTAGAATTTCATGTAAGCTAGATAAAATGTCCATATCAGCTACAAACTCACATGTCAACCTTGGTAACAGTGTAACACAATGATTTAGAGGAGAAACTAAAATATTACACAGGAATAGAACAAATATGAAACTTAATTAATTGGTTTTTCAATTTAGAAAAAATAAAATAAAATGAGTGACTTTAGTGGAACGGCTAGTGAATGTTGGTTACTATTTTGTGACTTTACAATGAGTAATGAGATTTTTAGAAGAAAAAGTAAAGCACAAAAGAAAGGCATGCTTCTCATTTATTTGTATTTGGATGTTGCTCAACATTACATAAGTTACATTGTAAAATGATTATGACTGAAAATGATAATGTAATAGTACGTGAAAATATATAAGCGAAACACATTGTAGAATTGGTTTAACGTACAAAAAGATTCGGATGATCTTTTATTCTTATGCATAATAATCGTAAAAATGTTCATTAATCACAATCTTTGTGACAAGCATCAGGATTATCATAACACTTTTGATCCTTGATGCAGCACCAGCATCTTATAGCCCACCAACCTCTCGGAAAGCAATATCCAATATTGATCTTCTCGTTTTCGATACTACTAATATCAGCAAGACTCCATTTTCTACCTTGATATTCTGATTTGAACTTCTTATCACAACAACTTTCACACCTTCCATCACCTGAATACATAACACAGATGTCAATTACCAAAAGAAAAAGAGGGTCTTATGCATATATAAAGATAGAGTATACACGAACATTCGTGAACCATAACAGCTGAAAGGATCAAAATGGCGAAGAGAACATGATTCACATAATTGATGATAGCCATGGATCGGAAACTAGAGATGATATATCGAGTACGTTTTGTATTGTGACACACTTGAGTTTATATGTGATATTTCTTAGCATGCAACCCTTATATATAGAGATGAAATCCATATGAACTTCTTTTACCATCAATATCAACATAGATGACTAAGTGTCTAAGTCCCTGAGTTCATAAGATGTACGCAATTAGTAAAATTGATAGCAGTAATTAATTAACCAATACCCACAAATAATTTGTTTTTTTGGCAAAGGATATAGATGTGTTGAACACTCTAACTGAGCTTAATAAGAAAGAGATATAAGTAAATGAAACCAGCATAAAGAAAATTAGAGCTATATATAGTTTTCAAAGATGCAACGATAAGCTATTCGCATGTTTCGGTGAGTAAACACAAATTCGTTGAATTGTGTAGGTTTGCTTCGATCATCGACATGAAGAAATTGGACCGTTATATGACGAGCCTAATAACAATCTAATTAGCTATCGGTGCACATGCTTAGCATAAATATTAACGCAACGTTCATACTTGATCAGCTCACACGACAAAAAGACACTCAGCTCGTACTAGTGCATCAATTCGATCTCAGGCATATATAGTATGATTTATGAATCGGCCATTTTATAGACAATAATACAAACGCATCAAACACATATCATGCATTATGGCTTTCACATGACAGATAGAGAAAGAATAAACGTTTTGGCTTGCTATTACTCGTAGTAGAATTCAATTTATTATCCTATATCCAGCATTCGCGCAATTTGTAATCAAAACTAATAATTATATCATTTGACGTAACGTTTGTATGCAGTTCTTACAATTTTTTTTAGCTATATGCCTATATATATGTACCCGAGTAAATCGATCACATTAGAAAAATGGCCATATTTTTCCGCTCTTAGAGACTTTAATTTGATAGTGTAGATCGCATTTTGAATACATGGTATAGATTTATGAGACTTTTTAGATAGGATAACAGCAAGTGTACAATGATTTATATACTTGATAACTATCAATTTGAGACTTTTAAGTTGAGTAATAAAAGTAACCGTATAGTAGCCCAAACAAGTGCACTTTATAACTTTAACTTCCGCCTGATGTATTTGTTGGTACCCACAAATCTAGAAAAAATAAAATAAAATTAACATGTGCACACCACTAACAAATTATATGTACTCTACATTATGTTACGAAGTAATATCACACTTTCGAAACATTTCACGCGATGAAAGTGATTAAAACTTTTAAAAAGTGAAACATGAGTTCTCAAGATGAAATACTACAATATCTTCACCTGCAAAAGGATCAGTCACCGGAATGTTGCACTCAAAACCGTGTGAGCAAGAGATTTTTAAATATGTGTTTTTTAAACAAGTATATTGTAAAAAGCAACTCTATGTAAAAGTTGGTCTTTAACTTGTATGAAATGGATAAAAATAACTATTGCGTGTTCACTTTAGCTGAGAATTTTAAACATATATTTTTGGGTAAATTGCAAATTTTGTTTTTAATATTTTTTAAAAACGCAAGAATTACACCGAAATGAAATTTGTTGCAACACGGCCATTAATATTTATGTTTTTTGTAAAACAGCCATCGAGAGTCACTGTTCACTGACGAATGTTAGTTCTCCCGTTAAGTCAAGGTTAAAGACATGTGAAATGACTAATATACACTCTTCTTCTTCCCCACTTTTAGGGGCATAATTTACAATTTACCATATTTTTTTATTGGAAGCTACCACATCACAAACACAGCCGCCACCACCACCACGACCCTCTACCACCACATTTCCCACAAACTACCTTACCATGTAAACCATCACCCGCTACACCATCATCCGCCAACTCTAGTTAGTCACAACACACACCATTTCAAGGCTTTTCACAATATGCTTCCCAACAACCATATTTCTCACAACCACCTTACCCTAAACCACATTTCCCACAACTACCTTACCATGTAAACAAAGAAACTTTTAACCAAATAGTTTTACTCCAACATCAACAACAATACCCAATGTATGGCCAAATACCACAATCGTCACAACCATCACAACAACAACAACAGCAACAACAACAACAACAACAACAATCACCACAAAACTCACCATCACATGAAACCGAGCCTTCTCCATCTCGAAAAGGAAAAAGGCGAAGAAAGAAATCCTAGACCCCAAAAAACCGATATCATACGTACGAATTGGACTCAAGACAAAGAAAAACTATTGGAGGAAACTTTTATGCAAACATCTGAGTACCCAAGACTTGGCGTCGATCGTACTTTGGTACATTTGGCAATAAATTGTAAGCGAATACAACCACCATGCATCCAATGAGCGTAACAAAGATATGATCACGAAAAAGTGGACGAGTTTAACACGTGATTGTCATAATTTGGCAGGTGTTATCTTCGAACATGAACATTTTAGTGGTGTAAACGATTCCAAGTTGCAAGCTCGTTGTTTGCAAAAATTTCGAGACTTGTATACCCATTCGTTTGTCCAACTTAGTGCACGGGAACTTGAAACATACTTCCAAATGACGTCCTGCAAAAAAATTTGTCCCCGGAAGGCGATACCGAACGACCAATGACGATGGTGCAGATCTTAAGACCCGCACGAGATATTCTGAGACGATCCGCAACCATGATCTCTCGGCAAGCCAAGGAGAACCAAAAGCCAAAAATCGGACTCAACCGTAACGACAGGATCATCGCCCTCTCGAGAAGCTTTCAAGGAAATGGTCCAAAAGGAATACGACAAGATCGTGCAAAAAAAGATGACTTTATCGAGACAAAAAAAAATCGAGGAATTGAGGTTTCTTAGTACTAGCACCGAAGAGATGTCTGAAGAAAATACCGCTTTGATCAACCAAATGAAAGCGAAAATCCGAGTAAAATATCGTTCCTAGTTTAGTTTGTTTTAGTTTTATGTGTTCGTCGGTCACTTTTTTTTTCGTTGTAATCGTATTTCAAATTTAATAAATTGTGTTTGTTTAAAGAAAATGAAAAAAATAAAAAGTTAAAAAAAAAAAAAAAAAAGAATTGGGATCCATTATACCTGTAACCTGAATTATAAGAAGATGATGCTCTTAAGGTTTTGTATTTGTTGAATAAACTGACAAACCTTCTCTCTATATATACAGGGACTAGTTCTGTCATTCACAGAACTAGTCTATCTCTAACATAACTAGTTTGTTCCCTGTTTGTGTCTTTTCTATTTGTGCAGGGACTAAAGATGGACAAGAGAAAAGTTGCAGCCTATAAATAAGACCCTCCTCCACTGCTTCTTACTCACTCTCTCAAGTCGTCTTCTTCACACGACTATCTTGTCTCTTTCGCTTACTCACTCGTATAGTTGGGTTGATCTAATATCTTGATCAATCCTAGATTGTGGTTTGGTTGATTGATCACACCTGGTGACAATCTTGTTATTTCTCTTAAGTTGTAACCTGATACTCTCTTTTTGAATCAAGGGGTGGTTGGTTGGATTCTATCGTGGTGTTGTTATAATTTCTACATGGTATCGAGCTTTGGCTCGATTGATTAGTGGTTTCGATTGTCCAGGGTTTCATCCAACTTTTGGGGGTTCTTAAAATTGGAGTGAGATCTGATCGATTCTTGGTTAATTCAACCTTTGTGTTGAGTTAATTGCTGGTTTCTGGTGATTTATGGTAAATTAGGGTTTGAATCTGAAAACCCTAATTTCCCTAATTTGGGGGTTCTTGTTACTGGTGTTTTCTGGTGATTATTGGGACCTTATTCTTTCACAATATCTCTTAATAAGAGAGTTGTGATTTCTTTCCGCTGGTTCTTCTCATTATAAGCTCTGTAAGTATTCTTTCTTCTCTTAAAAATTACTTAGTTTTAGTTAAGGGGGTGCAAACGGTGTGATTAACTCCTTGATCTGCCTCCTTGAGAGGTGTGAATACCTGCTCTGGTCACACCCAGTCTCCTTGGCTGGACTTTGTAATTTTTGGGTGTGAGTTTTATCTTCTTGCAAAGTTATAATTTCTTGTCTCTTTTCTGTGCTTATCCGCTAGTTGCTTATCTTGTTTTATTATGGCTCCTGGTACTAGTGATATTGATCTGATTAGTAACCTTGATTTGGGTAATCCCTTACATCTTCATTCTAATGATATTAGTACATCATCTATTGTTTCTATTAAACTTACTGGTACTGAAAACTATAGAGTTTGGTCTACTGCTATGAAATTGGCTATTAATACTAGGAATAAAGCTGGTTTTATTAATGGTAAATGTGTTAAAGCTACTTATGCTTCTAGTGATGTTCTTTCTAATCAATGGGAGAGATGCAATTCTATTGTGTTGTCTTGGATCTTGAATTCTGTGTCTGAAGATTTATATCTTGGTCAAATCTTCTCTGAAAATGCTGCTGAGGTCTGGGCTGAACTTAAAGAAACTTATGATAAACTTGATGGGTCTATTATTTTGAGTCTTATGCAAAAAAAATAATAATTTTAGACAAGGAGAATTAACTGTGTCTGAATATTATCATAAGCTTAACTCATTATGGAGAGAATTTGATATTATGACAAAATTGCCTATGTGTACTTGTGCTGCTAGAGAAGATGTGTTAAAACATAATCAACTTATGAAACTTATGCAATTTCTTATGGGTCTTAATGAAATTTATCAGCCTATCAGAAGCAGTATTCTCTCTAGAGAGACTCTTCCTGATGTTAAGGATGCTTTTGTTACTATTTCCAGAGAAGAGTCTCATAGAGGCATTGCCTCTTCTTCTACTGGTTCTGACTCTAAATCTCAAATTGCTGGATTTATTTCAAAAACAAATTGGACTAATAATGGAAATAAGAGATTTGAAAATAAGAAGAGTTTTGTTAATGATAATAAGAAGTTTGTCAATACTGGGAATAATAACAATAATAGGGGTCCTAATCCAAACTTACTTTGTACTAATTGTGGTAAAATTGGTCACACTGTTGATAGATGTTTTGAAATAATTGGATTTCCTCCTGGGTATAATAAAAATCCTGGTAAAAAACAAACTAACTTCAAAACTTCTTATAATGCTAATGCTTCATCTATGGAAAATGGTTCCTCTATGTCTATCACTAATGAACAGATGATGAAATTAATGAATCTTATCAAAGACATGCCTTCTAGCAGTATGCAAGCCAATATGGCAGGTATACCCAGCTTTATGAACAATAATGTTTTCTTTAACATAAATTTTCATAAATTTCATAACAACAATATTGCTTTGTGTAAAGATATTATTGGGTGGATTATTGATTCAGGGGCAAACCAACACATGACCATCAATACTTTTAATATGTTTAGCATTGTTGATATTTCTGATTAAACCTTTAGGGACATCCCAATGGTACTCTTGCCAAAATCAAACATATTGGTAACTTAAAACTCTCTGATAAAGTTACTTTATATGATGTGTTGGTAGTTCCTGAATATTGTGTTAGTCTATTATCTGTGCATAAACTAATTAAAGACAGTAGAATGTTTGTTGGATTTGATGAATCTAAATGTTACATTCAGGATTTGACTCAAAACAAAATCATGGGGACTGGTAGTGAAAATGGTGGTCTCTATTTGTTTGATACTCCCTCTCCTATTACTTCTAAACATCAAACAATAGGTAATATGTCTGTTACTTGTTATATTTCTAAATCCTTATAGCATAACAGACTTGGTCATCCATCTGACCAAGCTGTGAACATGCTTCAATCTGATCTCAAGTTCACTAAAGATTCTCATGTGTCTCCTTGTGACATCTGTCACAAAGCCAAACAGACCAGGGAATCCTTTCCTATTAGTGATCATAAGAGTTCCTCTATTGGTGATCTTGTGCATATAGACCTTTGGGGTCCTTACAAGGTCACTAGTAGAGAAGGATTTAGATACTTTATGACCATTGTTGATGATTTTACAGTGTCTGTTTGGATCTATCTTATAAAATCTAAAGATGAGGTTTATAACTTATTTGTTAGCTATGTTAATCTGATTCTAAATCAATTTAACTGTGGTATTAAAACTGTGAGATCAGACAATGGTACTGAATTTATTAACAATAAAATGAGTAATTTGTTTAGCAACCTGGGTATTACTCATCAAACTACTTGTGCTTATACTCCTCACAAAATGGGATTGCCGGAGAAAGCACATGCACTTATTAAATGTTGCTAGAAGCTTGTTGTTTCAAAGTGGTATTCCTTTAAGTATGTGGCCTGAATGCATTTTAATTGCTGCCTATCTAATTAAGGTTACCATCTTCGTTCTCGAGTGGAAAGTCTCCTTTTGTGCTGGTATATGGTCAAAAACCAAAACTTTCTCATCTGAGATGTTTTGGTTGTCTGTGTTTCTCTTCTATTCTTAATAATTCTGATAAATTTACTTCTAAATCTGAAAAATGTATCCTCATTGGTTTTTCTACAACAAAAAAGGCTTATAAGGTTTACAGTCTTGAGTCTAAACTAATTTCTTACTCTAGAGATGTTCAATTCTATGAAACTGTCTTTCCATTTAAAATGAACACTCAACTACAAACTGATAAGGCTTCTGAAACTACACCCAATGGTCTAAATTTTTTCAATGAGAAACACATTGATCTAAATCCCAATGATGAAAGGAGAGGTTCTAATACATCCAATGATGATGGTTGTGCCTATTCATGCCCTAGAAGTACACATACTTCTAATGATGGTGAGAATACTGGTATGGCAACATCTATAGATGACAATAATCTCCCTGAGGGAAGTTCCCCAACTAATGAGAACACCACTCAATCTATCCCTACCGGAACATTAGTCATGAGCAGCCTGTTCTCAGAAGGTCTAGTAGGGACTCTAGAATGCCTGCTAAGTTTAATGATTATGTTGTGAGTAGTAATGTAAAGTATGGGCTTGAAAAGTATGTATGTTACTCTAATCTAAATCCTGCAAATTATTGTTTCTCAACCACTTTAAACAAATCTGTTGAGCCTTCCTCTTATGAGGAGGCTGCTAAAGATATTAATTGGGTTCAGGCTATGAATAATGAGATAACTGCTTTAAAAAGAAATAACACTTGGACTGAGTGTGAACTTCCTAAAGGAAGGAAAACTGTCAATAGTAAGTGGTTATGGAAAATAAAATACAAATCCTCAGGTGAAATTGACAAATATAAAGCAAGGGTTGTTGCCAGAGGCTTTAGCCAGAGGGAGGGTTTTGATTATAGAGAAACTTTCAGTCCTGTTGTTAAAATGTCCATTGTGAGATGTATGATTAATATTGCTGTTTGTCATAATTGGAGTATTTTTCAATTAGATGTTAATAATGCATTTCTATATGGTGATTTAACTGAGGAGGTTTATATGACTCTTCCTCCTTGCTTTGATGATCATAAGTCTAAAATTGTGAAGCTTAATAAATCTCTATATGGTCTTAAACAGGCTCCTAGACAATGGAATGCCAAACTTACTTTAACTCTTAGTGAAATTGGGTTTGTGCAGTCTAAATTTGATTACTCTCTATTTACTAAGAGGTCTGGAAATATGTGTTTGATTATGCTTGTGTATGTTGATGACATTATCATTACTGGAAATGATGTTAGTGAAATTGAGAAGTTTAAAGTGTTCTTAAAACTAAATTTCAAATCAAAGATCTAGGAAAGATGAAATACTTTCTTGGAATTGAAGTTTTAGAAAATGATAATGGTGTATGTCTCACCAAAGGAAGTATTGTCTTGAGCTTTTGCATGAATATGGCTTACTTGCTGCTAAACCTGTTGATGCTCCTTTGCCTGAGAACACCACTCTAAATCATATTGAAACTGATGATGATAAAGCTTTATCTAATATAGGTAATTATCAAAATCTTGTTGGGAAATTAATCTATCTAACTAATACAAGACCACATTGCCTACTGCTCAATCGCTTAGTTCCAATTTATGCATGCTCCCTACAATCTCACTTGAATGTGCTCTTTTTAGAGTCTTGAGATACTTAAAAGGATCTCCGGTAATGGCATTCTGATTAATGCAAATGAGAATCTTAAGCTTAAAGTTTTTCTATGCGATCTCCGACAATAGATGCCCAGCATTGTAGAAAAATCGCTTCGGTATTGTGTGTTGGGTGACTCTTTGGTGACTTGGAAAAGTAAAAACAAATTCCACCTTGTCTAGGTCATCCTCTGAAGCCGAGTATAGATGCATGGCTTCAAGCACTGCGTGAGATTATTTGGCTTGCTAATGTGCTTGGGTGACATGGGTGTTAAAAACTGTTACATGTGGTTCTCGTGATTGTGACAATAGTTCTCGCTCTCTCGCGATTGTTGTAATCCAGCTTTCCATGAGAAAATCCAAGCATTTTGAAATTGATGTTCACTTGGTTAGAGAAAAAGTCTCTGCTGGTTATTAGAATCGTGAAGATTCACACTTCAAAGAAATTGCCGATATCCCTAACTAAAGCCTTGGAAACTAAGCAACATAAGTGGCTTTGTGATAAGCTTGGTATGATGGACATGTTTAAGGTTGAAGGTTTGAGGGAGGGTGTTGAATAAACCGACAAACCTTCTATATATACAGTGATTCTGAAGTTCTCATGCCATTCACAAAACTAGTCTATCTCTAACATAACTAGTTTGTTCCCTGTTTGTTCTTTTCTATTTTGGCAGTGGACTAAAGATGGACAAGAGCAAAGTTGTGTACCTCATAAATAAGACCCTCCTCCAATCGCTTACTCACTCTCAAGTCGCTCTCTTCACACCTATCTTGTCTCTCTCTCGCTCTTACCATCAGATAGTTGGGTTGATCTAAGTATCTTGATCAATCCTAGATTGTGGTTTGTTGATTGATCACACCCTGGTGACAATCTTGTTATTTCTCAAGTTGTAACCCTCCGGACACTCTTGAATCAAGTGGGTGGTTGGTTGGATTTCTCTATCGCGGGTGTTTGTTATAATTTCTACAAAAGATATAATACGGGTAAAAAGATGACATGTGTTGGACCAACCCTAGCACTCTAAAAAAGAAGGTTGTGTTAAAAGTGTTCACTTATTTATTATATGCGAACCCTTTTTCATGTAAAAGAAAACTAAACTTTGGTAAATGTTAGTACTATATCTATATACTACATATCTTAACTTCATAAAATAAAAAACATGATCAAAGGTGAAAGTCAAAATTGAAAGTTAAAAGTTGAGGTGATTGTTGAATATTGAAAATCATGCATGTAAGTGTAAAGTTGATATTTTAATTTTCTGGAAGAGTAAATATCCATGCATATCATTCGTTTAATGTACATAACTATTGCTAAGCTAATTGAGGAATGTTTGAAAAACTAATGGAGGAATGCAAACTAATTAAAAACTAAATAAGGCAACCTTGCTAATGGAGGAATGCAAACAATGCGTTTAATGCATAAAGAACCGTTAGGGACCGCAGCCGCCAGACGCGGTTACTCGCCTAGTAAAGTAAAAATGGTCAATGTTTAATGTTGAATGTTGAAAGATAGTCGAGCTTTTACTCTCTCCGTCTCTAAATAAATGTCCACGTTTGATTGTAAAGTCTTACTTATTTAACTTTGACCTTAAATATTTTTGTTTATCTTATATAATACTTGATACAAAATATATAAATGAATTGTGTTTTAAATGTATTTTAAGTTGGTATAATTTTTATCAAGTATTATATAATACAAACAAAAATGTTTAAGGTCAAAGTTGAACAAAAAAGACTTTAAAAGTAAAAAATGGACATTTATTTAGGGACAGAGGGAGTAGCATATTTGGAAAGTATTGAAATTAAACCATACATTTGAAAAGTATTGAAGTTGTTTGAATTATTTATGGTTTGCTTTCAAACTAAAAAGGAAATGTTGAAAACATAATCGAAAACTAGGTTGACCCGGGTCGTTTCAAACCCGGCGAGTTGACCCTGGTTAATTTGACCCTTTTTTGTCCCAACCTGTTGAGATGACCCGGTTTAAATTGACCCGTTTTTCGACCAAAACAGTTCTCCGGTTGAACCACCCGGGTCGAACCGGGTTTCAAAACATTATGTTTAATCATAAAATCTTCAAAATTTTATTATTTTTAATTTATAACACATAAATTTTTTTTTATTATAAAATCACATTGATATGCACGGGAATTCATCTAGTTTTTAATAAAGTATTAAATACCATCAAATAAAATTTTAACACTACATTTTTTATATATTTTCACCTAGGCTCGTCAACATATCAACATTTTACTCTTTGTATAGAAACATTTTGTTTGCAGGAAACCAAATAAAATAAACACTATAGACTTTAGTAAAAATGAAAACATGAGTGACTAAACTTGTAAATTCCATAACCCTTTTATTAACTTCTCACGACGCCACAAATCATTATACAGCGCCAGTTTCTGTTTTCTCACCGGAATCAATTCTGGGTAACATTCTTTTTCCGATAATATTGTAAAAAAAGCAATCTTTTTTCAAGAATTGTATATTAAACCCTTCTTATTTGCATTTGACATTTATGTTTAAAAATGTGTCTTTTAGTATTGATTTGTGATTATATGTTGTTTTTATGATCTGGGTATGTAGAATTGTGTTTAGTTTATATAAAAGATGTGATCTTTTTTTATAAAAATGGTTGAATAGTGTTGAATTTTGTACTTTTTGGACAAATGTGTAACTTGATTATGGGACTTTTGTTGGTTATGTTTGGTGGGAGAAAAGTTATTTGCTTTTTTGTTATTAGGGGAACTCGAATGTTTTTTTCGCGATTAAATGAACATGGAAGTGATGAATGTATAGACATGGAAAAAAGGTTGTGTTTTTACTATTTTAGGTTACTAGTGTGAAGGCGAAAACTTATAATAGACTGATGTTTGCATAGAGAAAGTAAGGAACTACAGATCAGTGAAATTGTTGACATTCTATGATAGAGATTTGTTGATTGTTTTGACTAGTGTTGAATTTTATATCTTGTGGAGTGTTATGGGATAATGTATGATTGATAATGGGGCTTGTGTTGGGTAAGTTTGCGTGGAAGCAAAGTTAGTTGCTTTTGCACAGAGTATATGTTAAGGCTTAAGTATGGGAACTCGGTCATGATCGTAAACAAAAAAAGTGTGCTTTCTCGCGATTAAACAAAACAGAGAAGTGAGAATTATGAAGTCATAGTTGGTTATGTTTTTACTTTTTACTATCTAGTGTGTAAGACATAAGTTCTAAGAGATGATGTTTGCAGAGTGAAATGGATTGTAATTTTTTTTTTTTGAAAGGCATTATGGATTGTAGAGACTATGAAATAAATCTGAAAAATTGAGATGTTGTAGAACGAGAGATTAGATAGCACGATATAGGCTTGTTGACTGGGGAAGTCTTAAAAAATGACTCTTTTTTAGTGCTAAGTAAGCAATCGAGTAAATCTACATGAAGGTGTCAACGACTCAAGGCTTCACTTTTGTTAGACAGGGACTATGAACAAGATTTGGTGATCTGGGCCACATTTGTAGACTGGCCAAGTACCTTTTTTACCCATTCACTATCTAGACTAAGCCCTCGTGCATTATATGTTTTAATTCGGTCAAAGAATCCTTCATTATGATTTAACGTAAGAGTAAATCAGTGAACTGAGTTTAAGTGTGTAAACTATAAAGTGAATAATGAAGTTATATGACTACACCGCCCTCATATGGCTAAACTGCCTAGACTAACACATATTCAGTTGATGCGCTAAATGATAAGCAACTACCTAAGTAATGAGATTGTAAAGTGTATGATTCATTAGTAGTGAGGCCTAATATAATTTATAGATGCCGAAGAAGCTCCTATCCCTTTTCACTGTAATTCTCTTTCTATAGTATTAGGTAGTTTACGTCACTGACTGATGATGGGTTAATCATATTTTAGATCCTCCCGGGATTTTTTATTGTTAAATAATGAAATAAATATTATTCTCTCAACATTTTTTATTTTCTCGGTGATATGTGTACTAGGTTGACATACAATGCCTAAACAAAAGAAGCTGCAAAAGTCTGGATTGAGGCATCGTAAGGCAACCCCATATTCTTTACGACCATGTCATTCAAAGATCATGAAAGATTACCGTCACAAGAAACAAATAAAGGCGTCTGAGAAGAAGGAATGGAAAGACGCAACTTGTTCTGTTTGTATGGAATACCCTCACAAAGCGGTTCTTTTACTTTGTGACTCATATAACAAGAACTGTCGCCCATACATGTGTGATACCGGTTACCGCTATTCCAATTGCTTAGATCAGTATAAGAAAGCCTATACTAAGGTCAACTTGGCCCAAAATGACCCAACCATTAGTTCTGACACGGAAGAACTTTTATGCCCACTGTGTCGTGGTCAAGTAAAAGGATGGACTGTGGTGAAACGGACACGCAAGTATCTGAATGCCAAGAAGAGGAGTTGTATGCAAGACAACTGTTCATTTGTTGGGTCGTATAAAGATTTAAAGAAGCATGTGCGGGCTAGTCATCCTTTGGCCCGACCCAGAGAAGTAGACGCGTCACTTGTTGAGAAATGGAAGAAGCTTAAAAATGACAGTGAATTAAATGATGTTATAAGTATAATTTATTCAACAATGCCAGGCGCAGTCATAGAAGGGGATTATGTGATTGAAGATGGTGATAATCGGGATTTTTCTAGAGTAAGAAGGTTCGGTCGTCTTCGCCTGGATACTCGTACTCGTTTTGGACCGGTGTATGATCATAGACGTTATCCAATAGGATCAAGGAATGTTAGTAGAAGTTATGCATCAGGATCAAGGAATGTTAGTAGAAGTTATGCATTACTTCCAAGGCATCGTGAAATATCACAATCATCTGAAGATGCTCGCAGGCATGTTGATAATCGCAATCGGTGGGATGACTCTGGCACTCATCAGTATATTTCATCATCCTCAATTGATTATGAATCTGATTTTCTATCAGATGAAGACGTAGCTGATTATGAAGGCATCATTAACGAGCCTGCGCGTACTTACAGTTCTCAGAGTGGCGTTAATCAATCATCATCATTAGAAGAATCAGCGTCAGATGATGACGTCATCATTACGAGGTCTGGTGTTAATTACAGTTTCCGCCGTAGCCAGTCTCAATTTTCATCAGAAGATGAATCTTCAGATTATGCAGATGATGATGGTAGTATTGAGGGGCATGTTCGTAGTGACAACCGCAGACGCGAAACCAGGCCGTCTTATGCTGGCTCAGGCATGAGGTATGTGAGGCTTGGCGGTGCACGCTGAAAGGCACTTTTTTTTTGGTTAGGGCTTTGATTGGGTCATATTCAGACCAAACTATCTATTAGATGGTTTTCTTTTCTTTATAAGTTATGGTTTTTAGGTAACATTTTGTTATGGGAATTTTTTTTTTTTTCTAAATCTATTTTATGACTTTTAGACGTTATAATGTTATGACACACAATAATTAAGCTCTCTGCACAGCATAAGGCTTAAGATATTCTCTTTTCTTTATGATTTTCCGTCGCAGTGCTCAAAATTTGTTGAGCCGACATGTCGGTTGCTCATTTTTTCTAATACTTTACCTTTCTGTAGGGTTGTTCAAGCCACAATTTGAAGGCATTTGATTAGCTTCTAACACTAGTAATTATAGGTTAAAAATCTGCTGTTAAGTGCTTGGATATGGTGGTTTCTGTCATGGTTTATGTTTCTTGATACTTGTTTGTTGCAAGAGGAGTAGAGGTGATACTCTTTTATCACTGTTCATTTAAAGAAAATAATTCTACTTAACCCCCTTTAACTTTCTGGAATTTATACAACATTAATTAATTCTATACTTAAATTTCTTAAAACTTAAAAATAAGTTATTGTTTTACTAACATGCCAATCAAAAAATATGATAATAACATCTATCTTTAGATTAATTATTTAAAAATTGTTTAATCCTCAAAATTTAATCATCTTTAGGTTCAATTCCTATAAGATTTGTTTAACGGTGGTTACAATTAAACGCATAAGTGTTGCATTAAGGGTGACACCATCAATTGACAAGTCAATCTTAAATATATAAAAAAATAAAAGAGCAAAAACTGTGAAAAAAAAATATTCATTTGATGTTGCATTGTACGGGAATAAAGCTATTTCTTAAAAAATTCAATCTTCTTTTAAAACGAAACTTGGGGTGTTTGGCTAAGGGTTATTTGATTAACTTATATAAGCTTATTGAAAAAATTGAAAACCAATAACAACAACATATTCAATCCCGTCCGGGCGGGGTATGAGGAAAAAAAATTAAAAACTAACAAACATATTATTATTATTTATCTAAGAACTCTTAAAAATTTTGATTATTTTTCTTTCTGTGCATGCGAGTTCGTAACTATAATTATTTTACGTTGCCGCTACTATGCGAGTAATAAGCTAATACTCTTAGGTCTATGAAACAATATAATTTTGCTTATAACATCAATTTTTTGCCGCCGAAGCTAAACATACATCAGATAACAAAAAATAGACAAATGTGAAATACCATAAATAACAAGCATCAAAGAAGCTCTTACATATAGTAGCTCACATTTTTCATTAGTACAATCTTTTGCATTTATAAATGTATCATTATTACTACTATCTACCGATGTGGGAAGTGAAAATGAATTATAAGGGTCAACCTTTTCATAGTGCATTAGGTTTTTTATTTTTTTTTTGAACAGCGAGTTAGTAGTTAGTGATCCGAGCCCACAGTGACATCCAATTGGGCAGTATGCAAGCCTCGAACCTTTCTCCTTAGGGGATAAACCCCACTCCTGCTTCTATTTATTTCGGGCCCCTGAAGGTCCATGGTGAGACTCGAACCTTACCTCTCCAAAGAAACCTCCCCAATGTTACCCTTGGTGGCCAACTGAACATAGTGCATTAGCTTTACAGGTAACATAAATTAATTCAGATTGCAAAAGATAGACGCTTAACGTAACATGATAAGCTGTGAAATATTGCCATAGAGGCATAGATCATACCATTTGCCATACAACTGTGAAGATGAGAATCATTTGAAAACAAATTAATATTACAACTTTAAAAGTGGTACTTAGCCAACTTAATATGCTATGAAACCTTTACTCTCTAGTAACAAAATCTGAGATATATTTAGATACTTTTAACTTTCTATAGATCACAAGTCAACGAGTATAAGAAGATAAAGAAATAGCTACAGAGAAAACGTTAAAGTGCATCCTAAGTTTTGTACTTAACGGTGAAAGGCTGAAAATCAAAATGACATATATTTTAGAATCATGTACCTCTGTATCAAATTTTTGGGTACTTTCGTAAGTCTTAAATTGACGGAAGTTATTATCAATGTTGTATCAGAACGTACTATCATGGCGCAACAAAACTTTAAACACAATTCTAAGATAGTTGTTCATTAGCTAAAAGTGTGTTGTAAAAGTGATTATTGCAAACTGCAAGAATTTTTATAAGTGATTGGAGCTTTGAAACATATGGACATAAACACCGTTCTTGGCACAAACATTTATTTGGAGAAAAAAAAAAAAAAAAAAAAATAGAACATTATAACCCACAAATCGACATTTGTATTCTATTCAATTTACTTCTTTGGAGCAAGTTTTGACTTGATCTTTTCCACCTCCTTGGTTCCAACTTGGAATGTTTTCGACAAAACAACATCTTCTACTGTGGGAGACGACGCAAACAAAGCGTTTGCCACCCTTTGAGTACCGGGCAACTGACTGTTAAATCCAGCAATAACGGCAGCAGGAACTTTTCCACTGTTTATCTGGTAATGAATTAAGCCTCTAGGAAATGTAAAGATTTCACCAACTTTGATGGTCTTGGAAAGGAGTTTGTTTTCTGTTGTTATGAAGCCAACATCTAATTCACCCTCTAGCACAAACACGATCTCAGTGGCTCGTAGGTGAGTGTGTGGTGGGTTTACACCGCCTGGTGCATAATCAATGCGAGCCATGGACACACTTAACTGTTGGTTTTATGGACAATAAATTAATAGACGTGTGTTAGGATCGAACTCGAGACTATGGGATTGCACACTTTACGTATGAGAATTTTAAGTTAATAATTAAATATAAATGTTATATTTATTTATTTATTAAATGAAATAACTAACTGACGTTAAGTAATTAATGTAATGAACTAACGGTCGTTAAATGTAATTGGAAAGGACTAGAATGCAAATCAATATTTGGAAGGTTTCGGAATACCTTGTGGATACCCATCCGATCGCCACAAGGAAACCCAACCCATATCCAACTCAACTTTTTCTCCAAGTTTTGCTAAGTATATATACGCTAGGGTCTAAGGTTGTTGTGATCTCTTGTACTCATAACCTAAAACCAAAGGTGTTTGTGTGTTTTTGTTTTGAAACAGATCGCATTAAACCCTTATGGGTGTCGATCATCATCTTTCCAAAACATATTATTTTGTTTAATTAAAACTAGCATTACTTTAATTTGTTTTAGTAATGCAGGTATGTAAGAACGTGGTAAAACATACTCTTTTGTTATTATTCTTGGATTGAATTACAAAAACGTAGTGGGGTAATTTTATAATCCTATAAAACCCTAATTAGGGTTCATCCTTATTGCTAGTTTGTGGATTTGATTCTTGTTCGCTAGAAATCAAGAAAGGTATGCATACTTTATTCTTTAGTTAATTAAATTATTCATTATATGTTCATATACGCTTCCGCACTTGCTTTGATGTTTTGTGTTTTATTTTTGAATGTCATGTTATATAATTCCAACAGTGGCATCACGAGTCATTGGTTTTAATGAGTAATTAATTAAAAAAACGCGTAATAAAACATATATTGTATGATGTTTGATGTGATTAATCTAGGGTTTTGGTTTTTTTTTTGGTCTTTTTTTTGAATTGGGGCGTACCCCATATTTTTTTTGGTCGACACATATTAAAATTATTTAGGGTTTGAGAATTGTTTGCTAACCTTATCGAAACCTAGAATTAATATATAAGTTACGTAATTAATTCATGAATAATTGTTATGTAACATGGGATTATTGATATGCGATCTTGTGACTATTTCTATAATTGTTATGATATATCCATGATATTACATGCATGTTTGTCATGGATAGTTGCTTTGAGATTGTTTAATTGTTAAGAAATATTTATCACATGTTTATTTACGATAAATCTTGAATTGGGGAAGACTCCAATTATATATTAATGAATCAATTATGTGCTAATTGGTATATTTTAATTATGGGTTTACGCAATCGATTCATCGATGTATGTGGCTCACTTTCTATCATTGAGTGAAAGCCCTAAATTAATATATACATTAATTTAACCTAGACATTGATTATTAATAGGTTTTATCAATAAGTTGCATGTGGCTACTTGTTTACACGTATAAATTGTTTATTATGTGCATTGTTTTAGTAGTTTATTTTTATTGGTATTACTTGTTTGTTTATTATGTGCTTACTTTTAAGCAAAGGGTAATTTTGAATAGAAAAATAATACGGACTAAACAATGGCGAAATTTGATTTGTTTTGAAGAGTTAAGTTTTCAATAGTTTAATTGATTGGTGACTTTGGTACAAATGGTCTGAACGGCTCACCCGCTAGAATGAACTATAAAGGGGTTAATTGTATGCATACCACACTGAAAGGATGTCTAAGGTTATGCTTTTTACCTGGTCCTCTGTCCTCTCGTGAGTTCGATTGGAGCTACTAAGTAAGCCATAAATGTACAACTCATCTTAAGGGCTTAATTAGTTTTAATTCCATGCGCTTCACTCTTGTAATTACAATCCGAAACACTAAGTATTTACACTTATGCAAAAGTACGGTATAATGGATGATAATTAACACTAAATTCCTTGATTGGTGAACCCAATACCTCAATCAAAACTTTGATAATTTGATCTTTATGAATTGGTAATAAAAGTTTTTTATTAAATTTATGCTACAAGATGAATGCATGACATCTTTATGCATATTTGATTTGACCACATAAAATCAAAATTAGTACCCTTATAAATTAAGATATATGCCATCTAATTAAAAGGAACACTTGAAGTTGCAATTTACGTCATGACAGTACTTGGCGAGATTGTGATGGACAGGTAAATCTCTACGTAAAGTCAGACCTTACATGGACATATTTGCAGTTCTTTAAGTTAGACACTTAAGTTGAGTAAGAAGTGAGACCTGGACTCAATGGCATAAGATGGGATGAAACATGTTTATATTTGCAATAGCGTTGGAAAATATAAATCCCATAATGATCTAGGAATTGGAAATTGTTTGCCAATTATTGTTTCGACAGATTACCCTATTATGTGCTTTCGTTACTAGCAGATCAACTGATGTAATGGAACTATGATAATTTGGATCCTAGTTTTTCGAGAAAATTCTATGGTTATATGAATATTACCTTGGGTATTTTATTTTCTTGAAAAGTTTAATTATCAAAAATACTAAAATTGAATTTTGAAAATTCTTTAAATGTATTAATGCAACATTAAACCATAAATATAGGTTATTCATGTATTTGTAAATTGATCTACACCTGTAAGGGTTTTTGGTAGAGTCAACCTTACTAAAAGAATAAACCTAGTCCTCTTTTCATAAGAAAGAGTGAGATTCAATCCTATTCATTTTCATGAATGAAGAAAGGTATGATAGGACAATTAGAATTGTCTAAATTCTAAATACATAACTCGTAAGCATATTTTAATAGTTAAGAAAATTGCATATGTTCTGAGTTATTAAATTAGAAGCTAGACTAATTACTGTATAATTGGTAAAATACAAACTAGCATATTTTATCTAGTTGTTAAGTTTTGACCATTTAAAAGTACTACTTACAATTGTTGGAATAGTAGAATTATTAAGAAAGAAATTGCATGCCCAATTTTTCAAGTTAATAGCATTGATGGATAATACATCACCTACATAGTAGAATACATTCTTTTAAGTACATAAGTAATTGTTATGTATGGACTTTCTCAAAGGTGTAGGAAGTAAATAGTACACTATTTTCATTTCAATGGAAACAACACTTACAATGTTGTCAAATCCAGGGGAGTGTTGTGTTCTTATTATGAATAAGGAATTAATGTAATGATCTCTAATTCAAGGAGTTACAAGCTTTGTCATCATATTGGTAGTAACCCAGATTATCTCTAGAATGTCTTAAGATAATTACTTTCCACTTGTAGACACTTATGTTTTCAAGGATAGTCATGTACGCTTCCTTATTAGACAATGAAGTGGTTCTACATCTACTAGTTATGCTAATATCAATGACACAATCATATTGATCACATAAACAAACATATGTCGTTGTTTATTCGCTACATGATGTTGTTCCATGCACAAGTGGGAGAAATCTATATTGTGTGCATGGTACAACATATAGGTATATGATTTAACGGATTCTCTTGACAAGAAGTAAGAGGCCAACATTCTAATATAACTTGTACATATCTAATTCAAGAAACACTTGGTGTTGCAATTTACGCCATGTCAGAACTTTTGAGATTGCAACAACAAAGTAAATCTCTATGTGAAGTCGACCTTGCATGACATAGACAAGTATTTAGAACATGTGTCAAAATGATATATAAGATTATTTAAATTACATATTTATGTATTATTAGAATGACATAAATGAAGTAATCTAATACTACTTAAATTTGTTTATTTATGTATTTTGGAATGACATATATGAAAAATAATGTGAAGTAAATAAATTAACTTGAAATTACTATTGAAACCAAGAGTTGTGTCCATAATTACTTTAGTTAAACATGTTTATGATTCATTGTAAAGACATAAACATAAAGTCTTTTAAGATTTATAATAAAGTAAGACGTTAACTTGTTATGTTTTTAATTAAGACATATACAAGAAGTCATTGAGGTGATCAATGATTTATAACGTATAATGGGATTATAACAGTTTATGTTCCTCGATGAGACATAGATATGAAGTGACTTGGTCAAAAAGCACTTGTGTTATAAATCATGCAATTGGCTTGAAAAGTCTATTATACCATTAAGTTGACTTAGTTGGTAAATAGGTAAGCCAAAAGGAATATGTTTATCTTATATGTTGTTAGATTGTCTTACAATATTAATTCTACTGAATACCACAAGTTGATGGTATGTTCAGTTAGAAGAATCAAACTCTATTTGATTTGTTTGATTCAAGATAACCATAACTTCTATCTTAAAAAGTAACAAGGTTAGAAAATTGAGTATGGATTAAATATACTCAATATGACTCCAACCTAGAAGATTGTTAAAACACCATTTCATTATGGAATGTGATGAATCACATTAAGTTTTAAAATTGAAGATTCTGAATTTGTTAAACTACTTATGAATAGGTTATTAACAAACTTAAGTCAGGAATTATCAATGTGTATTTGTAATATCCCAAAAAGAGAACAATGTAGTTTTGCTCTAAATTGCTAAGTATATATAGATAGTCTATATATTACAAAAGGCAAGTGGGAGTTTTTTATCTTGAAAGATAAAATTACAAAATACATAATCTTCTAAAACACACTAGTAAATATCATGATGAGGTTAGACATGAAAATGATAGACCTCATGATGATGGAATTTTCATTCATAGATTCTGCAGGATATCTCGTATATTTGACTTATATGATAAGAAATATGAGTTACAGGATTATAGTAAACCTGATAATCATTATGATGGATTACCAATATTGAATTGGGTAAATTACTCATACTATGAATGTTAAAGATGATGTCCATAAAGATAATCAATTTTGGAAATTTGGTTTATCTTAATAGTTAGACTAGAGAATGGAAATGAGTTTCTTCAAAGAGATGAAAAACCCTAATGGTTTGAATTTCTATGTAGAAATCATATGGATAATATTGTACACATATTTAATGCATGTCTTATGACGAGATTATTAATCATACTTAAGCAATTAATTATGATTGAATATTCTTTTCTAGATACGTTAAATATATAAAGATGATAATTGTCATACTTGTTTTCATCAATATGAAATATGACAATGGAATATCAAAACTCTTTCTTGAGAAATTACTTGGAAATGAAGACGGTAAGTAATCGAAAGGTTTTGAATTCATATAATCTTTGAAGTGGACGGTGCAATAATTCATGGATGGATAAATGCATGCATCTATGAAATTATTCTTATGTTAAATTATTAAATCCTAGTTTCGATTTATAATTAAAATAAGATAAATTTTAAGTATTCCTGAAAGCTATGGAGTAATATGTTAAGGTTTTAAATCTTATATGTTGTATAACATATAGGAAGTAACATTCCTTGTAAGCTAAATGTTAAGTCTTAGTTTGGAATAATACTTCACTTGTAAGATTAGAGAATTAAAACATACAACCTTGGAATATATGTTTATTATTAATAACATGTGCAGTAAAATAAATGATTCTAATAAAACATGATATATCGTTTGGGAAATTGATAAATATCTTTTGACAAGATAGAGCATGAATGAAGTCTAAGTTTGACATGTAGATTCATCATGTACATCATGTTGTGTATATTAAAATTGTTGTATCATTTCTTGAATAAGAAGTGATTTGACAAAATTGATATCTAACTAAAAGTTATTAGATAACTTGTGTAATGAATATTCTAATAGAATTACATCCTCAGCCTGGAATTGCTCCTAGATTCTATGGATGAACAATATGTCAAATGTTGTGCAAATTGTCATTAGCTTTAAACTTGAAAGTTAGGAAAGCATCAAACATTACACAATAAGATATTATAGTTTACGGAGTTTTAATGAGCATATTGTTGTTTGTATACAATGATGCCGGTTTAATTGAGATGACACTCAATACTAGTCATGGTAGGATTTCATCCTTGTTAATAGCCATGTGAACTAGTTGTGCTAATAAGAGCACAGTTGCATTATACATTAAAAGAATAAGAATACTTTAAACTTTAAAATGTTTGAAAGTTTAAATTGTCATAAATTGGTGATAGAGGATGTCACACACTTTATGAATTATTATGGATTGTTGAATGCATACATACAAGGACTTCATTAATTGAATTCTTGAAATAAGTATTCTCAAAATTACTATAGATCAAGTTGGTTGATTTATGCCCTTTCAACAAGTATGATTGTCATTACTTGGTCATAATTCATCAATGGAATTTTCATGCATTGATCTATTTGGTATTTGGATAAAAGATGTTAAACAATTGTTATAATAAATCAAATACTTGGTATGTTTGATTTTATAATATATTGTATCCTATATTTGCATGTTTAATCCGTGAATAAAATTTATTTATTCTAAATCGTCCGTTGTCAATTAATGATATGCGAGTATCATTAAACTAAGACAAATCTGAGAGATATGGTAGAATATACTTGAAAGTATATTGATGAGAATGCATACCAATTTCAGATGATATTCGATGAATTGAATATAGGACTTATCCCAACTACATGATTTTACTTTATGGATATTGTTATTAAGTAAATCATGAATAGTTATTCTCGCACTTGAGATACCGTGATAAGTGTCATGGATGTAGTGCATTTCGTGGAGCAACTTAACGCTATACGAATCTGGTAGTCATAAGGGTTGTTTTCAGAAATGTTACAAAGTTTCATGTTATTCTCGTAGGTCAAGATAATTTGTTCCTTCAAATTTATTGGGTTTTAATACTGCTCCCCTCGTAGGGTTGACAAGATGTTTGCATGGCCATGCCCAAAGTTCTTCCCTGAATATGTTCAGAAGATTTGGTAATCTTGCCAATCACTAATAAGAAACAGAATGGTTGAAATAAAGAATGACTTAATTCCATATCTTTATTTAACATGGTATTAAAAACAAAAGGATAATAATAATGAGAAATCATTAGAAGGTTTTCCAGGAGCCTTGCTCGAGTTGTACTAGAAGCATCGAAGTGTTGCTAGACGCTAACCGAGACTATGGGATTGCACACTTTACGTATGAGAATTTTAAGTTAATAATTAAATACAAATTTTATATTTATTTATTTATTAAATGAAATAACTAACTGACGTTAAGTAATTAATGTAATGGACTAACGGTCGTTAAATGTAATTGGAAAGGACTAGAATGCAAATCAATATTTGGAAGGTTTCGGAATACCTTGTGGGATACTCCATCCGATCGGCCACAAGGAAACCCAACCCATATCCAACTCAACTTGTTCTCCAAGTTTTGCTAAGTATATATACAAGGCTAGGGTCTTGTGTTTTGCATCTCTTGTACTCATAACCTAAAACCAAAAGGTGTTTGTGTGTTTTTGATTTGAAACTGATCGCATAACCCTTATGGGTGTCTATCATCATCTTTTCCAAAACATAATTATTTTGTTTAATTAAAACTAGCATTACTTTAATTTGTTTTAGACGTACAGACAAGAACGTGGTAATAACATACTTTTGTTATTATTCTTGGATTGAATCACAAAAACGTAAGGGGTAATTCTTATAATCCTATAAACCCTAATTAGGTTCATCCTTATTGCTAGTGTGATTGGATTCTTCTTGTTCGGCTAGAATCAAGAAAGGTATGCATACTTTATTCTTTAGTTAATTAAATTATTCATTATATGTTCATATACGCTTCCGCACTTGCTTTGATGTTTTGTGTTTTATTTTTGAATGTCATGTTATATAATTCCAACATTAACGTGTTTAGCCCATTGATTTGTTGCACAGAGGCTGTTGTCCCAGTTGCACCAAATGTGTTGTTGGTGAGTGCAGGCTTTGCTAGCCCTGCGAAGAAAAAGTCATCCGATGATATGTTGCTTTTGCAGGCGAATCCATTCAATTTTACACCTGTATTTTATACAATAAGTTATTAAACCCTAAAACTTCATTCATGATTCATCTCATGTACTATAGGAAAAAATACGGAGTAAAATTTTATATATGAACAACTGATTACATCCACTATGCATCCACTAGTTGACCAGAACTCGATAAATCACAGCATGAAACTGAGCAATCAAATGTTGATATATTTTCATTTTTCAAGATTGTAGGTTGCTTTTGTTCTTAAAGTTTGAGCACGTCATCAATTTTTATGTACTCGCAAACCTAAATATAACAAATCTAACTGAACGACGTACCATAAACATAGTGCAGTATATATTTACTTGCAAAATGTTGATAATGACCAACGTTGCTAAACATTAATAAAAGTATAGTGTATTAATTAAGGTAGTGTTTACATGAGATGAGAGTTAACTAAATACCAACATAATTAACCTCTAAATTAGGCATCTTATATTGCAGGGATTGATGTAACAAAAAAAGGATTGGTTTTCATAGCTCAAATGGATTAACGAACGTAGATATCTGTGCAAGAACATGAAATACCTGACTTAAGATCCGCGACGCAGACATCTTGAAGCAGGTCAGGATCCGCTGATACGAAAGAAGCCAAAAAGATTGCCATCATCATGCCAATCAACAAACCATAATCACTAGTAGCTATTATAAACAAATATATAATTAAGTGGCTCTTTTTACTTTGTTCGAAAAGTGGGTTTGAGTTGAAAGACAAATGGTGGGTATGTTGTATTTATAATGGGTCGAAAGAGAAGACATTTTGACAGCAATTTCAGATGGGTAGCTGGTCCCTTTCAATCTTTTGGTAGTAAAATAACTGGGCAATTGGAGATCCTTCATCCAGATAGGGTTTTAAATAGCTTATTCAATTTTTATTTTTTCAGCATTAAACATTTGAAGTGCGTATGTGAAACGAAAATGGTCTGATAGAGTTTTATAAAGGCATTGACCGAAAATGATAAAATTTGATAGTTATGACGACAAAGATTTAGTCTATGCATTATTTTCTTCATCTGAAAATACTGTCTATGTTGTTAAGGAAATATTGTCTACGGTTATTATATTTGTCTGCCTTAAGTAAGAAATTTCCATAAGGTAAAACCATTTGTGTGTTCATGATAACCAATAATGACCATCAAAGTTTGTTAACTTATCAAATCGGTCGCAAAACTTTCTGTTTACAAAGCATTATTTACTTTGTCATCAATGAAGATCTACCTTCACTTTCACATAAAGTATGTTTTGATTGCAAACTAGTCTGCTAGGAAGTGCTTATCTTACTATTAAATAAAAAGAACCTCTTACCTTAGGTAATGCCATCTCAGCACTAAATAGTTAGCCACTAGCTATTTGGTGACTTGAAAAACTGTACGAGTATAAGAAAGCCTATACTAAGGTCAACTTGGCCCAAAATGACCCAAACATTAGTTCTGACACGGAAGAACTTTTATGCCCACTTTGTCGTGGTCAAGTAAAAGGATGGACTGTGGTGAAACGGGCACGCAGGTATCTGAATGCCAAGAAGAGGAGTTGTATGCAAGACAACTGTTCATTTGTTGGGTCGTATAAAGATTTAAAGAAGCATGTGCGGGCTAGTCATCCTTTGGCCCGACCCAGAGAAGTAGACGCGTCACTTGTTGAGAAATGGAAGAAGCTTAAAAATGATAGTGAATTAAATGATGTTATAAGTATAATTTATTCAACAATGCCAGGCTTAGTCATAGAAGGATTATGTGATTGAAGATGATGATAATCGGGATTTTTCTAGAGTAAGAAGGTTCGATCAAGCCACGCCTGGATACTCGTACTCGTTTTGGACCGGTGTATGATCATAGACGTTATCCAATAGGATCAAGGAATGTTAGTAGAAGTTATGCATCAGGATCAAGGAATGTTAGTAGAAGTTATGCATTACTTCCAAGGCATCGTGAAATATCACAATCATCTGAAGATGCTCGCAGGCATGTTGATAATCGCAATCGGTGGGATGACTCTGGCACTCATCAGTATATTTCATCATCCTCAATTGATTATGAATCTGATTTTCTATCAGATGAAGACGTAGCTGATTATGAAGGCATCATTAACGAGCCTGCGCGTACTTACAGTTCTCAGAGTGGCGTTAATCAATCATCATCATTAGAAGAATCAGCGTCAGATGATGACGTCATCATTACGAGGTCTGGTGTTAATTACAGTTTCCGCCGTAGCCAGTCTCAATTTTCATCAGAAGATGAATCTTCAGATTATGCAGATGATGGTGGTAGTTTTGAGGGGCATGTTCGTAGTGACAACCACAGACGCGAAACCAGGCTGCCTTATGCTGGCTCAGGCATGAGGTATGTGAGGCTTGGCGGTGCACGCTGAAGCCACTTTTTTTTTTTGGTTAGGGGTTTGATTGGGTCATATTCAGACCAAACTATCTATTGGATGGTTTTCTTTTCTTTATAAGTTATGGTTTTTAGGTAACATTTTGTTATGGGATTTTTTTTTTTCTTTCTAAATCTATTTTATGACTTTTAGACGTTATAATGTTATGACACACAATAATTAAGCTCTCTGCACAACATAAGAGTTAAGCTATTCTCTTTTCTTTATGATTTTCTGTCGCAGTGCTCAAAATTTGTTGAGCCGACATGTCGGTTTCTCATTTGTTCTAATACTTTACCTTTCTCTAGGGTTGTTCAAACCACAATTTGAAGGCATTTCATTAGCTTCTAACACTAGTAATCATAGGTTAAAAATCTGCTGTTAAGTGCTTGGATGTATGGTTGTTTCTGTCATGGTTTATGTTTCTTCATGAAACATGAGATACTTGTTTGTTACAAGAGGAGTAGATGTGATACTCTTGTATCACTGTTCATTTAAAGAAAATAATTATACTTTAACCCCCTTTAACTTTCTAGAATTTATACAACATTAATTAATTCTATATTTAAATTTCTTAAAACTTAACAATAAGTTATGTTGTTTTACTAACATGCCAATCAAAAAATATGATAATAACATTTATCATTAAATTAATTATTTAAAAAGTGTTTAATCCTCAAAATGTAAAAATGTATTCATCTTTGGGTTCAATTCTTATAGTATTTGTTTAACGGTGGTTACAATTAAACGCATAAATGTTGCATTAAGGGTGACACCATCAATTGACAAGTCAATCTTAAATATATAAAAAAATAAAAGGGCAAAAACTGTAAAAAAAAATATTCATTTGTTGCTGCATTGCACATGTATAAAGCAATTTCTTAATTATTTCAATCTTCTTTTAAAACGAAACTTGGGGTGTTTGTCTAAGGTTTATTTGATTAACTTATATAAGCTTATTGAAAAGAGCAAATTCTTTAAAGGGGACAAAAAGTCATGGTGAGGTCACCATCTAGGCCGAAAAAACAGCTCTTCTCAAAATGGTCATATGCGAATATGCGAATGTGTGACTCAATTGTGCGAATGTGCGACCGCATTAGATGTGCGACACGTGTCCACTTATTTATTATTAAAGTACAGTGGTAGGTGGGTGTTTTACCATATATTCTTATTTTTGTCTTATTATCAAAGATGTTAAAAAACCATAATACCGCATAATTTATATAAAATAACTCTTCTCACTCATCTCTCTCTCTCTCTTTTGCCGGTCACTACTCTTCTCTCCCACTTTTTTTTTCTTCCAATAGCCGCTTTCTCTCTCTCTTTTTTCCGATCAACACCACCATCACCACATGATCAACACCCACAACTTCAAGAACAAAACCCACAACTTCAAAGAAAACCACAACTCCGGCCAAGAACATCACCACCATAGATCCGGCCATGATCAACACCACCACCACCACAGATCCAGTCGTGATCAACACCACCACCACAGATCCGGCCAAGAACATCAAGAACAAAACCAACAACTTCAAAAAAACTCAGATCTCGACATCTTTATACGAAAACCCATAAACTAAATCTTTCAGTCCAACAACAAAAAAATCAAAAACCGATCTACTCACCATCACAAACACATCACATATCTAAGATCTTAAAAAAAAGTCACATACCATTAATTTGGAGATGGCAGTTGGGTATTGATAGTGGGTTTCGGGTGTTGAATTCGTGGGCTAATAACCATCAACTTTAGAGATCTAAGATCTGTGACAACTTACAAGTGTGTAGAACTATTGCGATCCTTGATAATAAAGTGAAGTACTAGTGAGTCAACAACTTAAAATTAGCTGTCAAATGAAGAAACTGAATAATAAGACAAAAAAGGTGGTATTTTGTGGTAAACATGTGTTTTATGTAAAAGATGAGGCTATTTTGGTCTTTTAATACTATTAATAATAAGACAAAAACTGAATATTTGGGAAAACACTAACCTACCACTGTACTTTATTATTAAAAAAATGGACACTTGTCGCACATTCAATGGAGTCGCACATTCAATGGAGTCGCACATTCGCACATGACCATTTTAAGAAGATGTGTTTTTTTGCCTAGATGGCGACCTCTCTATGACTTTTTGTCCCCTTTAGAGAATTTGCTCTATTGAAAAAATGAAAACCAATAACAACAGAGGTTACCAAAGAGATTTTTCCAGTGTCTATTTTAAGACTTTTCACCTCTTTCCCAAAAGAGCCATGCCAATCGCCAATGCTCAATCACACCGCCAACCGCCAAGTACAAAAAGAATGACACGTGTCAAAATTTGGAAATGAAGCAAATTGAGCAATAAAAGTCGAAGTAGTTGAGCGTCAAGTCGAAAGCAACTGAAGGGTCAAAGGAATGACACGTGTCATAAAAATAATGGAGCTTGACTGAGCATTTGGTTGGGCAAGAGCTTTGAGCATGAAAGCGGGCAGAATTTGGAAAGAGGTGAAAAAAGTCTTAAAAATGGACTAACCTTGGAAAATTGGCCTCTTTTGGTAATTTTCTCTAACAACAATATACCTAATCCTGTCGGGACAGGGTATGAGAAAGAAAAAATTGAAAACTAACAACCATATTATTATTATTATTTATCTAAGAACTCTTAAAATTTTTGATTATTTTTCTTTCTGTGCATGCAAGTTCGTAACTATAATTATTTTATGTTATATTATTATTATGGGAATATATTAGCTACAAGTTATCAGCCAATGGTACAATTTTAATATATAATGTATCCCTAATTCTTTTAGGCCCCCTTTTTTTCAGAAGTCTCTAATTCATCTATAAGATATTTTTATGAAAGATTGTAGCCATTTGGCTACAAAAACTGTATCCAAGCTATCCCCTATTATTATTATTATTATTATTTTTTTTATTATTTTTTTATTATTATTATAACATCACTTTATTAAAAAAAAACTCATATTATTATTATTATTACTACTTATCTAAGAACTCTTAAATTTTTTGATTATTCTTCTTTCGGTGCATGCAAGTTCATAACCATAATTAGAAAAAATTACAAGTTTGGTCCCTGTGGTTTACCTCAAATAACAGGTTTAGTCCCTAAGTCGTTTTAATTACACCACACATACCTATTTTTGAAACCTATTACCCATTTAGTCCCTAATTTAAAAAATAGGGATCATCTGTGTAATTATTTACAGTTTTTTTTATTACACGGATAATCCCTATTTCTTCTAATAGGGACTAAATGGGAAACATGTTTCAAAAATAGGTATGTGTGGTGCAATTAAAATGACTTAGGGACTAAACTTGTTATTTGGAGTAAACCACAGGGACCAAACGTGTAATTTTGTCCCATAATTATTTTATGTTACCGCTGCTATGCGAGTAATAAGCTAATACTATTGGGTCTATGAAACTATAATTATTTCTTTCTGTCCATGCAAGTTCGTAACTATAATTATTTTATGATATATTATTATTATTATTTTTTATCTGAAAACTCTTAAAATTTTTGATTATTTTTTTTTCTCTTTCTGCATGCAAATTCGTAACTATAATTATTTTATGTTACCGCGCATGCAAGTAATAAACTAATACTTGAGTCTATGAAATAACAAGTTAGCTTCCGACATCAATTTATTGCCGCCGAAGCTTAACGAACATTTGAAAACAAAAAGTAGACAAACGTGAAATGCCATAAATAACAAGCATCAAAGAAGCTTCTACATATGGTAGCTCAAAATCAATCTACTACATATGGTAGCTCAAAATCAATCTACTACATTATTTTATAAGCTAATTTATTATCAATTTATTGCCGCTTAACAACATCTAAAACAAAAAGTAGACAAATGTGAAATGCCATAAATAACAAGCATCAAAGAAGCTTCTACATATGGTAGCTCAAAATCAATCTACTACACATTTCCGCCGAAGCTTACGGCATCAATTTATTGCCGCCGAAGCTTAACGAACATCAGAAAACAAAAAGTAGACAAATGTGAAATGCCATAAATAACAAGCATCAAAGAAGCTTCTACATATGGTATCTCAAAATCAATCTACCACACATTTCTCACCGGCTAATACGACATCAATTTATGATCACGGCTTAACGTAACATCAAAACAAAAAGTAGACAAATGTGAAATGCCATAAATAACAAGCATCAAAGAAGCTTCTACATATGGTAGCTCAAAATCAATCTACTACATTATTTTTTCCGGCCGAAGCTACTTACATCACTTTATTGCTTAACGAACATCAGAAAACAAAAAGTAGACAAATGTGAAATGCCATAAATAACAAGCATCAAAGAAGCTTCTACATATGGTAGCTCAAAATCAATCTACCACACACCAACAAATCTTTTGCATTTATATATGTATCAATATTGCTACTTTCTGCCGATGTGGGAAGTGAAATTGAATTGTTATTGTGGCAGTTGATAAGGGTCAACTTTTCATAGTGCATTAGCTTTACATGTAACATAGATTAATTCAGATTGCAAAAAATTGGCGCTTAATATAACATGATTAGTTGTGAAATATTGCCATAGAGCATACCATTACAACTGTGAAGATGAGAATCATTTGAAAACAAATTAATATTACAATTACAACTTTACAAGTGGTACTTAGCCAACTTAAAATATGTTATGAAACCTTTACTCGGCTAGTAACAAAATCTGAATTATATTTAAATACTTTTAACTTTCTATATAGATCACAAGTCAACGAGTATAAGATGATAAAGAAATAGCTACAAAGAAAACGTTAAACTGTTAAAGTGCATCCTAAGTTTTGTGCTTAACGGTGAAAGCGTGAAAATCAAAATGACATATATTTTAGAATCATGTACCTCTATATCAAATTTTTTGGGTAAATTCGAAAGTCTTAAATTGACAGAAGTTATTATCAATGTTGTAACAGAATGTACTATCATGGGGCAACAAAACTTTAAACACAATTCTAAGATAGTTGTCATTAGGTAAAAGTGTGTTGTAAAAGTGATTATTGCAAATTACAAGAAGTTTTAAAAGTGATTGGAGCTTTGAGACATATGGACCCGGGGCCGGCTTTAGGGGAGTGTAAGAGGTGCGATTGCACAGGGCCACCATTTGACGAGGGCCATCAAATTTGATGCACTTCTATTATATATATGAACAAAATATGAGGCTCGAGCTTAATTAATTCATGCACTACTTAAAAATATGTATATTATGTGTGTGTTTGAAGGCCTCTTTGTAGTAATAGCAAGGGGCCACTGAAATCCACGAGACGGCCCTGGACCAAACACCTGTCTTTATTGACAAAAAAAAAAAAAATAGAACATTATAACCCACAAATCGACATTTGTATTCTATTCAATTTACTTCTTTGGAGCAAGTTTTGACTTGATCTTTTCCACCTCCTTGGTTCCAACTTGGAATGTTTTCGACAAAACAACATCTTCTACTGTGGGAGACGACGCAAACAAAGCGTTTGCCACCCTTTGAGTACCTAAAGCAACTGACCTAAATCAAAGAATAACTAAGCAGTTAGGAACTTTTCCACTGTTTATCTGGTAATGAATTAAGCCTCTAGGAAATGTAAAGATTTCACCAACTTTGATGGTCTTGGAAAGGAGTTTATTTTCTGTTGTTATGAAGCCGACATCTAATTCACCCTCTAGCACAAACACGATCTCAGTGGCTCGTGGGTGAGTGTGTGGTGGGTTTATACCGCCTGGTGCATAATCAATGCGAGCCATGGACACACCTAAGGTGTTTAGCCCATTGATTTGTTGCACAGAGGCTGATGTCGCAGTTGCACCAAATGTGTTGTTGGTGAGCGCGGGCTTTGCTAGCCCCGTGAAGAAAAAATCATCTGCTGATATGTTGCTTTTGCAGGCGAATCCATTCAATTTTACACCTATTTATACAATAAGTTATTAATCCGTAAAACTTCATAAACATAGTCCAATATACTGTATATATTTACTTGCAAAATGTTGATGATCACCAACGTTGCTAAACATTAATAAAGGTCTAGTGTATTTAAGGTAGTGTTTACATGAGATAAGTTAACTAACCTCTAAATCAGTTAAAGGCATCTTATATTGCAGGGATTGATGTAACAAAAAAAGGATTGGTTTTCGTAGCTCAAATGGATTAAAGAACGTAGATATCTATGCATGCAAGAACATGAAATACCTGACTTAAGATCGGCGACGCAGACATCTTGAAGTAGGTCAGGATCCGCTGATACGAAAGAAGCCAAAAAGATTGCCATCATCATGCCAATCACCAAACCATAATCACTAGTAGCCATTATAAACAAGAGGCTCTTTTTACTTTGTTCGAAAAGTGGGTTTGAGTAGAAAGACAAATGTTGTATTTATAATGGGTTGAGAGCAATTTCAGATGGGTAGCTGGTCCCTTTCAATTCTTTCAAATCTATGTCTTGCTTTTGTGAACTTTATTAAATTAATTTATGTTAAGTAGGAATTTCCCATTTTTGTTTTGGTAGTAAATTAAATAACTGGAGAACTGGAGATCGATGCTTCATCTAGAGTAGGAATGGCAATGGGGTTTCGGGCGGGCTTATCCCCATCCCAAACCCGATAACAAAAAACCATCCCCAAACGCCCCAATCCTCATTGGGGATCTTATCGTACGGCCCCATTGGGGAGATACTCCCCAAACCCCATTGCCCCATCAGCCTTATCGGCTGTTTTAACGCGATACTCCATCATACTCGTGTCGCTCCCTTTTTATTCTTATTTCTGCACTATTAACAATATGATTTTATAGAATAGCTTGAATAATCGAGAAACCATTAGTAATATATTAATCATTGGAATAAATCACAACTTTATATAATAGTATGACACAAAACAAGCTTCTATGATCACAATTTGAAATATCACGAAGATAAAAACTAACAAAAATTATAGAATTATATTTAGTACGTAAATACTAACACAATATTTTATGTATAGATATATGTATATGTATATGCGCTTCGGGCTGGTAGGGGGATGCCTGGCCCCCGCCCCAAACCCGAAGTAAGAATCCCGTTAAGTTTAACCCCAAAACCCGCCTCGGTAAAACCCGATAAGCATGCCCCGCTCCCCATAAGTTCGGTTTCGGTTTCCCGCGGGTTCGGGTTTTTTTGCCATCCCTAATCTAGAGAAGGTTTTAAGTAGCTTATTCTATTTTTATTTTTTCAGCATGCATGAAACATCTGAAGTGCGTATGTGAAACGAAAATATGGTCTGATTCACACCGTTTCGATTGCTATGGCCATTTCAAGTTTCAATTAAAAAGTAGATATATAGACAATAGATCATAGCTCATAACATTATAGTTTTATAAAGGCATAAACCGAAAATGATAAAATTTTAAAGTTGTGACGACAAAGATTTAGTCTATGCATTATTTTCTCCATCTGGAAAATACTGTCTATGTTAGTATTAAGGAAATATTGCCTACGTTATTATATTTGTCTGCCTTAACTAAGAAATTTCCATAAGGTAAAACAATGATTTGTGCGTTCATGATAATCAATAATGACCATCAAAGTTGGTAACTTATCAGATCGGTCGCACAACTTTCTTTTCATAAAGCATTATTTACTTTGTCATCAATGAAGATCTCTACCTTCACTTTCACATAAAGTATGTTTTGATTGCAAACTAGTCTGCTAGGAAGTGCTTATCTTACTATTAAATAAAAAGAACCTCTTACCTTAGGTAATGCCATCTCGGCTCTAAATAGTTAGTGGTTCCTTGCTCTTAACCCATGTAACCTCTAAAGACTCATGTAAGTATGTATGACGATCTTTGTCTTCTTTTCTCATTTGATCTTTTTTTTGGGTTCATATCACTTTTATTGTTGAGGCTAGGTACAAATCACAGATTTTGATTAATCTTATAGTAACGTAAGAGTTCTTTTTTGGGTAAAGAAATAACGTAAGAGTTCTGTCTACCCTCAATATGAATCACTAACATGTATCAAAATACATCAAAATCAAGATGCAACCAAAATCTGTGTGACACTCTTAACAAACATAACATGTAACAAGATACACATACAGCCTATTAAAACATAGGAAACTACAAAACTCAACATTAGTTATAAGGTTAGGAAATGGGGAGATGCTGGTTGTCTATGAGGGTAGCATCAAATTAGTGATTTAAATATTCGTTAATCTTCAAAGTTAAATCATCTTTAGGTTCAACTCATATAGCATTTGTTCAACGATGGTTAAAATTTAACGCATAATTTCATTAACAGTGACACCATAAATTGCCAAGTCAATCTTAAAAACAATAAAAAATAGAAGAGAAAGAACCAATGTTTTAAAACCCAGGTTGACCCGGCCGGTTCAACCGATTGAACCGGGAACCGGCTCAGAGACCGGGACGGATAGGACCGAGTTTTTGCATGGTTGAGAACCGGATTGAACCGCCGTAAGTTTCGTTGACCCGGTTTGATAAACCCGGCAGGGTCATGACTTTTTATCAAAAAAATTAACAAAATAATTTTTTTTCCCATTAACTTTTTCTAAGTTTAATTGAAAAGTTAAAATGATGATAACTAATGTTTGTTAAAATTTTAGAAAATAGTAAATTATAATTATATATGATCTTAGAATCACCAACTAATATAGTTTTACTATAAACCATTTTGTAATTTAGAATCACCTTGAAAGTTTTGGCTATATTTTTATAGATGTAGACTTAAAAAACAAAACTTATTGGTATAGTCTCAATCTTTTTCATGGGTTTAATTGAATGTATGAATAAAAACGAATAAATTATTAGATTATGCAATACTACTTATTAGATATAGGAAAATATATATATATATGTATAGAGAACCGGTTCGACCCGACGGTTCAACCGGTTGAACCGGTGACCCGGTGAACCGGAGACTTAATCGGGTCGATAAAAAAATCGGTTTTTAAAACATTGGAAAGAACTGTAGAAAAATATTCATCCGCGAGTATAATACTATTTCTTAAAAATTTCAATCTTCTTTTAAAACTAAACTTGGGTCGTCTCTCTAAGGTTTATTTGATTGACTTAGAGGGGTGGGTGTGGTGATGGAGCATAATCTCTTCATCACTGCCACATCAGCATAACAAATTAACCTCCACAACTAATCACAACAATCCCCCTCCCTCATAACAAACATCAACTTCTTCATTTGAGGCTCACCACTACCACAAATAAAACTCAACAAATAAAAAGAAAAGAGAAAAAGAAAAAAAAAAAGTACAAGTTCCACCTCGTCGCGATCTGGGCCATAACACCTCACGGGCGAGCCACGATGAAGTGGTAAGGTGTGGTGGCGAGCCACTCGGCTGGAGCTGCCACCTCGCCGGCAGAGCCACGATGAAGCCACACCCTCCGCTCTTATAAGCTTACCGGAAAAAATTGAAAAACCAACAAACTTATTTTTATATATTTATTTGTTATTCAAGAACTCTTAGAAATTTTGATGATTTTTCTTTGTGTGTATGCAAGTTCGTAACTATAACTATTCGGCACGATACACCATCGTTGCTATGCGAGTGATAAGCAAATACTCTTGGATTTATGAAATAATAATTTTGCTTACAACATCAATTAATTGCCGCCAAAGCTAACAAACATGAGATAACAAAAATTAAACAAATAAGAAATATCATAAATAACAAACATGAGGTAACAAAAAGTAAACAAATAAGAAATACCACAATTAACAAATGTCAAAGAAGCTTTTATTTAAGGTACTTTTCATTGTTTACTATACTTAACAAACCTTTTGTATTTATAACGTATCAATATTGCTACCGATGTGGGAAGTGAAATTGAATGAAGTGAAATTGAAGAGTAAAGTCCAAA
>OU343219.1:225541894-225648847 GCA_910596185.1 Chrysanthemum makinoi | reverse complement strand
AAACACCCCCAAATCACAATGTGACAGAGGAGACTATTTGGGGTATTACTAGAGGATCATAGCACAAGTTATAGAAAGCGGCTCTAAAGAGACGTTAATAAAAAGTAGTTACCATTTCATAAATCTCGGCGTTTTGAAAACAAAAAAGGGAATACCACATGTTTTGAGGTTACACAAAAGATAGTTTAAATATTTATGAAATGATAACTTTAATTGAAAACAACACCACTTCGAGTGTCCCACGACATCAAGCTCACGCCTTTCATGAAATTCTAATTAGTACCTGAGATGAACATGCTTAAAAGTCAACAAAAGTTGAGTGATATTCATAGGTTTAAATAATAAGTTGAACACAAGTAAGAGATGATAATTGCTTTGAATACAATCACCATGGAAAACATAGATTATTATTATGCGCTAAGCTCATGACACCAAACTAACTGCGTACACCTAATTACTGGATAAAGTAATAATATTGCCCTAGAGATGGAATTGCCAATTCCATAGTTAACCAATATAGTGCGCCCGGTTATTTCCGATAACCGAGTCGGGGTCGTTAATTCCCATAGTACTATCCACAATATTCGCGTTCACTAGCAAGTGATTAATGGTTCATGATGTAAGGGACTTATGGCAGGCAACTTAGGCTATAATAATAATGATCAGATAAGCATACAGTTTAGGAAAAGACTTGTGTTCTAGTTTATAGCATGCATCTCCCTCGCGGGGTTTGAAAGAAATAAGTAAAGGCGAGGCTATGAACTCACCTTAGCAAGTGGTATCCGAGTAGTGTAAGATCAAGTAGTATGAGCACGACCAAGTAAGTACGCCACACCATAATTAGCATGGCAAGTCTTAGTTTATTGTTTTTATCCATGATTTAATGTATTGAAAACGGTTGAAGTATTTTCAAGAGTTTGAGTTTATCGTTGCTTGTGTTGGCAATGGTTAAGTTTAAACAAGTTTCGAAATGCTTATAAGTCTTTAGCTCTTGAAAGAGTGAGTGGGACAGTTTCTGAAGCATTCGGTAAGAGTTGGCTCGAGTATATTTATTAAAGTGGAAATATTTATAAATCAACTTATATTTATTTGATTTTGTTTAGTTTTGAAAAGTATATATATATATATATACATTACAATATATATTTTATCTAAGTTGCGGGAAAATATTATATTTAGAAAAGTATAATATTTTCTAGTTTATGCAAATGTGGTTGTCAAATAGAGATATGTACCAATTTTATTTAGGTGACGAAGACGTGTAGAATATATAAATTTATTATCTTTTACAAGTTTTAGGATGGGAAGCGTTAAGTGTAGATCTTGGAGGGTCCGAAGTTGTAAAGATTTATATAAGTTTCAAATTTTACAAGTATTTTAAGAAAATGTGTTAAGTGGTTCAAAGTAGAGGGTTGAAATCGTAGATGTTAATATTAGTTTACAAGGTTTATAAGAGATCTTTAGAAATATGATAAGAGGTGCGAAGTTTGGGGACTAGTTTTGTTAAAATACCAAAGTTACAATTATTACAAAAAAAGAATGGGTAACTGCTATAAGGCAGTTTCGAACCCACAACCTTTTCTGCCACAGCTAGCGCTCCCACCAACTGAGCCAAAGGACCTTTTGTGTTAGGATTTGTAGCGTTATACTATTTAATGATCATGTCGACTGTTTCATGTTTGTTTTGTATTTCCTTCACAGTAGCCATGTTCGAACTTTTTCATGCAATGCATGACTTCTCCTTTTGGTGATTTTTAAACAAACATGTTTGAAACTTATGCATGCATATACATTGCTTTTTCTCTTGTTCGTTGGTTTTAAACAAAGATGTCGAGTGTACCAAGGGTACAATATAAGCCTTACATTCGTGTTTATTGTTAGTTTCGAAATAGGTTGACAACAAAACGAGTTTCTATCCATTCAAGTTTATTAGTTAGTCTCGAAATGGATTGGTTCGAAATATAGTTGGTTTGACAACGTAGCTAGTCATAATAAGGTCGTGTATAAGTGCCGTGAAAATGCATCGATGTGTTACCAAATGGTTAAGAAACCATGTCGTCCTATATATGAAAAAAAGAAAAGAGGAAAGGACTTACGACACCAAGAATGGTGGTGGAGAGTACGTGTAGGCGAGAATGGTAACCAAAGGAACCCGATATGTTTTTCAAAGTGAACCCGACTATCTTGCTTCTAAACCCTTATGCTCGTTACCTTAGTTTTTCCTTTGAGTGTTTGGAAGTTTAATGAGGGTGTGGAAGAGTAAGAGTGTCGACTTGAGCTAGAGTAAACCAAGAGCAAACCAAATTTCCAATGCTATACTTTGCATCCACTTAGAGGTTTTTGAATGAAATTTTTGTAAGTGAAATATGTGATGAGCCTAGGCTCGTGGGTTTTTAAGAAGCAAAGAGGAAGAACCCTTTGGTTAAAGACCAAGAGTCTTTGTTGAGCATGGGTATATGGGACTTGATTTTACTACACCCTAGGGAGTATCTTAAGATCAAGCAAATGGGTTTGGCTTTTCTTGAGTGGTATTCGGCTGTCATAGGACAAAGGGGAAGATGGGATGAGTTGGGTGCATGGGGAACATGTCTCAAAAGTCAACTTATCTAGATACATGTTGTATCTTATGTTTATTTTACTTACAAGGTTTCAAGGTTAGTGTAGTTACAAGTTTTTGGATGAGATGGGAGTACTTTTGGTACATTCGGTTACAAGAAAAGAAAGAAAGGAAAAGACTTCAAATTTTCGTTATGTATATCGTGTCCCGTTTGAGCTTAAATGTGAGTCACGGTGTCCCGGTTTGAGGTTTTTGACTAACGTGTAATATATATATTTAGCATGTTTTTATAAAGGTAACTAAAAAATATAAGAATAAAAATAAAATATCAATTCTAACTTGTAGAAATATTTATTTGACTTCAGCCATAATTAATTTAGTGTCGGTACGCGTGCGGCTCGTAAGACAAGAAAATTTCTTGTGAGACTGATTTCAGTTATCAGTAAATATCGGGCATGATTAAATGAGACTACTCGGAGTTGCATAGATTTTTATGCAATAAAATGAAGCGTACATGCTAAAATGCTCAAATAAGTTTTGATAAACAATCTAGTTTATTAATACGAAGGTTGATGATAGTGAAATTTTACAGGTGGCTACACTTGTGTTCAATACTTGATTAAGAAATCCAGTCCTTCTAATCCCGGAACTCCTGTTGATCGCTAACTAGCCTTTTAGTTTTACCAAGGTAACTTTACTGTTCTTTTCGGAAATGTAAACGGTAAATTGTACTAACAAACAAGCTCAATATGCAATTACAAAGGGGTTTACAGAACAGAAACATTACAATCCCATCACTACTACAAAGTGAGATGAAAAGCCCCAACCCGACAAACAATTTACATGAGTGAACAATGGATAAAATGAAGCAAGCCCTATCTGATTAAATAACATGAAAACGGAGAAACTGATCACAAATCAGAACAAGAGTCACAATAGCAGCTGTAGAACATTTCACACACACATGCTTACATGGATAAATGCTTGCTTTTGTAGTCAACTACTTGGTTCTTTGCATTGGTGGCTAATCAGCCAATAAGATATCAACCAATTAGCTATTCTTTCGAGTTTTGTATATATGGTCAATGTCGGTAGCACACTTACATCAGATCCCTTTTTGATAAGTAATTTTTAAAGTACGTGTTCTTACTCTATACAACTTACTTAGAACCATGATATCTTATATAACAAACTAAAATTGTTAGATGAAACAAGTAGATGCAAACACGGGTATCCTGTAAAAGTGGTTTTTTTGATGCATCATATCCTTTCTTTGAGACACTTCCTAATAAGAACTGAAGTAATCGGTTCCTGAACATCTTTCACCCACGGTTTGAATACATGGTGTTTGTAAACAGATAACTACACATCTTATATTCTTTGAGAAATGATATATCCTCCTACCAATCTTCATACTTATTATCCTACTGCCACACGTCAATCATCTAACAGTGAATAAGAAAGTGGACCCCTTATACTAAGTTAACGGATGATTGACACATAAGTTGTAGGAGGATAAGTAGGAGGATTGTTAAGAGTATATAGCATTTCTTATGTTCTTATTACAAGTTGTGGTTATGCTATTTATGTAAAATACTTCAGGAGTGGCTTATATGTGATACCCAGAGGAGCATTTCATCTTGAACATTAAGCATTTTGTTGAATAAGGGCGCCTTCTGGATTCTGTGTAACCCATCTCTCGTAATCTTGTATCAGTTGCTGTAGTAGTAATGGTACAAGTCTGTCAACTAAAGCTTGCATCATTCTGCGCTCAACCAAAATTCAGCATTAGGGATACATGTAGCCAACATTTTTTCTGTACCTTTTGATGTTTACCTCCATTTTCTGTTTCTTATCATAGTTTGACTTTTGTTGTCTACAAACTACTTCCTATTTCTAAAATTTGATATATATCGGTTGATATCATAACTAAGATGATTTTTTGGTGAGGAAGGACATGGATATATAAATGTACTTACAAAGTGCCTGGAGCCTCGACGGTTGATGTTGGCAGCATGCTAAATGGTCTTGTGTATATCTACATTAATCAAATATTTATTTATACATGTGAACAGAATAAACAAGATATGGTATTAAATGGAAATGGTAAACATGTGTCATAACTATCGACATAACATGGAATCAGGCAAATGAGATTTGAGATGTCTGAGATGAGAAATTACCTCAAGAGTGAGATCCAGCTTCACATCAACCTCCAGATACGCTTCTGAATTCTTTGTGCACCAAGTGATGTAGTTTGTCATTTCCGCTGTAATATATTGCACGGAGTATTAATCCATAACTTTAATCCATAACTTTAAGGCCTGCAGGAGGTATTAGCTCTTCAACGCAATATTGAGTAACGTAATGGATCTCAAGGCCAGAAGCTTATCTTTCATGTTCTATATATGAAGAGTAATTTAAATATTTGACGAAGAATCGAGCAATTTATTTAAGCATATCCAAGTCACATGTTGCATTTCTTATGGGATAAATTACCTAGTATTTGCATGTGTTACAGCTAATATTTCATGCTATAGTTTATACATAATTTCAACAAAGTTAAATTTTTTTTATCAGGTTTAAACAAGTACCTGTGAAATGTTCATTTTGTCGTTTCATAACTTCAGAACCCTCAAACTGCAAGCAGAACAGACTAAAAGATCAGTCTGAAGTTTAACAAGATGCTTATTCCGAATTAGCTTAAACATTATATAAATTCCAAGACTAACCTTGCAAGATAACATCTCCACCATGCAGTCTTCATTTGTTGGGGTCACTCGTAAGACTATCACAGGGGATACTTCAAAGTTTAGCAGATTTAGTGGTGGTAGAGTACACCTGCAAGGAATTTTAATCAATACCAAGATCAGGGAAACAATGTATTTGGAACATAAACAAATTTTAAGAGGGTGTTTGGGATTGTAAGCAGTTTAAAAGTAGGCAATCCCAAACACTCACTAAAGAAAGCAACACATAATAATATATCATAACCAAACCTGTAAGTGGTACTATCGAGTTGTTCAACACTTTGTAGTGCATGTTTATTAAGAAGTGCTTCAATGCCCGACGGGTGACTTAGAAATTCTTTAATAGGATATATGTTTTCGCCTTCTTTACCTATAATATTATAGCTCGGAATCTCGACTCGTTCCTGTTTTCTAGCAGTTAGTATAGCTTTTTTGACATTTGACTCTGATAAATTCTCATTACCGCGATTGAAAAATCTTAATCTCCTCCTCCTGGAATACAATTGATTACATGATGCCTAGTTCCAAAAGAAAATAATATTAAAGATTATACTAGCTTAAATGATAGCTTTATTACAATCATACAATTGATTACATGTTTGGCATGGGGTTTTTGGAGTAGCTGTTAGCTTTTTGTTACAAAATAATATCCTATAAACTAAGTAGCTTCGTTTGGATGTATTAACTACAAGCTTTTATTTCAAACAAATAGCTCCAAAATGAAAAGCTGATTCATGAAGCTTTTTAAATGTCTTGGAGTCGTTAAAACTTTAAATTACTGATATACCCTCAAAACATTTATTTACAATTATAGATTTGTCCTTTTATGTCATTTTACATCTTATAATTATATTTAACAGCTAATTTACCAAACACTTTTATTGAAAAAAGAATACAGCTTATAGCTCATGTTAACAGCTTTGCAGTTTACAGCTTACAGCTTACAGCTAGTTTTGCCAAACATACCTATAAGCAGTTTAATAAGCAGAATCTCAAAGACTGTTTGGGATGCTTATTTTAGTGGTTCAATGTCCATGCTTATTTTTTAAGATAAGCAATCCCAAACTCATGAAATATGTTATTTTGCCATTTAAATACTAAGAACAATAATGTATCAAGCATGTTACATAATAAAATGAAAGCATAATGTGATTATGTGAAAGTACCTTGTGAGCAAAAACTTTTGGATAAACAATGGAAGAAGATAAGGAAGCTTCAAATTTGAGAACCCTCATCACCACCATACAAATTATATATGAGTAATATAATTTCTGCCCATTCACATGCATAAAAGAATTTCATAAAGTTAAGGTAAAAAATGCAAGGAGTGTATGAAATACTAAAAACAAAAGAAAATTTGTAAACAAATATGTACCAATAATGCTCTATGATAAAAACATATGTTCTTTGAGATTTTTCTTGTTATGAGATTTTGCTCTTGCCAATGGTGTTTGTGTGTTAGTGAAAAGTGAGTGTGGTTGAGAGAATAAATGAGATAAAGTGAAGGAGATACGTGGGTTGCATTGTAGCAACTCGTTTTGGATTACAAAATATACCCGCCAACAGCCTTTAAGTGATAAAAAAAAAAAAAAACATATTTAAATAAATATTCGCGAGAAGGTAAAATTAAAAAAAAAAAAAAAAAAAAGTGTTAAACAAATTTCTAAAAAATCCACAATACAGGGAATGTTTTGTTTTTTTATTTCATCTCTTTTTTGATTTAATTTTATTTATTTATTTATTTATTTTTTAATATTTTTAGAGGATTAAAATTGGGCTTTTATGGGAAATAATTTGAATGATACTTTGTTAAAATCTTGTCACATACTTGAACATCCCCTTGATAAAAGGCCAATTGACATAACATGTTATGAGCCGTACAAAAAAAAATATCATTTACATCAAAATTATTGCAAGCCAACCAGAATCGGCATATCTTAAAATCACTTATCTTGATACCAACTAGTTTCAATCGGAAACCTAACACGTCAATTCACCATAACTAGACGATTACAAGTTTACAAACATCTCGGTGGTTTTACCGGAAAATGCTAACCTGTCATCTTGTTGATTATTCTCCCGAAAACAAAGTAATGCCGCTGAATAAAATCTAAGCTTCTCGTCTAATAAAAAATTATCATAAGATTATATTCTACTCCTAATATTCTCCTTCAGTCTTTTTGAATTACCCTTAGTTTAGCACTCCTACAACGAACATTAAGTTTCTCTTCATCTTCAGAAGGCGTAATGGGTCTCTTTGTAAGTATTGTTCCACCAACTCCTTCAATCATCTGTTTGATCCATGGCTCTTTCTCCTCTTCCTCATCATTTTCTGAATTAACATTCTTTAAATCCGAGGGTTTGGCTATCAAAGCTTCTCTCTTGTTTCCATCATCTGAATTGCTTTTGATGATGTCGAGAAACGTTTGCTTCACGATTCTGTCCTCCAGACTGTGGAAAGATATGACTGCAAGCCTCCCACCAGGTGCGAGACAGCTGAAAGAATCATATAATGATGTCTCTAGTGTCTTGAGTTCGTCATTAACTGCTATTCTTAGAGCCTGGAATACTCTTGTTGCTGTCTTTATCCAACCCTGCCTCCCTACTGTAACACATCAATGCATCCATTTTCACTATATAAACAGATAATCTGGAACTACGTAAGTATAATGTCTCCTAAAGTCCTAAATATACATGATAGGTCCATCTTATATCTGATTAAATGACTATAATACTCTAATCTTTTGAAAATATGACTTAGGTGACCTTCAAACCGTTTTGACCCATTCAACCTAGTTCCATTTTAACTAACGTTTAGAATCACCCCATTTGATCCGTTAGAAGAACAATCCAAACTGATCCCTATACTCATAAATGGGTCCAAAAAATTGCCACCTCTCACTACCATGATCAAATAAATTCAGCAATTTGGCAGACATAAACGAAAAGCAAGAACTTTAAGAAGAAATCCCACCTTTTGCACCAGATGTTGAACTCCGAATAAGATCTACTAGAACACTAGTAGAATGCAATCCCGTTTAATCGGCCTTAACAATCCGCTTCTGAAGAGCAAGCCAATTGTTTTCTTCCCCATAATCACGTATAATTCTTCCCAATTCGGTCTCTGGCCACTGATTTAGTATGTCTTCAGCTGTTAGGCTTGCCTGTAATATCCCTGCTTCAATCAGTTAAGTGAACAAAATATATGAACATTCTGCGGACCGATTATTTAATTTAGAAAGACTCGCAGATTAAATATCAGCAGGCCAAGCCAAGGTATGGACCATTGCCAAGAATTAGATGTGGCAACATCAGGGGTCGAGTAACAGGTCATAATAGTTACTTTTTAGTACCCTTTCTTAGTATGGGTCAAAAAGGGGAGGCTGCATCGACCCATACACTTTATAGCCATTTCTGCGGGGCGGCCGACATTTAATTTAGAAAGACTCGCAAATTAAACAACAGCATGCCAAGCCAAGGTATGGACCATTGCCAAGAACTAGATGTGGCAACAGCTCATAATAGTTACTTTTGAGTAACCTTTCTTAGTATGGGTCAAAAGGGGAGGCTGCACTGACCCAGACACTTTATACTTTTATAGCCATTTCTTTGAATTTTTAAATTAAGCAAATTAGGGGTTCTGACTTGTTTACTTATAGTCGAGTAAAATCTATTAGCTTAAATCATTTGGCCCATAAACATACCCAAAATTGACCCATTTGTAGGTAAACGGGTAAAACTTACACCTAATTTTACAGATGACGGGGAGAAAGCCAAGCTAGCAGGAATTTTAGGAAGAGATGAGTCAGTTTATGAGGCCAAACAGGTCAGATATCAAACTGAACACTTAATCACCCATTGGTTCTAACGTAAACAGTCATGAACATTTTGAGAAATTAACGTTTACTATTATAATGCAATATTCTAATTAACACCATCTCGACTATAAATTGTAAAGATGATACATGAACAAACAATGATTAGAGAACCATAAATAAAGGTGCAAGGCAATTACACATCCAAGTTTCTGACCTGAGGATCCATTCTCATATCAAGGGGTCCATCACAAAGCACACTAAATCCTCTATTCGCATTGTTCACCTGCATATAAAAATGCGCAAGGCACTATAAATTGACAAATGCCGCTATGAAAAAGGAAATACAATACATGACTGTCTAGAACGCAGCAAATATGCTTTGCTAAACACTAATATCAAATCATCTGTTCGCGCTGATAGGTGAAAAGGTTAACAGTTTACATACCTGCATGGAGGACATTCCCAAGTCCATTAGGATCCCATCGACTCCTGATATCAGAAGCTTCTCATCAACCTCGGATAGTGTTGACCTGATGTTCTTGAAATTCCTTAAAAAGGTATGTGTTTTTAGTGTGGAAGTCAAATCATCAGGGTTGGCAGTTTTAATCAATTCAATCTTAGCTTTTGCTTTTTCATGGGCAACAGGATCAAAATCCAGTCCAATGTATGTCTGCATCTCTGGATGAGCCTTAATCATCTGTTTTAATTACAGACACACAAATTTAGCATCAGGTTCATAGGACAAAGTCTTGAATGAAGAGAAACATAACTTGTCTGCTGCCGAGAAACCAAGAAAAAGAAGAAAGTGAAACTGAATAAAAACTATTTTTAACTAAGAAGGGAATTGCAATGATAGGTGTCCACCAAAAATTGATCATAATCGACTCGTAAGCACATTACAAGTTTACAACCAAATGACCAGGCTTCACTAAAGATTTTTGCGGACATGCTATAGACCCCCAAACGTATTTTTACAATATGTTAGTTTTACTAGAAATTTCCAGGATAACTTATGCAGTCCTATGTAACATGTAAACACCAGTAACAGAATATCCTGGCAAATAGTCATCAGAATTTGACAGCCCGTCATCATAACTTATGCAGTTCTAAGTAATCAGGTTTTAGTTCTAACATTACACAGAATACTAGAAGGCAAGATTCAAATATGTTATCTAGTGTATCTTAAACATTACTTTTGTATACCGTTTTTGGTTTGCTAAGTATAATAGGCTTCAGTCATGAACATATTGATGGCAAGTGCGTACGTAGCATCGACTATAACCTTAACAAGAGTCAAGTTTTAGCCTTATGCTAATTAAAAATACACAGTTGCCACTGATGTTTGAGTTTTTTTTACATACTCAGATGTTGTATGTTTTGCTTCAGCCAGAACCACAACACTAGTGTCGTATTGGTTCCGGAGGGTACATGGTACTTTTCCAATATGTTACACAGCAAGTTGTTTCTATAAACTTTAAGTGTGTTTGTTTGACTCATATAGCAGGCTTATGACTTATTTGGTTTTCGGCTTGTGTTTCATAAGCTCACTTTTTGTGGTTTATTTTGAAACTTTATATAAAAGCTTATTATGACATAATAAGCTTATAAGCGACAAGTTTCAAAATAAGTCACAAAAAGTAAGCTTATGAAAACATAAGGCGAAAACCAAATAAGCCATAAGCCCGCTACGTTAGCCGAAACAAACACACCTTAAGTTTATGGAAAACAGCTACTTGCTATGTAAAATATTGGAAAAGTACATAAGTCACAAAAAGTAAGCTTATGAAACATAAGGCGAAAACCAAATAAGCCATAAGGTCGCTATATTAGCCGAAACAAACACCCAGAGTACTAAAACAAAAATGCAGTTGAAAAACATACAGCAGATGTATGTCCAGCAGCACCAAGAGTACAGTCAACAAACGCGCTAATCTTGCGAGAATAAAAAACCTCCAAAACCTCAGCCAACATGACAGGAATATGACTACCCGTATCACCAAATTGTCTAAAGCTTTCCTCATCGTATTTCTTATCAGACCGGGTCCTTCTTTTCACTGTTGAGTCTATTAATGCTTTACGGGTGTTAGTACTAATATTTGTTGAACTGTCTTTTCTGTTGAGTTTCTTTTTGTTACGTGTGGAGGAAGAGGATAAGGTTGTCGTGGAATGGGTGGCGGCGGTGATGAGGCGGTGAGGGTGTGGTGGTCGGAGGGTGATTGGGTGGTGGTGGAGTAGGAGGTGTTTCACTGCTGTTATGGTGGCTGACGGCATGCTGGTGGTCGGAAATGAAAGAAAATAATGGGAGAATGAAAAGAAAAATGACTAAAAAAATTGATTTGATTAGTTTTTAAATAAAATGTTTCTTTACTAAAATTAAGCTGAAAATATTTACTTCCGGGTTGTTTTTTACTTTTACTTACTAAAAGAAGCTGAAAATGATTGGCTTTCATTTTTATGTAAATATTTTTTCATTGAAAATGGGGAGATTTTCGTGTTATTAGGTAAGTGATTGGTTCCAACGATTTTTGTGACTGACTATCTTCAAACGTGTAGTGAGTGAGATTTGAACATTTGATTCAAGAATTTAAAGTTGTTTTCAAATTGACTCGATCAAGTTTGTGATTCTTGGTTTAATTAGGTTTTTTTTTTCTTATCAAAACCAGTTTCCGGTAACCAAACTGGCTCCCGGTTGAAATGGCCAGGTTAATCCGATTCTAAAGTAATGCCAAAACTTCTTATTAATAGGTTAACTACGTTACCACTGAATCATTTGATGATGGTTATAAATCTTGTATCATGTAAATCCATACTGTTAAATTCAAATGTTATTTGAGTTTAACCAGAGCTATACAACACAGGGTCGAGCATCGTGCCAAAACCAGCCCGAATTGAACAAAATCGAATCGAACTTAAAACCGATTTTGTGGAAAACATGAATCGAGAACCACCGAACCGAAGTGACTCAATTCGGTTCGTTTTGTGTCAATTTGTCCGGTTCGATTCGGTTGACATGCTTTATGTGTGTTTTTTCTTAGTTTTGGCTCGAACCTAACGAAAACCAAAAATTATAAATATATAGAACCAAAAACCTAACCTAATATGGTCAGACCGGTTTAACTCGATTTTTCGGTTTAAGTTTGCTTTGCTCAGCACTATGTGTTAATGTTCGATGTTGTATTTAGAGGTGACAAAATGGCCGGATCGGGGGGCTCGACCTACGGATCCATACACTCTTGGGCCCGAACAGTCACGGGCTTAAACGGGCTCGAGCTTAAATGAGAACGGGTCAAACGAGCTCATGTTATATGAATCACTTTAGAAAAGATCCAAAACGACGAAAAATTTTCCCAAACCTAACACGTCATTTATATTTAAATAACTAAATATTATATTTATAAGTTTTTTTTAAACAATTGCAATATTCTCTAATTGAAATAAAATAGGTTTCCGTTAATGCCCATTTAACTTTTGAAAAGGTCATACATGCACATTTAAAGAAAAGAAATGGCTAAACGTGCTCAAATCTTTTACAAATTAGCCCATAAAAGCTAATTTTTATAATTTTGGCACAAATTGCCACCTATAATTGTATTGGTCAAACTCTATCCAGTGCTATGCAATGTTTTGAAACCCGGGTCGACCCGACCGGGTTAACCGGTTGGACCGGTTCCGGACAAAAAAACGGGTCAAAAACCGGGTTTAAAAAAGGTCACCGTTAGACCCGGGCGGGTTTTAAGTGACCCGGTCAACCCGGTTTTGAAACCCCCGGTTTTTTTTTTATAATACAAAACCTCAAAAATAAACTTGTAAATCTCGTAGGATGCATGTCTTTAGAAGTATGAAACTTGTAATCTCGTAGGATTTATGCCTTTTGAAGTATGAAACATGTAATCCTGTAGCATTTATGGTTTTGTTAGAAATTATGCAGGTTTATATCCTTGTCCACCTTTGATTTGTTGTTTAGAGCATGAAAAATGGTTCTTTGCTTTTTTCACTGCAAAACTAATGTTTGGACAATTAGAAATGGATGTTTGGACATATGAATAAAACCGGGTCTAACCGGGTTGACCCGGCGGTTGAACCGGTTGACCCGGTGACCCGGTGTCTTGGCCGGGTCGATCACAAACCCGGGTTTCAAAACATTGGTGCTATGTTATACTTAGTCCTCGTCTTGCGGAGGATGTTGGCAAAAAGTCTTTTTAGCCTTGGAAAACACTTTGACGAGGAAACTTGTTTTCTAGTTTGGATATATACGAATAAGGCCTTGTAAAGCACGTCTGCACACTATCAACAACACTTTTTAGAAAGATATGATCTGCACACATTTAACCACTAAGATTATCTCATGTAAGAAATGTGCATATTTGGTTATGGATAACACATAAAGTGGGATGAAATCAGTTTATAAAACGTATGTTGTTTTTCACCAAGTTACTTTGACTTGAACATTGAAGCTATCTCAATGAAAGTTGCGGTTTACCTTTAACTATGCAAACCACGCCATTGACATTGCGTATCAAGTCAAACATTTTGATAAATATGAGTCCCACCAATAAGAGGAAGAGTGCCACATATTAATAGCTTTAGCTCCATGACGATGCTTTTGGCGTCAAAGGTTCAATGTTGGTATAATGACACCGTGATTTTGTATGCAGATGTGTAATTTTTCTGTATTTTAGTAAATTCAATTTTGAAAAATTAATTTTTATGTGATGCTGACGCCAAATGGATAGCACCATAAAACTCTACAGTGTACATATGTATTAGAGCATTGGGTGTCGTCACGTATGGTTGGCGCCATAACGCCATCACCATACCAAGACCCCCCCCCCCCTCCCCGACGTTAAGGTGGGCGTTAAGCCCTTGTCTTTAGCCAAAACAATTTATTCCTTTTTTTTTTTTTTTTTTTTTAATTAAAAAAGTTATTTTTGTTGTGTTTTTTTAGTGTGAATGTGTTTGTATGGTATGTGGTTTTGAGTGTATGTGTTTTATAAGTGGAGAATTATAAGTGGAGAAGACGATCCAAATTTATTAATTTTTTTATTTACAACTTTTGCAAATATTAAGTTTTCAATTTATACTCCTAAGTTATAAAAATTATATATAAAAACTAGTAAATTATACAACAAAGTGCAAATTTAATTTAAATTTAATGTAATTCTTATACTTTTATATGAAGTATTTTAGAATTTAATAAATGAAAAATTAGTTGGTTTAGAAAAATAGAAAAGAAAAGAAAATATTGGGTTTAAAAATTAGTGTTTTGGCTTTGAGCCATGAAAAATAAGACTTATGAATGTGTAAGTAAAAAAAGAAAATGAAAAAGAGAAATGGTGACATAACAACACCCAAAAAAGGTCGTGGCTACCAGGTGTCTTAAACTAGATAAAATGGAGGGTGAAACCTCATGCTCACCTCTCCAACTTACATGTCGCTTCCACAAAAACCCCTTTGGGTCACACGCGAAGCAAAGGAAAAGAAGAGAGAGTGGTTAGCACTCTCATCATTTTATATTTTTATTTTTATTTATTTTTTGTTTATGAGTGTGTGTGAAGTATTTTATATGATATATTTATATAAAGTGACGTATTTTTAGATGGTGACATGAGTGGTGATTATTGATGCTGAAAAGTGAGAGACGTGATGATATATTGAATAAAGATGTGTCGTGGATATAAAATTGATGTAACCATTGTATCTAGGCTCATTTTTTTTTATTAAAGTATTGCTAAAGCCTTTTACAATATCTTTTTGCTAATCCTTTTACGTATACAATAATATTATATATTTTTTTCTCACTCATTCTATTTTTGCATATAAATCATCAATTTTGACACTTGTTAAAATCATGTAAATAAAAAATAAATAAAAACAATTTGTAGGAGTAACATTTTCCATTTTCTTAAATACATATATTTGTGTTGAAAGTTCAAATTAAGACACTCATTCTTGGTATTGGAGAGTCCCATTCACATTTCACACAAAGCCCCACCCCACACACACACACACACCATGTTTGCTGTGAGTTGTTGACCAGCCAACCACACCACTATAAAGGTAGTCTAACCAACTCGATATATGTGCATCTTCATTCCTCATCCATTTCTTTTTTCATCACAACTATTCTATTCCCACAAAAAACATGGATTCATCAGACGACCAACATTCAAAATCTAAATCGACAACTCAAACAAACGGAGGAGCAACAACATCATCTTCAAGTGGAATAAGATCTTCTTCTACTACGAGTTTCATAGGGAAGCATCGATTGGCTGCGATAATTTCGCAACAGAATCAACAGATTCAGATTATTCAGGAAGAGCTGGATCAGTTGGAAACACTTGGTGAATCTTCACTTGTGTGTCAACAGTAAGTGCTAACTAATTACTAGTTAACTTATTTTAGTAATGTTTTTTTTTTTTTTTTTTTTTTTTTTTTTTTTTTTTTTTTTAATTGAATTTGATTGGTATTATGTGACAGGCTGATATTGAGCGTTGAATCAAGTACAGATGCTCTGTTACCTGTGTAAGAAAGAAAGACCCTTCCTTCTTTATTTTCAATATCCACTCTTTTGTCATTTTCTTTTTTGTTTTCTTCTTTTAACTAATTCACCATATGTGTTACTATTTTTAAAATATATGTCGGTTTCTTACTTTTTGCAGAATGATTGTTCTACATTATTGGCTATTTTTTTTTTTTTTTTAAGTTTGTTACTATAATATTATTTCAAGTAAAAATAATATAGGAATATAGATTAAATTTATTTATTTATTTTTAGTAGTGAATAATTAATTTAGGATAAACTGAAAATAAAAAGGGGACAATTATTTTAAGACAGATATAATAAAATACTACTCCATATTAACTTAAATTTTAAATTAAGTATTGACAAATAACTATTTTAGATTTGAAATGTAATGTAGAGTAAAATTAACAAAATATTATTTTGATTTTTAGGCATACAGTTAGGAAGGTATATCATTTCTCATTCTATAATATAAAGGATATTAAAAGATAAAATAGTAAATATAATTATATTTATTCAAAGACAACAGTTCTATTTTAAAAATTAATACTAGTAGTAAATATAAACATTTTAAATGGACCAAAAATAAAATTTTATTTTTATATCTAGGGATTGTTTAGCAATGGTAAGGTAAATGTCTTAAGATTTACTGTAATTAATATCTAATGTGTAATGCTGTGTAAAATGAATAAAAAATGTACATTACTTAAAAGAGGTAAAAAAAGAGAGAAAAAAAAGAGTAGAATATCCAACTCATTATCAACCAAAATTAGTTCTCATTGGTTGTACTAGCCCTAGTATAATGATTAAAAAAGTAGTTAAGACTCAGATTACTAGGTATTTATTCTTCTTTCCACTCATCAACCTAAGTGCTCATAAAACATAAAAAATAAAAATTGGTAGAAAGTAACAAACAATTTGCTCATGGAACATGGCAAACCAAAAGAAGGAATGTTGGTTCTTTCCATAAGCTGTATATTTGTTGTTTTTGCAACTCTATATGTGATGACAAAATGACATGAACAGGACAAAGGGCCCGGCCGATGGTGGATGGGATCGATGGTTCCAAAGAGCAAATCATTCTTCTTCTTCACGGAATCGCAAACGTTGGATATGATGTCATCTTCATTCATCTCTTTTTCTGCTTCCAGTTCCGTTACTAATTTTGTAAATCTTTCTTCCAAGGTTTGAATTGTTAAATCCAAAACAAATGATATTATTGTGGATTTAATAACAATTTCATTCAACTTTGGGGCGGATCTTGTATGCACTTTAAATTGTTCGGTTTTGGCATGTAAGAGTTGTTTGTTTCCCGATTCTGCCTATGTTTCAAGCATTCTATCTAATCCCACTAGTAGTTTGAGATACTCTGTCGTATGCCTAGTTTGAACAAACCAAATGCTAATATTATTGTAAGATTGCGAATTCAGTGACGTAAAAGAAACCATGGAACATGCAGAAACAGTTTGATTAGCACAGATAACATAATGCCTTTAAACTTTATGATAGATATGTTTTTTCAACAGCATATAAGATAAGATATGACCGTATATACAGTTTTTGATTCAGAGCATCTTAGTTGCAACTAAATGATATAAACTTGAGTTCAATTGAAAGCAATAAACATAAACACGAGACCCAGTACTTTTGAGCTTTTAAGCACTTCCCTTGATGACACCATCAGCATCATATTCGGAGGTAAGATCATCTCCATCAGCACCTTTAACATCATCAAAGTAGTCTTCTCTGGCGTTATCAGCCAACATGAGGGAAACCAGCCAGAATAGAGCTGCATCAAGAGCTAGAAACGCACCACCACCAAGCAGCCCAGTTTTTGCTGTAGGGCAAGTTGTTTCAAGGTTGTAATGGACATTGCTGATTAGGTGTTTGTGCTCAGTTATTGTTGGCCATAACAACATTGCGGCTGCTAGTCCAGTTGAACCCCTGACATAATGGTGCATAGGTCAAAAGATCAGTAAAATTACCTGTTTGTCAATCAGAAGAGTATAAAAAAAACAGGTTTTTGACTTCTTGGTAAGCGTTTATACAGCTGTGCATGCGTGTACACAAAGCTAAACACAACTGGGAGCTATATCATGGTTCTTACATTTGATATTTTGAAATGTTAAGATAAAATCAGTGTTAAGTACAAGTCTTATCATACCGATAACTACAAGGCAAAGGTTCTAACATTATAGAACAACTAAACCTTCAATCTGGAGATTAAAAAACAAGCAACTATGATCACCTATCCCAGTTGATACCAAATCAATTCAACATTGAATCTAACTTAGGGTTCTTATATCAACAAATATCAGTTATCTAATAGTAACTAATAAAATAACGGTAAACCTTATTTATAACAATGACCATCTATCCTTACTCCCTTCTACTATGATCCCTATCACTATAACTCCTTTTTACATTATCTCGGTCTTCCCTCTTACTTCTCTTATGCTCCACGTCACCTGCACGTATGTTTCTCCTATATGACTCATCTCTTAGAGAATCACTTTTCCTATCATCTCTACTACCTCGCCTTCTATCATCATTCCTACTTGATCTATAATCCAACTCATCTCTCTTGTAACGCTTTCTCTCGGGAGACATGTGGTTCCACGATTTGGAAACACTTTGACTAAAATCTCCACAAGGCTTTATCTCAGCAGCAGGAATATCCCCTATAATTTCAAGCACAACCGCACTGGAATGTGCTTCTTTTTCACGCAAAACCTCTTCAACTTCAGCCAGACTTAAAGATTCCCCAAGAAGGTCGCTTTTTGGAGCTCAGACCAAAGTCAACTAATGACTTAACGATATTAACTTAGTTATAGTAAGGGTGTGTTTGTTTAAGCTTATAGCTTATGTGGTTTTCGGCTTATGTTTCATAAGCTCACTTTTTGTGGCTTAATTTGAAACTTTTCGGCTTATATAACCTTATCGTGCATGATAAGCTTAGCTGAAAAGTTTCAAAATAAGCCTAAAAAGTGAGCTTACGAAACATAAGCCGAAAACCAAATAAGCCATAAACCCACTATATATGCTCAAACAAACACCCCCTAAAGTCAACTAACGACTTAACGACCAAAGTAGGAACTTATCGTCAGCATGAACGGTGAAATCTATGCCTTTACTTCATCAATCACTCTATCATACCAAAATAATAATAATAATAATAATAATAATTAAAAAAAATAATAATAAATAAATAAAAAAATTAATGAAATGTCTTATTTTTTGGTAAGAATCCCCACAGTAATGTCTCTGTTAGATTTTCCGGTTGAATTACGGAATGTCCATTCAAGTCTTGATGGAAACGGAGTTCTACGAATTCTCCTGAAACTGGAAGATCATTTCGAGATCTTCGAACATATTCGAGGGAGATGAACCGTTTATATCTATGAATTTCTTTGGCAGAGTGGCCTCACTTCGCTCGCCTCCTTTCCGATCGCCTCAACTTTTGAATCCAATCTTGAATGTTCAGTTAGGCATTCACAAATTCACTTCTCTTTCAAGTTCCAATAAGATTGTTATGCTCGTGGTGACTTCAAATCTCACTGCCCCTTCTTATTAAGTTTTCTAACAAATTGCATCGTTCCCTTTTTTTTATAAAATTCCAGTATGAATCTACTTATCTAGCAGCTATCACATATCTTAGAGTTTGCATTCGATTTGTTATAACGATAAAGTTTGAGACAGTAACCTGAAAGATTATGGTGGTGTGTACTTACAAAGCAATCAGGAAGAATGCGAAGAAACTGGTGCTTTGGAACAACGCAGGCCACGGGATAGACTTCCCTTTGTAAGGATAGAACAATGACAATCCTCCAGCCAAAGTAGAGGCAGCAAGAAACCCGAATGACAAATACCCCAAAGCAACTGTTGGATCAGCTGGATACTTGCAGATAACGACATCCTTCCCTGTGATCGGTGTTCCAGATGCAGGCTGCAAATACAAATAGAGAAGTCTTCATATACAATTCCAACAATTATTCTTTTTCTTCTCCTTTCAAGAGTATTATATTTTTCTTGAATTATTGTTAGCGATGAAAGATGTGCAGTGAAAGGTCTTTAAAGGGGTAAAACCAGAAGGGTAAGTAAGTAATTAATCTTGGTTTCTTAAATGCTCAGTTTGGTTGCAGCTGGTATGAAGTTTGAATATTTGACACCCGAGCACATAATTAGAATCAGAATCACTTTAGCCAATCATGAAACACTGACTATTGCAACTGCAAGTCATAATACTCAGATAAACAATTTGATAAACGCAAATTCAAACACCCACAAAGACAGTGCTGCGCGACTTGTTAGCGTTGCAAGGTTTACTGGAACACAGTTCCAAATCAGCTACTCACAGTTTCATCCAAGCCCACAAAAAGGAAAAAAGTTAAGTTTCCCTATAGATGCTAATAGCCGGATAAAATTCTATAAACATACGAAATTAGACAACCAAAGTGGTACAAGAAGAACCGATAATAATACCTTCTTGTTTTCAGCAATAACACCGAAAATGAAGGACAAAACACACAAGGGTTCCACAAGCAAAGACATTTGTTTGGTAGTAACTGCCATTGCACCGTAAAGATTCTAATCTGCTGCATGTCAAAATCAAATAACAAGTTTAAACACTAGAGCCCACCAGGAAAATCCAAGAAACAATATTACATTTCAAGAAAGCTGGAAACTTTATATTATAAAAAACTCTGGGAAATCATTATTGTTGTAATGTTGATCAACTACGTGTATGTCAGAAAATTGTAATCAGCGTATGGTTTAACTTGAGGCTTAATACAGACTAATGACGAAGCTCAAATCTAGACCAAGTAGCAATCAAATTCAACAAACAATATATAACAAACAATCAGAAACGCCGGCCCATATGAATTCAAAACTCCCAAACTGAGACTCTTAAACGCACTTCAAATCATACACCTAGAAACCTCGATCCATTTCCAAGTTGGAAGGTAACCCGTTTGACACCCAAATCTAAACTCAAAAGGTACATCATTTCTGCGAACGAAACGAAGATCCAAAACAATCCTCAAACAACACAAGACATACAATTGCGCGAAACACCAGAAACTCAAGCTCTCCGTGTCAAAACCAATAAACTCAACAATTTGCACTAACATAATATCTAATCATCCAAACACACTTTCTTACATAAACACGTCTCTAAAGCATAATAATGAACAAAACCTACACCTGAATACCTGATATGCAAATTATATACTAAAAATCAATAATTCTCAAAAAATAAAGAGAGCCCACAAGTCAAAGATCCAAAAATAACAAAATATAGCAAAGTAAAACTGAAAAAACAACATCAACCACAGTGAATTATCTAAAACCATTCAAAGATTAATACCAACAAGTTTAAATTTTTAACAAAATTTCCAGGAATTAAAGATGGTTACCTACCTCTGAAGAAGAACAAGTTGGGAGAAAAGATAAATGTGGGATAAAGAGGTAGAGTTGAAGAAATGAAGTAATGATGTGAAGGTGATTTAATAGTCAACGAGATATTGTTGGAATCCTATAAAATAAAACAAAACACAAATTGCCGTAATAAGAAAAGGTATCTCCAACTTGGTTTGAGGGATCTCCTAGAATCAAATGTAAAAGTGGTCCAACATTACATCATCTTATCAACTTTTCTTTTTACATTTTTACTATAAAATGCAATATAGGAGACATATTCGGGTATATGTTTGGTAAAATTAGCAGTAGCCGCTCTTATGAAATTGTTTGGTAACATAACTGTATTTTGTGATTCTAAAGTGTAAAATGGCTTAAAATCTAAATGTTGTTTACGCTAAATGCATCTCCGGGTAGTGTTTTAGAAACAAAATAAAACGTTAAACCTTGCCAAACAACCTTTTCGGATAACGAGGCGTACTTTATCGCATAAGGTCACGAAAAACAATAAAATAATCCAGACTTCTACGCCATAACTCTCTTTATACCGCTCCGAATGATGTTGGTGTTCTTATAAACTATTTAGACGCATATCTATCACCTCGTATCTTTTATTACCTCTGTCTCATAATAAGTATCCATATTGATACTTGTAGATAGCGTAAAATAAAATGTCCACTTTGCATTTCATCAAATGAGAAGAGGTTTTAGTAAAAATTGGTGATATTTGATTGATGAAAAGTGAAGTTAATGAAATTTACTAAAACTTTTGTAAAATAGACAATTATTATAAAACGGATGAAATATATTTTTTTTGATACAAGACCTAATATTTATTTGATTATGCCACTCACATACGTAAAAACCAAAATCGTTATAGCTCAAGTAAAATCGGGTCTCTTAACGTCCATCCACTTTATATCGAGTTACCTATTTACTAGTATGATTTTCCATATCTCATCTTTTCATATCTCCACGATTGTTCTAATTTAACTTTAAGATGATCAATTTTTTAAGACTTCGTTTGACCTAATACCACATGCATAAATATTCTTTCCCGAACTTCAGCTACTTGTCATTATCAACGTGATAGTTTGATTTGATTATTAAAGTTGCAACTTGCAAGTATAATGAGTCTTGATTAAGGAACATTACACATATTTGGTAGACTAATTGAAAAATACAAAGGTATATTAGCATTAAGCCCAACAAAACGATTGAATTGTTGGGCTTGTAAATCGTGGCTTAACGGTATACAATGTATAATGGGCTTTGCCACTAAACTCAACATGTAGCACAATATCCTAAGCCCATTAACGACACTGGCAGAAATGAACAAATTCCATTTGAGATAGCAAAATGAATTGTCTCCATCCATCATTTTTTATGCACGAGTACACATTCTGAATTGCATAATACATTCATATCATCTGATTCTTTTCTTTAGAGTGAATGGTGCAATCCGTCATGCACCCTTCTTATAGCATTTTTTGTGCTATAGCGGCGCCACCACCTTTCCATGTTATAGGTTCTTCGCCAACCCCATCACAACCGTTGGGGTATTTTTGGTAGTGTGTTATAAGAATTTTATTGAGGAAGGTGCTTATGTTATAGTGGCGTTATAGATTAGATATGATGTGGCGGTGGATAACACACCTATAACACCCAACTGCTATGGCGAATGATTCTCCTGGAGTCCTGGTATGCACACAATCTGGTAAAAACATGACTTTCTCTTTGCTTTTGTTATCATCCACTATTAAGAAATAACTTATGTCCATATAATCTTTATTACTGTTTTATAACGATGTATATATATTCACACACCTTTATATTTTGCACTAAGTTTCAAATTTAGACACACTGTTTTAATCCACAAAATACATCGATATATATAATGCATATCTAAGATGAACATGTGTGGTACTGATGAGGATCAATGGAGTCTGAACCACTGAGAGAAGTTCATCCTTTCATGGAAATAAAAACGGCACGCAATAGAGATAGCAAACACAATATTTAATAAGACAAAAGCATGTCAATCCACATTTACAATACGTCCCGGTTGCTTCTTGATTTTCAAGTGGTTTGTCTATACAAATTGAAAGAAAGATCCATGAGGACCGTAACGTTGGTTTTATGGATATAAATTAGTAGACGTGAGTTAGGATCGAACTCGAGACCACATAAAATCAAAACTAGTACCCTTTTAAATTAAGTTATATGCCATCTAATTAAAAGAAACACTTGAAGTTGCAATTTACGTCATGACAGTACTTGGCTAGATTGTGATGGAGAGGTAAATCTCTATGTAAAGTCAGACCTTATATGGACATATTTGCAGTTTTTTAAGTTAGACACTTAAGTTGAGTAGTAAGTGAGAACTGGACTCAAGGCATAAGATGGGATGAAACATGTTTATATTTGCAATAGCGTTGGAAAATATAAATCCCATAATGATCTAGGAGTTGGAAATTGTTTGCCAATTAATGTTCGACAGATTACCCTATTATATGCTTTCGCTACTAGCAGATCAACTGATGTAATGAACCTATGATAATTTGGATCCTAGTTTTAGAGAAAATTATATGGTTATATGTTTATATTACCGTTGGGTATATTTTATTTTCTTGAAAAGTTGTATTATCGAAAATACTAATACTTGAACTTTTTTCTGTAGAAATGGCTTAAAATAACGATAACACATAACATGCACTAAGTTCTGCGTTCAAAAGCCTTTTTGATCGAGAAAAGTTGACTGGCTCTAAGAATTTCAATGATTGGCACCGCTTTTGAGAATTGTCGTAGAGTTGCTGCGGTTGAAATACCTTTATGAACCTTGTCCTGCGAACCAACCGGACCTACAAGCTACTCAAGCTGAAAAGGACGCTTGGCAAATTGAGTATAAGCGTCATAATGATGTGGCTTGTCTTATGTTGGGAACGATGGAATCTGCTCTTCAAAAGTAGTTCGAAAATTATTTCCCATATAATATGCTCAATGAACTTCGAACTAGGTTTGAGAAAACAGGCTGTCGAGATTTATGACTTGACCGACGATTACACATTGTATGCGGAGAGGGTAAACCGTAGTACTCATGTATTGGAAATGAAAGGTTACATGGACCAATTAAAGGCACTTGGAAAAACTTATGATAATGACATGGTGTGAATCGATTAATAGATCCCTTAACAAGGATTTTAATGGTTTTGTTAGAAACTTCAATATGCACTGCGTGGGGAAGACAGTTACTGACCTACACGCATTGCTTATTGATTATGAAAAAGGGTTACCCCAAAAGGTTCCGACTCCCCAGGTACTTGCTATTCAGGGTGGAAGGATAAATAAGCCAAAACCGCAGTGCGCAACAACAGAAGGTGAAGGGAAAGGAAAGTTGATAAGGGTAAACAAGTTATGGCCTAAAACGCAACCCAAGAAGTACCCTACTTCTAGGAAGGAAAATCCTAAAAAGGATCAAGCATGCCACCACTGTAAGAGCGGTGGGCATTGGAAGAGAAACTGTGCTCTCTATCTTGATGAATTGCGGGCAAATAAGATGAAGTAAGAAGGGTCCTTGGGCGCCGGTTCTTCAGGTAATTTATTTGTCATTGAATTATCTACTCTAAATCATAAAAATTCCTGGGTACATGATACTGGATGTGGTATTCACATTTGTAATACACGCAGGGTTTAGAGTGGAAAGGAATCTGGCCTATGGGGGCAATATCTGCAGTGGGAAATGGTGCACATGCACCGTTGAAGCCATAGGAACGTTTAGTTTAGTATTGCCTTCGGGCTTAGTACGTTATTGAACAATTGTCATTACGCACCTTCTATAATTAGAGGTGTTGTTTCCTTTTCGGTTTTGTTGGATGATGGTTTTACTCATACTATTTCACGTAATGGAATTTCTGTCTCTTTAAATGGTGTATTTTATTTTAATGCGATTCTGTGATTGTGTGTGTGAAATTGAAATTTGTGATTGGAAATGAATCTAACAAATATAATAATTCGATGTTTAGCATCAATAAGAAAATAAAGTTGGACTTGAATTCTTCTTATCTTTGGCATTGTAGACTTGCTCATATAGGCAAGGCTCGCATGCATAAGCTGCAACAAGAAGGGCTTTTGCAAAATATCAATGATGAATCATTTGATAAATGTGAGTCATGCATATCCGGGAAGATGACGAAGAAACCTTTTCATAGCAATATGGAGAGGGCTTCTGATCTACTTTGTCTTATTCATACTGATGTGTGTGGACCACTTAGACATGTGTCAAAGAGAGGTGCTAGCTACTTCTTAACCTTTACTGATGATTTCAGACGTTATGGTTATGTTTATTTACTTAAGCATAAACATGAGGTGTTTGAAACATTTAAGGTTTTCAAAGTAGAAGTAGAACTGCAATTGGGAAAGAAGATTAAAGCTCTTCGATCCGATAGAGGAGCGAGAGTATCTAAGCCAAGATTTTAAAGATTACTTAGCCGAGAATGGAATTGTCCAGAATCTCACTTCTCTATATACTCCACAACAAATGGTGTATCGAGAGAAGAAATCGTACATTCTTGGACATGATCACGATCTATGTTTAATCTTACTACTCTACCTTTATCCTTTTGGGATTATACTTTAGAATCAGCTGTTCGCATTCTAAATATGGTTTCCACAAAGAAGGTTGATAAGACACCATATGAAATATGGCATGGTAAAGCTCCTAACATGTCTTATTTAAAGGTCTGGGGTTGCGAGGCGTATGTTAGACGTGACTCAACAGATAAACTCCAACAAAGATCTGTAAAGTGTATCTTCATAGGATACCCTAAGGAAACTATGGGTTACTACTTTTACTATCCAACTGAAAATAAAGTAATTGTTGCTAGGTATGGAGATTTTCTTGAAAGAGATCTCGGATCTCAAGAATTAGTGGGAGAGTTTATGATCTGGAAGATGATCAAGAAGATGCATTACCTTCTGAAAACACTAACGTACTTCTGGTAGAACCTGATAGTCTGGGTCCTCCACCAGAAGTTGAAGTGATTCTTGTTCGTAGATCCGTAGGACTACGCGTGCACCCCTGAACGCCTATGTCTTAACGTAGAGGTTGAGGAAACTATGTTAGGAGATCTTGGAGAGCCTACTAGTTATAAAGTTGCCATGGCAAGTCCTGATAAGGACAAATGGCAGGTTGCAATGAATGGGGAAATGTAATCCATGAGAGAAAATGAAGTCTGGGAAGAGGTCGATTTACCTCCAAACGCCAAGGTGGTTGGAAGTAAGTGGCTCTATAAAATTAAGACTGACATGGATGGCAATATACACGTCTATAAAGCTCGTCTAGTTGCGCAAGGTTTTACTCAAACTTATGGCATTGCTTACGAGGAGACCTTTCTCCTGTGAGCGGACATTAGAGCTATTAGAATTCTCATAGCTATAGCAGCATACTATGATTATGAGATATGGCAAATGGATGTCAAAACCGCATTCTTAAATGGTCGCTTAGATGAAGACATCTATATGAAGCAACCTGAGGGGTTCGTGAATCCATAATTTCCAAACCGTGTATGCAAACTTCAAAGGTCCATTTATGGATTCAAGCAAGCGTCAAGGCAATGGAATAAGAGATTTGATAAAGAAATCAAAAGGTATGGATTTATTCAAAATCTTGATGAGCCATGTGTATATCACAAAGTTAGTGGGAGTGATGTAATGTTCCTTATTCTTTATGTCGATGACATATTAATTATTGGAAAAGACATTCCAAGTTTGCAAAATGTTAAGGCATATCTTGGGAAGTGTTTTTCCATGAAGGATTTAGGAGAAGATGCATACATTCTGGGAATCAAGATCTACCGAGATAGGTCAAAGCGGTTAATTGGTTTAAGTCAAAGCGCCTACATTGATAAAATATTGAAGAGATTCAATATGCAAAATTCCAAGAAAGGATATTTTCCGAAGGAAGTAAAGCATGGCTTATGTAGCGATATGTGTGCTTCAACACTTGCTGAGGTGGCACGCATGCAGAAAGTTCCTTATGCTTCGGCAGTAAGATCTATTATGTATGCCGTAAGATGCACAAGGCCGATGTGGCGTTCGCTCAAAACATGACCGCGATATCAACAGAATCCGGGTGAACTTCATCTGATTGCTGTTAAACATATTCTAAAGTATCTTAGGAATACGAAAGATATGTTTTTAGTGTATTGTGGAAATCCAGACACATAGCTTGGTGTTACAGGTTACTGTGATGCGACCTGGAAGTGTGATAAAGATGATACGAAGTCTCAGACGGGTTATGTCTTTGTCATCAATGGAGGAGCAGTTGACTGGAAGAGCAAGAAGCAGAGTACTATTGCGATGTCTGCGATGAAGCTGAATACATAGCTCTTCTCTAGGAAGCGCAATGGAGGCGTTTGGATTAGGAAATTCATTTCGGGGCTTGGTGTTATGCCTTCAATTGAATCTCCTATTGATATGAATTCTGCTGCAATCATATTTGCCAATGAACCTGGAGTCATGAAGGGCACCAGACATTTTCTACGAAAGTATAACTATGTTCGGGAACAAGTCCGTGAAGGTGAAATTAATCTATTGAAAGTTCACACAGATGATAACTTAGCTAATCCTTTCACTAAGGCTTTAGCTAAAGACAAACTTATTGGACTTGTCAATGGAATTGGACTTCGTTTAGCTAATAGTTTCATGCATAACTGTGATTAGTATTTGGATAAAGGATATTGTAAAACATTTATTATTTTGATGAAATAAAGTTTGGATTATGTTTATTTTCATTTATAATATTGTTGTCCTATATTTGCATGTTTAATCCGTGAGTAACTAAGTTATTCTAAATGTCCGTTGTCGATTAATGATATGGGAGTATCATGAAACTAAGACAAATCTGGATGTGGTAGAATATACTTGAAAGTATATTGATGAGAATGCATACCAATTTTTGATGATATTCAATGAATTGAATATAGGACTTATCCCAACTACATAATTTACTTTGTGGATATTGTTATAAGTAAATTATGAATAGTTATCCTCAGACTTGAGATAACAGATAAGTGTCATGAATGTAGTGCATTTCTGTGGAGCAACTTAACGCTATAATGAATGGTAGTCATTAGGCGTGTTTGCGGTATTTGTTGTTTCATAAAGTTACGATGTGGGATTCTTGTAGTCAAGATAGAATTTTTCCTTCAAATTTATTTGGAGTTTATACTGTGGGCCTCGAGGGTTGACAAGATGTTTCATGCCGCACCCAAAATCTCCCTAAATATGTTTAGAAGATTTGGTAATCTTGGTCAATCACTTACAACGAGAAACAAAATAGTTTTATAAAGAATGACTAAATTCCATATCTTTATTTAACGTGGTATTAGAAACAAAAGGATAATAATAATGAGAAATCATTAAAAGGTTTTTCAGGAGCCTTACTCGAGTTGTACTAGAGGCATTGAAGTGTTGCTAGACGCTAACCGATGTGATCACTCTATTAAGATATATCCAAGTGGGAGCTGTTGGTTTTATGGATATAAATTAGTAGACGTGAGTTAGGATCGAACTCGAGACCACGGGATTGCACACTTTACGTATGAGAATTAAAGTTAAATAATTAAATATAAATGTTGTATTTATTTATTAATTAAACGAAATAAGTAACGGACGTTTAGTAATTAGCGTAATGGACTAATGGGCGTTAAATATAATTGGGAAGGACTAAAGATGAAATTGGAGATCGAGAAGGTTCTAGAATCCCTTGTGGGAGTCCATGGCCGATCGTCCGTATGGTTTCCAATTAAACCAATCCTTAGCCAACTTGTTCACCAAGTTTGCTTGAGTATATATACAAAACCAATGGTGTTTGTAAATCATATCTTGTATTCATTAGCTAAACCTAAAACTTGTTTTGTGTGTGTGTTTGCTAAAACCGGTCGACACCCTCTCATAGGGATCGATCCATCACTTTTCCAATAACCAAGTTATTTGTTTAATCAAAACTAGCATTACTTTAATTCGGTTTAGTACGTGTGTACAAGAAAGTGGTACTAACACAATATTGTTAGTATTCTTGGATTGAATTACAAAACGGTAAGGGGTAATTCACATAATCCTAATTAAATCAAATTAGGGTTCTTCCATTGCTAGTTTGTGGATTTGATTCTTGTTCGGCTAGAATCAAGTAAGGTACGCATATTTTTCTTATGTTAATTAATTATTCGTTATTAAATCTTATACGCTTCCGCATGTATACTTTGATGTTTTGTGATTATTTATTGATTGTCATGTTATATAATTCCAACACGTAAGGCACGTGTTGAGGGAGATTTATTTTTGCTATTGGCTCGCCCTCAAAGTTCTTGGCATTACCAGAACCGGCCTGTGACCAGAAAGAGAACACACTATAACAAAAAAATATAACTTGTTAATTTGTTGTTGTGTGTGTGTTTTAATGAGATGTCTAGCAAGTCATCTTAGGCAGGGATGGTGTTTAATATGACGTACGTAAGAAATGGCGCTGTCTTCATCATGTAAAATGTAACGAAAGCTGATCTAGCTTGTGCAATAGTTGTTCTTCGGTAGCCGATGATACTCCATTTTTGTCTTCTTCTGTTAGCAAGGCCGGTGCTCAGTTAATTGGTAGAGAGCTAGCTTTCATGATTTTGAATTTATAGATCATTAAAAACTTGTCTTCCTCAAGTATAACATTAAATAATCATCTTGATTCAAATGATCAATCCAAAGTTTATTTCGCCAAAAAAAGTGACATAAAGACTGAGATAAAATAAGCTCAATAAAAAAGTTATCAAATAGTAACAGACATAAAACACAAACTGTTATTTCACAATTGCAGGATATGAAGAATGGTTTGTGAGGCAGTTATCCTTGCATATATTTATGTGGCTCTCCCCACAAACCTGCTTATGTGATATTCTATCCATAATACTATATAGAACTCTAACATAATGTAAAGAAACTCAGAAACACCACCAACTAAACGAAACTAACATAAGATAGCTTATAACCCTATCTCACTTAATAGGGATGTACGTGCGGAATTGAACCATTCGTTAAATGGATTTCATTCACCTTCAACTGGCCTTTGAATTGTGATACTCTCCGTCTCCAAAAGATCAGCCAGGGATCGTTCATGCATGAACAATCAATAGGGTCCCCAATAAGTTTCATAATCAGGTGACTGGTCCATTGACATGAATCTATTGTTGCCAATCCCATTTGTGTTGCTACTTATATCCCCACCATAACCTATGGTTTGCTCATTTCCTAGTCCAGAACTACTTATAAGCATAGATGAATTTACGTCCTCAGGTAGTTGCGGTGGTGGTGGTGCTTCTGATATAATTTGTTGTTGTGTCATGGGCCTCATTTGTGTTGAGGTTGATCCTCTTAGGTTCAAATTCAGCCCGGAAATTGTAAAACATTCAGCTCCACCTCCGTTTGGGTAGTTTAGTTGCGTTTGGTGGGGAGGCATATTCGTGTTACCTCTATAAACTCTAGAAAATTCTGCAATGTCAGCATTGCTCATGTAAGTTCTTCCTAATCCAACTGGGAATTGATAACTTGGATCCGATTGCATGATCTGTGGAGGCAGCTGGATCCCTGAAGCATGACTAATATCAAGGTTGTAGGGATTCATCATGCTTCTCGAGTGGTTGGATGATGGATACTTTTTGCCACCGGCACTCTTCTGGAAAACCCGACATACAACCCACTCATCCTGCATATGTAACCAAGCAAATACCAGAAATTCTTAGATTGGGAGATAATATGTCATTCCTAATTACGAATATTAAATTATTTGACTAGGTAATTCTGCCATGACGCAAAAATTTATCTGATTTCTCTTTGTTTGTGTATTGATGAATTAGTAGATTAATATCTCATTTGAGTTTGTATGATTTTCAAGATACGTACGCCTGTGGCTTTAATTATATCTACCAGTTTTAGTTTTGAATACCAAAGACTTCCAGAAACTGTGAAGTTGAAATAAAAGTCATTAATTAATCTAGATCTTTGGTAACAAAAGAAATGTTTCTTATTTTGATAAACTGCTAATGTGTACTTAAAAATTTAGAGATTCCTATATGAAAAAGGAAGAAGCTAAGAGTACATTGAATTTTGCACTATTTATAATGTTTTCAAAAAAAAAAAAAAAAAAAAAAAAAAAAAAAAAAAAGGAACGCTTGATGAACTACGTAGTAGTAAATAAGTGGAACCCTAGCTTGGTACCTTGGAAGTTCGAAATGCAGATTTGGCATGAACACGATATTCATGCATGACCCAGTTGGTTTTCTCACCACGAGGGGCTCTCCCCCTATAAAATACCAAAGTTTTCTTCATACCAACAAGCTCGGAGGTGACGCTGTTGAAGATCTCCTTGTCCTTGCCGGTCGTCTTCCAGTACCCAGTATTGGTGGCTCTGTTTGTTCTGACTCCTGTTGGGTATTTTCTATCTCTTAGGCTGAAGAAATACCATTCCTTTTCTCCCATTTTTGCCTTTCCTGTTTCATTTTTCCCGAAAATATTAATTACTGTTCAATGCAATCTAGCTATGTGCCAGGAATGGTGAGATGCATGTTGTCACATGAAGCTCTTGTCTCTCAAATATAAACAAAAATTATATATGTGCTAGCTAGCAGCTGGTTGTGTGTGAGAATTCATTATCATGCATATTTACTCAATGAGTGGTTTTCTTTTGTTTGTTGAGAAATTAAAACTGAAGGTGGGATTAACCACTACTATAAAAAAAGCTTCCATGAAACATTACTTTTAAGTGCAAATTTTCTTTTTGAGATTCATATTTTCCTGCCAAATTTAATATCCAACTAACACGTTTTTTTTTTCTTGAGATTTAATTCTTGATACCCATCATGCATGGTTTTTTTCCCCAACTGAATCTAGCTATAACATAAAATAATTGATGGTATGGTAATATCAACTCTAGTGTTACTCTAATGTTATTATTTTGATTACTAAAAATAAAATTTTCTTCGTCTTCTTAGTTTGTTTCATATTTTTATATTATTTGTGTAATTTTTCTTCCATTTTATTCAATTGTTCTGAAAAATGATTATCTATGAAATGATCATTATAACCATATATTGTACGAGGACAAGAAACTTTAGAAGAGAAGAAGAAAATACAGTTCAAAAATAAAGAAGAAGAACATGAAATGATCTAACTTCAAACACAATATAAAGAATGAAGAGCACAAGAGCTTCAGTTACTATTTGAACACGCACAAAATAAAGGTAATGAAACAAAACCCTAAGTTTTAATTTTTGTAACGATGAATTTTGATAGGGAAGAGGTGATCTTAATATATCAAATTCCTTCTATTAGTTTTACTGGCCTTGCATAAGCCAACATGAACACTTTTAGAATTAAAGAAACACTCGATCTGCTAGCTAACTAATTGTTGATTAAAGAAATTAAAAGCTAGCTATGTAAGCACATACCAGGAAGATCCCAAGGCTCACACTTATTTAAATCAACATCAGTAATCGCCCTCCCTGTGAAACTTGAATCTGATATCTTGTTTATAAGATAAGAAGTGATGAGTTCTTCATCAGTAGGATGAAACCGAAACCCTGGAGGAAGTGTTTCTGCCTCCTTTTTCACTTCTCCTTCCATATCTACTACCTTCTGAATTTTTTTAATCTAAAACAACTAAACTACGGTTTGCCTATGTAGGCTCTGTAACTATACAATTATTTTCATCAAAAGAGGTGAAAGGAAAGGGGAGGTGTTAGTGTTAATGGGAACTCAGAGATAAGGTATGTTTGGTTTGAAGTTTTCTTGCCTACAAATTTTGGAATTAAAAACTTGTAACTTACAGCTATTTATTAAAAGAATTAAGAGACGGAGGGCGGTTCTAAGAAGCTCTCACCTACTCTAAGTCTTAACCTATACGCTTTCTTCCAACGAAAAGTCGTTTAAAACCCTAAGTGTCCACGTCATTGTTGTGCCCTAGTTCTATTTATAAAAAGTTGAAGTTACTTTTGCCTAAATAATTGACACAAGCTTTTCTGCAATTCAATTCTATATGAGAAAATTAAGGTTTATACATGTACAAATTGCCAATTGATTTGCTGCAGTGAATAAAATGATATCATACTTTTATATGTGGCAAACTTCACATATATATTTTCTATTTTCTTACAAGAAAATGATTCGGACCCCTTTTTGCACGCTTGATTTATATAGTTTCTTACTAAGGAATTAATTTTTCATGGCCTGTATTGAAAAAATTCCCTCCTATAGTAGGTCAAGAGCTTCTTAATAACGTTTCTTGGTATCAGATGATGGAAGGTGATCAAAATAGATCACAAGTTCCATTTAGTACAGTAACAACTTTAGGTATATATTTATCCTAAGAAATATTGCCAATAGACAACAGTTCTTTTCAAGTCTTTGTATGCAAAACTGGCATCGCCTATGATCATCACGGACTGATAAAAGTGAACCATTGTGTCGGTAAGAATAACCAAAAGTAGTGACTACAAAGGTTATGTCACGTACTAACAGCAGAATGAGCGTTACTAAATATTTAGAGACAAATACAAAAATGGTAACTAAAGAGTGATCAGGATATATCAATGCTCAATATGCAAGTCTGGCATTTCCCTTACTAAGACCAAATTGTTTTGTGATATATTTAAGTTGTTTGATGTTCATTTGCAAAAAGAAATATACTCCCTAATAAAATCATGGAGTTGTATACGTCCCTTTCCGTAATTATTATACATATGTTTTCATAACTAAAATATAATGAATGAATACCACTTTTTCCGGTTACCGTATATGTAGTTATATATGATTATAATTATGAAATATACAATATTAAAGCAAACTAAATACCAAGCAAGGGAATGACCTATTACTAACAAGTCAGAGGTATTTTATGACACAAGCTTCATATTTTTAAATGTAGTCCAACAGATCTACTCAAATTGAGGCAAAATAGTTACACCAACTTCAATTCATTGATGATAAGTTATACGTACAGGAAATATATATACAATTGAAAAAAATAAAATAAAATAAAATAAAAACATGGAGTAGCAGCAAGTTAATTTTTCTCACATGATATGTTATATAAATCATTTTGTTGCAGCACAGTTATATCGACATCTATTGACTGATCATAAGACCTGTATTAGAACAGTGATATTTTCTAGAAGTAGATCAGTTAGATTATGGAAAGATTGATGGGCATAAAAAGTTCTGTATTATTGACCATTAATTAGGGATATATCTGCATCAGTCTGTCTTAATTTTTCTTTACTTGTCCTACACTTCGTATATTGATTTTGTAACAAGTCTTAATCAGTCTTACCTGCTTCGTAACTTAGTTTGTGCACGTATGTGTCATTGTAAATAATTTTTGGGAAAGTACGTATAGAAGTGTTGAAGTTTCTTGTATACTAGGTCGCGGCTGACTTCTCATTAGTATGATAAAAGATGGGATTTCAGTGTAAATTGTTTACTACAAGAAAATTGTCATTATTTACATAAAGAAAACGTCACTAACGGTAAAATAAACAGTCACAAAGGTTTTTACGTGATTCATCTACACATAAAAAACTTTTAAGTAAGGTGACGTCGGTAGGAAAACTACTGTAGTTAGCTAATGGGAATTGACCTTATCTGATGCAATTGTTTTCATAAAACTGTCAAAAAATAAAAACTATAACATCTAATCACCTAGAATTGTCACTAGAAACTCAAATCATTAACAGTTCTAGTTTTTCACTAAAACCCCTATCAAACGACGCTTGTTTTTCTAGAAATGTTTACGTGTATTGTACAGTTTTAATTAGTTTGTCGTGATGTTATGTATTATCTATTGTAGTAAACAAATCTTAATGGTCTTGAAGGAAAATTCAGAAGTGCGGTATCATTGTTCACATTAAAAGAGACGGGCAATTGATGGAACATCGCTGGATATTGACAATGATTTTTATGAGACATAGTCATTATACAAATTGTTCGTCGCAACTAAGTATATGCTATGTTATCTCAACCAGCCCATGTACGGTGACAGCAGAGGCGGAACTCTTTGGGGGCAGGGGAGAGTCTAGCCCCCACCCTCCCAAAAAAAATTTGCGGCACCTATGTAAATATTATAGGTTTTAGTTAGGTTACAAACAAATCTCCAATTCAGCCCTTCTAAAATAAATAGTCAAGTTCTGCTACTGGGTGACAAGATCCCATCTGGTCATGTTGTATGTATTAGTCTTGCACGAAACCATGTTGAAAACAATGTTTAGATCATAATCTAGTTCTAAAATAATTATATATGTTTCGTGCTGGTTTGGACAAAACTTGTGCCCAACTAGCTAGCGACGCTCTTTCATGGAAACATTTAAGGTAATTTTCTGCCAACGACTTTGTCGACGCATAAGGGTCAATCATGGTGCCAGTATTTGAAAGGAACTTGTCAACAAGACCCTCTTAATCTCCTTTTAATAACACCCAAAGACCATAAGCTAACTAGTAATAAAACGGATTTTCAGGAATGACAGGCTACTTGTCAAACACTTCACATATGAAAATTACATAACTACTATCAAATGTTATTTGTCTTATTATAGAACAATGATTGTAAAACTGAAACATAATACAAACAATATCATTCATGTAGAGGTAGATCACGAAGCATATGTACATCCTAGCTAGTACGTGTTAATTTCAAGTAATCTTAGAGGACCGGAGAACTGCAGGATATGGTTTATTAAGCAGGATGCAATTAAAGATATGATGCTAGTATTTTATTTACAGAAAAAAAGGAGGCTATTTTTTCAAAAGGTCGGCTCGTTACGTGCCAACAAATGAAGAAAGTTTGGATTTGAGTTATGATTCATAATATATGCATGTTTTCCTGCATAAGTAGAAGTTAGCTCTTAGCAGATGCTGGTTCCAGGTAATTGTGCATAAAAAATTGACCAGATTGGACCAGGTTACCCACAAAAGTGGATAAATAGTTAAAACAGTTAGATTTGTTTGGTTGGATTGATTATTTATAAGTCTCCCAAAAAAAATTGCCGATACAAGAAAAGCAAAAACTGGAGTTCCGTCCCATCAACTCCGCTAAAAAAACTACTGGTGTGCTAAATATGATAAAAATCAACTAGCTTAGTAGCACTAAATCTGTTTGCTAACCAATGATTCTCTAAAGGTTTAAGTCGGCGGGAAAACTCTGACCCCGTGCGCCCCTTTTGGGTGCTGACCCTTCCCCAAGGACTTGGCCGGCCCATGTAATGAGCACTTGTTCTAGTGACCTTTAGCGAGGACTGGGATTGAACCGATGACCTATTTCTCCACAACCTCCTTAACGGTCAACTCCTTAACCGGTCAACTAGACATTTACGGTGGCGGAGTGACACCATTGGGCAATGTCCCAATGGTCTAAGTTGACCATTGCCCATTGAGAAGTTCATCAAGTAGTATGTATTTTATTTTCCTATCATTATGGTATTTCATTTTCTCCTTTGTTTTAGTTTTTGAAAGGACAATTATTTTATAGTTATCCAAGGGTACGGAAGAAGGATTTTGATTAAATTTCGTTAGGTTTGACATCAAATATTTAGATGTATTTAAGATGAAGAACTAAAAACATTATCCAAATCAGTTGAAATCTGGAAGACAAATGTTAGCCCTTGTAATGTTGTTAGATCAAATAATAGTCAAACTTTATTATGTTAAGACTTTAGTTAATACGTATGTATTTAAGTATTTAGTATGTTCTGTGTACATATGGGTCGAATTAAGTATGCTTATGGGTCAAGAACTCTTTTAACCCAAACAGGCCCATATGATGAATGACAGTTATTTAGAAACGGTTACATCTCAAACATCACAATGTTTGGATGAAACCTTGGTGTCGTTTAGGTTGCTATATAATGTGAATTTTCAACCTGTGAAAATCACAACAATTCTTTGTATCTACAAAGTCAACCTTTTAGTATTATTGCATATTTTACCCCGTTTTACTGTTCCATTACCAAACAAAGATTATACAGTCAAAATCCAAAAATGAAACACTTATTAAAGCAACGAATGATTGGCAAATCTCCTGTAAACAATTGGTATCAGAGCTCCGGCTCTAATCCGTGGGAAACGCCATCATTCAAGCAAACATCAGGTTTTCAAAGTGGCCGTTATTTGTTAAGAGAAACACCCAAACACATGTACCAGTGGAATATGAGGAAGAAGAAGAGTATATCACCAAAGGGGAAACAACTATTGGTACAAACGGTATTGGAGAATGAAGTCTTTAATGCCACGAACAAAACAGAGGGTGTGAAAGATCAAAAGCAGAAAACTGTTGCAAGAAAGAAAGAAAAGAAGTCTAAATGCTACATATATAGGGAGAAAGGACACCCCTTTTGGGCGTGTGAAAGAAGAAAGAAATTGGTAGGGGTCGAATTACAACAAGAAGTGGACATCACAAATCAAATCATTGATCAAGAAAGAATGTGCCCAGAAAAAGTGCACATCTATGGAGATTATACGGTGCAAGGCACTGATAAAGAAGGCTGGAACGATATCTGGTATGTAAGTAAGCATTACAAAGTTCATATGTGCCCTAGGAGAATCATGTTTGATGATGTCAATTACAAATTCAAGTTAATAGGCAAAGAAGAGTATGAATGCAAATTTATATTTTCATATGGTATTGGTACTACCACCATTAAAACAGAGCATGGTGAATTAGTGGTGAGACAAGTACAATATACCCCCGAGGTTTCTCTCAACATACTTAGTCTTGAATTACTTGAAAAACAAGGCTTCTCTGTGAAAATTAAAGATACTAGATGCAGCATTTATCATATGTATTATGATGAAGAAACAAGTTTGGAGATGCCACTTGATGATGAGAAAGAAAGAGTTGGGCCAAGAGAAGTTGTGAAAGAACACAACCAGTATTTGCAGAAATATTTTGAAGCAATTGACCCAAGTGATGAGTGTTCATTGGTTACATAGATAACGAGTACCTTAGTTTCAATGGAACCTTATATGCCCTGAAGGTTAATTCATTTTCCAGGTTCCTCTCGTTTATGAATTTGTTGAAAAAGGATAACTTGTTATATCGAAATTGGGAAGTGTTCAACAAAAGGTTTGTAGATATGTTAAGATGGTTTTACTTGGTGCATTTAAATTATGATGCACTTGATGCAATACCACCCGTTGTCAAAGATGTAGAAATAAACATGTTATGCTTATTGAAAGTTGTTGAAAATTTGGGAGGCTATTTTTCAGTCACCATGGGTAAATGGGGAACTGTAGCACAATTACAAGGCGAACTTGCATTGAAGATGGTGGCGGTCAGAGCGTAGAAGTATGTGGATCTAGTTGTAGTCTACCATGAAACTGCTAGTGTGCCTTGGGGTGAAAAGTTTGTTGAAGTAGGAGAAGCAAGCAAAGTAGGTTTGGCCATGGACCTGCAAGACCAGAAGGACAAGAGAGTGAAGGATGGAGCAATAGAGACAGGACAAGACCATTTTGGTGTCAGGCTGGAAGACAAAGATGAAGATCAAGATGATAGCAGCCAAGGAAGTAATGACTTTGAAGTCATCATTTGAAGTTACAGCAAGCAGGATTCAAGAAGATTTGATGCTAAAACATTAGGGGGGGAAATTGTTAGCCCTTGTAATGTTGTTAGATCAAATAATAGTCAAAATTTATTATGTTAAGACTTTAGTTAATACGTATGTATTTAAGTATTTAGTATGTTCTGTGTACATATGGGTCGAATTAAGTATGCTTATGGGTCAAGAACTCTTTTAACCCAAACAGGCCCATATGATGAATACGTTTATTTAGAAACGGTTACATCTCAAACATCACAATGTTTGGATGAAACCTTGGTGTAGTTTAGGTTGCTATATAATGTGAATTTTCAACCTGTGAAAATCACAACAATTCTTTATATCTACAAAGTCAACCTTTTAGTATTATTGCATATTTTACCCGTTTTACTATTCCATTACCAAACAAAGATTATACAGTCAAAATCCAAACATGAAACACTTATTAAAGCAACGAATGATTGGCAAATCTCCTGTAAACAACAAATAGCTAGAGTATACATCTAGTCTAAATGGAGAGAATAATTTGTTGATCAAGTTACATAAAGTATTTATAAATTAGCAAGAACAAGAAAAAAAACTGAAATAAAGATGTCGGCCTGTGTATCAAACATAAGAACTGAAAATGAATTTAATAAAAACTTTTCCAACTATTTGAACAAATGACTACCATCTTTTTTCGAAGGTGAACTTAAAATTTGGAAAAGGACAAAAATATGTACTTGTGACATTATGACGTGTCATTTGACATCAACACGACATGGGAAGGCCAAAAACTGCAACCTAATTTAGTTTGTTAAATGTAGTAGAGAGTAATATGTAGGAAAAAATAGAAATTTCCTAAATAGTACTAGTATTCTTTACCGAGCTATCATACTATATCCAATTTCTTCATCAGATGTGACATTAACCTTTATTTTGATTTGCATGTCGACGAAATCACGATCACTAGTGTTCAAAATCTAGGTTTTAAATTGCGTGTTGCGATATGTTACGCTCAGGGTTCAATCACCATCACTAGTGATCAAAACCTTGGTTTTAAATTGCGTATTGTGATATGTTACACTTAGGGTCCAAAAGACCGATGTGCAATGCTTGCATGATGGATGCGCAGTGCTAGGTAATAAAAAATTATTTTTATTAATTTGTTCAATTAGTCAATGCTTAAACATCAAGTAAGCCACTTATATATTAATACTAATAATAGGCTTAAACATTAAATGAGTCACTTACATATATCTAGCGAGTATCGACAATGTCAAAAGTCAATAATAAAATTAACCATCCTTAAGTTAAAATACTTAGAGCCCGTTTGGTTTGTAGACGGGTTTAAAATTTGGATTTGGATTTTAAATTGATGTAGAAAAGAGAAAACATATTATAAAAAAAATATTTTATAACTTTATATATAAATTTAATACTAGATTAATTATATTTAAATATAAAAAGTAAAGAGAGATAGAGAGAAAAAAAATGTGAGGCCCACTAAAGGCATTCATTATAGTTGATTTATGAAAAGCTCTAAGAAAAATAAAAATGATTATTTTATTTCAACCATAACCATAGTGGACACTCAATTCATGTGTATGTGGCATGAAGAGGTCATAATTTTTGAACTTTTTATGATTTCAATACATTTAATGCATTTGTTAAAAAAGATATTTTATGAAGTTGCAAAGGTTTATATTGGGGCAATTTCATATATCCCCTCCTTTTAAATGGAAATTTCATATATACCCAAACATGCATTAAAAACATTGTACATTATGCATTCAATACTTGCACTTTGGGTATATATGAAATTAATCATGAAAGTAGAGTGATATATGAAATAACAACCAATTAAAACACCCTTATTAAAAAGTACAATAAAATTTTCACAATGTACAATTTAAACAAGCTACAACATGATCCAAAATATAAAATAATTCAACACACTAATTAATGGTATTTTTAAAACACCCTAAAATGAAAAGTACATGTTATTATACACATTTTACATATTAATAAAATATACAAAGCTTCACACAAGCTAACAAGTTGATGGTATATATAGTTTTGAAAACCGGACCGGACCAAATGGTTCAACCAGGAACCGGTGTCGCCACCGGTTCGGCTAACCAATAAAAGCCATCCGAAAACGAACCAGAGAGGACCTGTTGAAACCGATACAAACCGGTGGAATTAGATCTCATTGAGATCTATTTATCCGGTTAATCGTCACAGTGAGGGTACCCCGAAACGTCTTGGTCCCTCGTTATATACTATATATAAAGGAAAAACCAAAAAGTAAAAAGTGAAAAATTGAAACTAAAAAATGAAATGTTGAAAACATATATTTCAAAACGAAACTATTAATACACATCGAAAACCGGGTTGACCCGGGACGCTTCAAACCCGGCGTGTTGACCTGTTTTCGACCCAACCCATCGGGTTGACTCGGTTTAAATTGACCCGTTTTTCGACCAAAACGGTTCAATCGGTTGAACCACCCGGGTTGAACCGGGTTTCGAAACATTATGTTTAACCCCAAATCTTCATTTTTATTATTTTTCGTTTATAACCCATAAACTTTTTTTATCACTAAATGATCTTTCACTATAAAATCCCGTTGCTATGCACGGGTACTCGTTTAGTTATAGTGAATGTATGTTTATAAAATAAAAGGTCTAAAATTTAATGATGTATCATTGTATAAACCGTTGTAAAATGTTTATTATAGTGGATGCTCTAATAGAGTAAATCTCTCCTATCTTGACCACTTTTCAAATAGTTTGATAATAGTGGGATTGATCCCTAATTTTTAAAGGAGGTGATTTGCACACTCTCATATTTGATTGAGACACTTCAAAACGTACATTTAAACAGTGTACTGTAAATATAAATTACTTTAATTGTTTATACATTGAGTGTCTCAATCAAATTTATAAGTATAAGAATCACTTCCTAATTTTTAACCCTAACTTTTCAACCAAACAATGTTTTGTTGTCTTTTGAAATGAAAACCTAACCTAAAGTAGTAAACCAAACAACTCCTTAAAGTAGTTATCTTCCTCTATATCTTTCATCAAGTAATTTATTAAGGTCAAAGTTTCTATTGCGTCCATTGCATTAATTCGATGCAAGCATCACACTATTGCGAAATGATGTGATAGCATCTAGTTGCATCCTGAAACAACTTCACATCACAAATCCCGTTGCGTGTTTGTCATCGCATCACTCTAATGCGCGTGTCGCGCAATTTTAAACCAAGATCATAACAGGTTAACTCTTTGGTTTACAATCGAGCCATATAATTTGTGGTTAACACGCAAGACTTCGGCCACAGTAGCTTTCCTTCAATTATCAGTCAAATACTTTTATTACATTATAATTTAAATCATAATGTAGCTTTTTTTCTCTCTCTCAACCACTGGAATTAGGTAGGTCGAGAGAGATGGGAAAAAATCAAAGATGAAAAGAAAATGATATACAGTATAAGTCTAAACTACACAAGGGTGTAAACTGAATATGTTTAGAAGTCAAGGGGTATTTTTGCCAGGTATTAAAGACCCCTATAGAATTTTGGAGATCATTGTTTATATCTTTTTCACTAGATTCATGTAAAACACCTCATCATGTGCAGAGTACAGATCTTTCGACAAGCAAACATGATGCACATGTGAGATTGAGATTCGATTATAGAGTTCTTATACCAAGATGTCAAGTCTATCTGATAAGGTTTTAGGTTCAATAAAAAATCATTCTAGTAAATATCTTAAGCAAAATAATACTCGTAAGTTACAAACACATGCACAACGACTATGATACACACACCTCTAATATAGTGCGTACTATTCTTCCTTTTCTGTGCATTACAAACATACAACAGCAGCATTTTAAGATGGACGTGTAAATACCCCCATGCAAGCGAAGTGCACAAAACTATCGGTTCTATCTGCAAATTAAAAACACAAAGAAAATCACAGACCATAGTAATTTGACATCCGTCCAGTGCTATTTAACTTAAAATACATAGAAAAAACCAAGGGAGATCTTAACGGGAATTATAGTGTGCAATTTGCCAATAATGACCAACAAATGCTAGAGCTGCATACCTTAAATGCATGTTAAAAGAAAAACACTGATCTTCCTTGTATGAAACTACTTGTCTGGATGTGCACGTTTAGCCTTGCGACGTGGCTGGTTAGGATTGGGATTGGGTTTCTTGGCCTTTTTACTGCATGCCAGGAGCATTGGAAAAATGATTTACATTCATGAGTTTACAAGATAAAATGTGCAAAATGACATCATTAAGTCTTTATATGATGTTTAGAATAGAAACGAATCAAAGCAAAGAAAACTTACAAAAAGATTGCTGACAATGTTTTCAACAGGATGATGACAGGAAGCGCCAACAATGCAGACGCCTGCAATATAAAAATACCCATTTAACTTTTGACTTCCTTTTACTGCAAATGCACACACACAAAGAGAGAAAGAGAAAGAGAGACATACAGCAAACCACACCAACTCCTTAGTTGCAAGGGCTTTGCTAATATCATGCTTTTTCAGCGATTCTTCAACAACGCCTTGAACCTGCAGTATGACAGTACTTTAAGGTAAAGATCAGGAATAAAACAACAGTAAGCAACATACCTATCACTACAAAAGGACAAATGATATGACCTAAAATACTACCCCCAAACAATCAATAATGTAAATGATATGCAGATAAACTTGTAAAAGACATCACACTCCAGTATATTAGAGAAAGAAAATGCTGACTTTTTACATTTCTAATTCAGTTACATAGGGTGAAAGTACAGGGTTGACATAAAGAGCAAACTGGGTAACGGGTCAAAATAGGTAAATCTGCTTGGGGCCGAGTGCGCCGACTCACAAACACTTCAGATGACTTTCACCCTATTTGACACCGGAGACCCATTTGACCCCATCTACTTTTTTGGGCAAATATTTAGCTCAACCAACATGACCCGTTGGAGATCAAACATAATCTGACTAGACCAATTTGTATACATACGGGTAAAAACTGAGATGTCTAACATACCTGATCATGGTACTTGGTTGCAGATTCAAGAAACTTCCCGTAAGCTATGACTGCCTCCTTCGTGTAAGGCGCCACTATTTCATGTGCTTTATCAAGATGAGGCTTTGTAGCAGTGGCAATATCATCAATGTACGGCTTGCAGACCTTCTTAATAGTCTGCCACCAAGTACTTTCCCAATTAGGACGTGATAATCATAATTTTTTAGATAAAGTAAGATCAGTTAATACCTGATAGTGAGGGTCTACAACTTCCTTGATTTTAATCATATGTGGAGTTAGAGCATCCTTGGATTTAATATAAACCTCTTGGGTCTTTTTAGTCAGTGCTTGAAGTTGCGGTTCGGCATTAGTTATTACCAACACCCATTTTTCCCTTGCAGCTGGGACCCATTTCTGTGTATATATTTTAAGAAAAAAAAAACAACATAAGTAGAAACTTCAAGTACAAAATCATTAAACAGTGCAGCATTCGGAATTAATATGAACAAGTAACAAATTCATTCTGCAAACAATTTACTGTAGTAAAAGATAACAAATACTCCGTATTAGTATACAAATAGACCAGTGACTATCCGCCTCATGAACTTATACCAAGCATTTATATACAATATACACACGCACAATTTGAAGAAAATTGAAAATCAGAAAAATAAAAAAATCACTTACAGTTTTTATTGTGTGCACATGAGGTTCAGCCCATTTTTCAGCTTGCGCCTTCTTCTCAAACGCCTGCCACAATAACATGAGAACTTACATGTCATCTCAAAAAGACATAATATTTACAGTTCTACCATAAAGGGTATAACATCTTTTAGATAATAGGACATGTGATACTGCCTAAATATTAAGATTAACAAATCTTACCGTTTGTTTGAACGACTCAAAAGCAGGCTTTCCGTGCTCTTTCCAATAGTTCTCCACATAAGACTGCAAGATAATAAATTAATAATGTAGTCAAAGCCAACTTTCTAAACATAGTCACATCCGTATCTTTTAGGCACAAATACTTTAAGAACAACTACCTGATAAGCAACAAAACGAGCTGCGAGCCAAGGTGGTAGCCAAGCACCATGAACCTGAATACAGTTTACAGAGCGTAGTATAAGGTTACATAAATGCACCAAATGATGTCTACTTCTATAACAAACCATTGCTAATATCTATAACAGTAATATATTACAGAGCTTGATAAACAACAACAAACCAAGAGATTGTTATCATATCAAATGAGAATTAAGTTAAATTATACTAAGTTTCAGATTCTACCTCTGTCAGTTCTCTAATCTTTGCTGTCGCTTCAGACTTAGCCTTCTTAAGTTCCTCCTGCATAGATATATACATGTGATGATTTAAAGACATTGTATGTACTTGTACCTAAAGCGGTATACCAAACATAATCATTATAAACATACCTCAGCAATTTTGAGAGCACGCTCGGTTTTATGAAGTTTTTTCTTCTGTTCATCAGCAACTTTTTTAAGCTGAAAAAAACACAAAGAATAAGCATACAGAAATGGGTAACGCTTGACCTTATCTCAATCCTTAAAAAAAACAATTATCTTTTCATCAAAACACATATACCATCTGACTAAAAAACCACAAGACAGTCAAAATAAATTGATATTTTTGTATTTATAGTACAGCATTAACAAACAAATTCTGAAGTTAATCCTTACAAAAAGTTGTACCGCCTAAAGAACTTACATCGTGAAGCTTTGGGTCTAGATCAAGCAACTTCTTTTCCAAGTCTTTTGTCCTGGTTTCCAAGGCCTCCCTTAAGTTGTTCTTCAACTGCAACTCCATTTGGAGTTTCTCCACCTGCAATAATACGATAATTATACAACACAAGTAATCTTGACATGGTCGGGTATTTTTTTCTATCTCATACAAACCTGCTTCTCCAACTCATGAACCCGTGTTTGAGCTTTTTTGACCTCATCATTACCATCTAAGGACCCTTTAGCCTGTTTAACAAAACAATTGAAGCTTGCTTAACATACGAACATAATACATTCACTTCTGTCCTAAACTCAATTGGATGATACAAAACATTAAACATATTACCTCAAGTGAAGCTACTTCACTTCGCAACGATGTAATGCTATCTGATTTCTCTTTAATGGTCAGCTCTTTCTCTGCAATTGCCTTCTCTTTATGAGCAATTGCCTCATCCTTGCTTTTCAACTCGTGATTCTTCTTTTCAACAAGCGATTCTACAAAACAACAACACATTGTTCAATAAATAAGTCAATTCCGCCATAACTTGCTTACAACTAACGAAACATCTCTCCCAACAAAATCGCACACTCAATCATAAAATCCATATTCACACACCGAAGTTTCACATGTTTATTTCTGCAGCTAAAAGGTCATTTCAACAAATATAAAACAGTAACCTAATTTACATTTGATTATTGGAAAGCCAATACTCAAGTTACATCAGAATTAAGGGAGTGTTTGTTTCGGCTTACGGCTTATTTGGTTTTGAGCTTATGTTTTATAAGCTCACATTTTATGGCTTATTTTGAAACTTTTCGGCTTAAATAAGTTTATTATGTCATTTTAAACTTATGTAAGCCGAAAATTTTCTAACCAAGCCACGAAAATTGAGCTTATGAAACATAAGCCCAAAACCAAATAAACCATAAGCCGAAACGAACACCCCCTAAGTAACATAAATACTAAACCAACTAATTCACTACCTTGTCCAAAAGGGTACCTGGTTTCGCATTTCGAAAGTGATTATTATCTAATTATTGTGTTTTCAAGTAGCATATAATCACTTTCTACGAGCCACAATAAAACCATTTATAAACACTAACTTTACTACTACCATAAATTCCACAACTCAACTATTATTAGTAATTACTTAAAACCCAAGTCACATGAAAACCCATAAATAAAAACAAAGTAACAAACCAAGTTGATGGATCTTGGAAGTGAGTTTATCCACTTGGACACGAAACGCAGCATCGGAATCATCGGATCCAACAACAACAGAGGAATCTTCATCTTCAACGACACCAACATCGGATTGAACTGAAGTGAAAACAAGGCCAAGAAAGAGGGAAAAGAAGAGGAAAGTATGGAGCTTGGAAGCTGCCATGGTTGTTGATTGAGGTTTTTGTTGTTGGGCAGTGAAGATTTTGGGGTTTGAGGTAAAGATTGATATGTTTTGGGGTTTGAAGTAAGTAGTTGTTGTTGTGACTTGAGAATGAGTTTAATGTTTCAAAACGTGGCTTCCGTTGAGAGTATGGAACATGTGGCACATAACCTATACCATTAGTGGCTATGGTCATCTAAAATGACAACATTTAATTGAATATAAATCAATGTAATAAATGATGTAATGCACTGATTCATTATAGTTGTTAATTATATTTTGTTGGTATGATGAGATATAATGAAATTTATGAGGAAAAGATTAAAATGCGCATTGATGATAGAAAGTTATGTTTAATGTGTTTAATTAATGATGGACGTTTATGTAATTTTGATTTCATTACAACATGTAACAAAAAAAATTTTGAAAGGGGGGCTACGAAGTGAAAATGATAGTTTTTTTTGTGTACTGAGTCATTTTTTATAAGGGCAAATAGCATAAAAAGGTACTCATCTTATGTCTAATTTCAATTAAAGGTACTATTCTTTTTTTTTTCTCAATTAAGGTATACTTTTTTTTGGGCCGATTTAGGTTTTTTTCTAACTTCCGTTAACTATTTCGTTAGTAAATTACATGTTTGGTCCTTGAGTTTGTATAGGCATTACATGTTCGGTCCTTCAATCTATTTTTGCACATTTTCAAAACATATTTTTCAAAAATAATTTTTTTTTAAATAAATTTTCGAAATATTTTTTTTTCCAAATTTTTAATCAAAAAAAAATTTTCGAAATATTTTTTTTCCAAATTTTTTTTAAAAAAAATTTTTCGAAATATTTTTTTTTCAAATTTTTTTTCGTGCAAAAACGGACGAAAATATTTTGAATTTTTTTTTTAAATATTTCGAAAAAGTTTTTGTGAAAAAAATTTGGAAAAAAAATATTTCGGAAATTTGTTTTTTGAAAAAATTTTTATTATTGAAAAATATTTTTTGAAAATGTGCAAAAATGGACTGAAGGACCAAACATGTAATGCCTATACAAACTCAAGGACAAACATGTTACTAACGAAATAGTTAACGAAGTTTAAATCGCTCAAAAGTCGGGTCAAATTGAAAAAAAAATAGTACTTTAATTGAAACATAAGATACCTTTTGCGATTGATCCCTTTTATAATAAATCATTACATTCTATAATTATAAATAAGCAAGATTTTTTCATTCCATCATAATAATTCTTTATATTCTCACTTTGATTAAACCAAAAAAAACATTTGAAATATGTTCAGTCACCATCGAACTAGTGCAAAATAGGGGCTCCCCTTGAGATTATATGCCAAAAAAAACAAAAAAAAAAAAACATTATTTCAAGTTAAATCATTGAAAGATGAGCATACATGTTTAAGAAATTCAAGCCATGCTCCCTTGTTCATTACAGATGGATTGTAGAGAAGTTTGGTTATAAAATTAGGCTTAATTCAAACACTGTAAGCTTCTTATATTAAAAAAAAAAAAAAGGTAAAAGCCATAAAATAACAACGTACTTTCTCAAATTTACCAAGTTGAAACACATATTTTTTTATTAACATATACACATGTCTTTCAAATTTTGTTCGACTTTACCCATATTGTAATAAAATAATATTATTTAATATAATATTATATTAATATAAATCTGTCATATGGGTGAAGTCGGAACAAAATTCGAAATGCGTATATATATGTTAATAAAAAAGTATGTGTTTCAACTCGGTAAATTTGAGAAAGTACGTTGTTATTTTATGGCTTTTACCCAAAAAAAACAAAAAACAAATGTAGCATAACAGCTAATCAAGCCTCAAAAGCTAGAACTTTTGCCTTATATGAATATGAACAATCATGAGAGACAAACTATCATAAAATACACCAATCACAATCAAGAGAGAGAAACTATCACAAAATACACCAATCACCCGTTGACACATCAGCGAGTTTTTTTTTTATTTTTTTATGTGGGTCTAGCATGGCTCTTTTATTTGTTTGTTCTCATCTTTTTTCCGACAAAAAGCCAACAACTGTGTTTTAGAGTTTGCTTCGAAGTTTATGTGATACCAACTGTCAATTCACAATGAATAATAGAGTCTTTATATTACTTATGGTTTTCATATCTTTCTCTAAGACAAGGCTTCGGTAGCTTCTAGTGGACTCTAGGTGAAACGCTCCTTTACCGATTTGACCAAAAATTAAAAAAATAATCGCGGAAACGACTAACGGACCTCTTTTTACTTTTTTTTTAAACTGATAAAAATCTATTACAATCAACCCTTGAAAATATTTTAAATGAAACTAGACTCAATTATGTTCAAAACGACGGGTGGCATGACTCCTAACGACTTATGGATTAAAAGATATGATTTTTTGAAGTTTGCCAAAATATGAACTGCACTTAGCCGCACTATAAGCGTGGCTAGTTGCCTCAGAATCCTCACAACCGCACGAATGTGTTCTTCAGCCGCAGCTAAAAGCCTCAGAACCTGCACAACACTTCTTAACTTGTCTTTTTTACCCAAAACTCGACCCCCATGACCCGATACTTCACGAGGACTTCCAGAAATCATATTAACGTCATAAAACCTCATTTTCATAACTATACTTGGTCTAAAAGACCCGTAAACATATACTTTACAAAGCTACGGGTGCTTTGCCAGACACCCGTTTTGACCCGTATACATACACTATAACACTAACAGTTAACTTTGACATAGTTTATCTTCTACATTTACAAATACTTTGACACTTAATAACGACCTTTAACAAACAATTTACGACACTTGGGGGTTCAACCTTGATTTGAGCTCGGTAATCTAATACTAATCTCCCATGCACAATCTCAATATACTTCAATTCCTTGCTTTCGAATCTTAGGCCCTTCTTACAAGACCTTACCTCTTCACATTTAACCTACAAAATATTTCAACTATAACACGTAAGCGAAAACACTTAGTAAGTAAAACAAGTAAAACACACCATCATATATCATTCATACATATAAGCATTACATTCATCTATATATTAATCCAACGGGCTTATCATACTATAACCTGAATCAAACACTTTAACCACAACATTCATACTATAACACATAGTTATCACTTTAACCACATTTATCACCAGAATCTAGTCTTCACATACCTTAGCTAGTCTCAAACAAGTCTAATACATATTTGGCTATGTGACAATCCGTAATTTTCCCGGCTACTATTTATGTCAGAAATTCAGGATTATTTATTTTCTGATCATTATGACTCAAAAACGAGAAGTCGTCTCGTGTTTTCCGAAGTCCTGGCACCACACGCGTACCGACACCATAATAGTATTGGCACGAAATTTATTTTCTAATGTAAAGACAATAATAATACCATATTATTTCACTCGTTAAAACGTCTCCAAAAATATAAAAATTATAATTTACGGCTACTCGGAAATTATTTTACGTGAGAATAAGTCATCGTTTACGGAACAGACTATAGTGTACAAGGTAGTAAGGTACAGATAATACATTTAATAATAAATAAAACAATAAAATTTATCCTAAACCTAAACCTACCCACCGCCCTACCCTCTTCTTTTTCCTCTTTCTCGTTTTTCCCAAACAACAACAAAATTACTCTTTCTTCTTTTGGATACAAAATTCACGCCTATCTCACCTCAAAGTTCACCAAAACCATATTGATGAAAAACACCTTCCATCATCCATCTCTATCAATCCCTCTCACCTGTTTCTCCTTCCCAACAAGCGAGCAAGAAAGGGAGACAAGCCAAAAGGAGTAATTTATAGTCATGGAGGTCAAGAAAGAGAGTTGTCTTCTACCCAAATCATTGTGTATAAACAAGGGTTGGTTTTTACAGTTTCATCATCACCTCAAAACTTTTTTTTATAAAAATTAGGGTTTGTCAAATCAAAGGGCTTCTTGGAATTAGGTTAGGGGTTTTGTAGATTGAGGTGTTAGAAGTCCGGTTCAAGCCCCAATTGGCGAATTCCCAAGAAGATTCGTGTTCAATTTGATCCTTTACTATTTCGGTTCATCCCTTAAATCGACATACTATTGTAAGAACAATATCTTTTATTGTTTTTGATAACTATTAATGGATTTATTATATTGTTAGTCAAATGAATGGTTAAAAAGATTTTTATTGTTGTTGTTGATTTTCTGTCGAGGCAAACAAGAGAACATAGACTAATGATATTGGTCAACCAAGAACATGTTCATTAAAATTGTAACTAAACTCTTTATGTTCGAATCTTATGTATTAAATTGATATTAATATTGATAAATGGATGAAAAGAATGTTAATACAAATAAACCGTAAAAACGTTTATTAATATTCTGCGATCTCTTTGTGTTTTGTTGATAACAAATATAATGTTATCTTAAGTATAATTATAAGGATACATGTTATTTTTTGTAAAGCATTTACATATAGCCATTTAAATACAAAAATGTAATAATTAAGCATTTGTTGTAATAGTTTAATAGGATGGGTAAAAACCATAACCCATGGACCATAACCCATGGATCTTAACCAATACCCAAGTAGACTAGATACAATGTATACTTAGATACATTGAATCTAAAGAAAACCGATGGACCAACCCATAACCCATGACCCATAACCAAAAAACCCATGGGCAAAGAGGAGCGTTCCACGGATCCCTAGGATTACACTAGACGGATCCCAAGTGGAACGGATCCGTGGGATCCGGGGAACAGTGAAGAATTTTGCCTATAAATAGAGAGCCATTTCTTCATTCTAACTCACCCCTCTTCTTACTAAATCTCTCATACACTCTCATTCTCTTCTAACATATAGATCACTTGATCTAGAGAGTTGTTCTTCTTTCTTTCTATTTGTGATCCTCATATAGGTCCTTCTCTAAGCGAGATCACGAGCATTCTACAAGTCATCCAAGCAAGGGGTCCTTGATTGATTTGTCACTCCGCAAGATTTCTGTAGCAAAGATCTTGTATTTGATATTTCACATATTTGTTGTGTAATAGTCGTGTTGGTTTGGTCCACCGTGCTACGGACTCGGTATTTAGCTTTGTACCGGAAAAAGTGTAAGCAACGTTGTGAAGGCTTCTCCTCCAAGTGAAGGAGTTTGTTGACATAATGCTTGAACTCTCGAGTAGGTGACTCGGAGAGTGGAGTAGGGCAAGGAAGGTGTCCTTGTAGCCGAACCACTATAAATCGGTTGTGTCATTTCTATTCCTTAACTTTACTTTACTTGCTCACTTTATTATTAGATCTATACTTTCTCTATATCCACAAGATCTCACATATTAACGAATCTAAAGTTTTTGAAAACTAACTTAAAATCGGTAAAACTATTCACCCCCCCCCCCCTTCTAGTTTTCCACAATTGGCATCAAGAGCTAAGTTTATAAAAGTTTTAAAGTAAAATTGTATTTTAAAAACTTTTCGATCACTATGGGTTCTGAAAATTATAAGGAAGGGCAATCTATGCAACGACCACTACTTCTTGAAACTAATGGTTTTATATATTGGAAAAATAGATTCGAAACATATGTGAAGTCTAAAGATATTGATCTTTGGTACATTATTGTTGAAGGCGATTTTGAGGCTATCTCAAAAGATGATAAAGGGAACTTAGTTAACATACCTCATGATAAGCTAACTGATGAAATGAAGAAAATGTTTTCTAAAAATAGTGAAGCAAAAATGGTTTTATATAATGCTTTACAGAAAAAGGAATTTGAAAGAATTTCTATGCTCAAAACCTCTAAAGAAATTTGGAATTCTTTAGTTGTAACTCATCAAGGCAACCAACAAGTTAAAAATAATAAAATTGATTTATTTGTTCAACAATATGAACAATTTTCAATATCGGATGAGGAAACTATAGATCATTCATTTGCTAACTTTAATACTATTATTACATCGTTACAAGCACTTGATGAATCTTTTTCTAGCCGTAACCATGTTAGGAGATATCTAAGGGCACTTCCATCGAAGTGGAGATCCAAGGTGACGGCGATCGAAGAGTCAAAAGATTTGACAATCCTCACCCTTGATGAACTCATAGGCAACCTAAAAGTCTATGAGCTTGTCCTTGCTAAAGATTCTGAAGCCACAAAGGTAAATGAGAAACAAAAATCTCTTGCCCTCAAAGCCAAAAAGGCTTCAAGCCATGAAGAGAACTCCTCTTCAAATAGTGATGATGAGGAGTACGCTATGGCGGTAAGGGACTTTAAAAAGTTCTTTAGAAGGAAGGGAAGATACGTCAAACAACCGTATGACGATAAGAAAGGATTTCGGAAAAGCAAATAGGATGAGAAGCCGAAGGATGATCGTACTTGCTTTAAATGTGGGGACCCAAACCACTTTATTAGTAAGTGTCCCAAACGGGATGATCAAAAGGCGTTCGTGAGCGGCACGTGGGGAATGAGCGACGAGGAGGACGAAGAAATTTGTCTCATGGAAAATGACGAGGTGTGCTTAAAGGTCGACCTAGACCCCGATGAATGGGTCAAGGATAGCGGGTGCACGAGGCACATGACCGGCAATAGGGATCTATTCTCCACATATTAATCCATAAATGGAGGTAATGTGGTGTTTGGAAATAGCAAAAGTAGAATCATCGGTAAAGGTACGATTTCTAACAAATCTCTAACCATTAACGATGTGTGTCACGTAGAAAACCTAAACTTTAACCTCTTAAGTATAGGACAAATATGTGATAAAAAGTGCAATGTACTTTTTACCGAAACCGATAGTAAGATACTAAAAAATGGCATAACCATAGGAAGAGGAATTAGGAAACATGGAGTCTATGTCATTAAAATCGGTAATGAACCCAAAGACAAACTATGTCTTACCTCTATGGATGATACTTCGACCTTATGGCATCGAAGATTGGGTCACGCCAACATGCGACTTCTTCAATCGCTATCATCCAAAGATCTAGTAAGAGATCTACCTAAGTTAAAATATGAACATCATTTTTGTGATGCTTGTAATGTAGGAAAACAAGCTCATTCTAGTCATAAAGCTAAAAACATGGTGTCTACAACTAGGTGTCTAGAATTACTACATATGGATTTATTTGGTCCTTCCGCTATCCAAAGTTATGGAGGCAACTACTATACTTTGGTCATAGTGGATGACTATTCTAGGTATACATGGACAAAATTCTTAAAGAACAAAACGGAAACCTTTAATTATTTTGAAATATTAAGCAAAAAGATCCAAAGACAACTAGGAAGTCCCATAGTGTCTATTAGGACGGATCATGGTAGGGAATTCGATAATGAAGTGCAATTCGGAGCTTTTTGTGATGCTAATGGCATTACTCACAACTTCTCGGCTCCACGCACTCCACAATCGAATGGGGTAGTAGAAAGAAAGAATAGAACCCTACAAGAAATGAGTCGAACCATGCTTAATGAACAATCCATACCTCAAAAGTTTTGGTGTAATGCCGTTGATACTTCAACGTACATACTCAATCGAGTCTTAATTAGACCAATCTTAGGAAAAATTCCATATGAGTTACTTCGAGGCAAAAAGCCTACGTTAAATCACTTTAGAGTCTTTGGTAGTAAATGTTTTATTCTTAACACTAAAGATTACCTTACAAAATTTGATCCTAAATCAACCGAAGGTATCTTTTTAGGTTACTCGCCAAATAGCAAAGCTTACGTCATATTAAACAAAGAAACAATGAAGGTAGAAGAGTCATTAAATATTAAATTTGATGAAAGTCCACCCAAACCCTCTCCACCTCTTGTCGATGACGAGATTATAGAAAGTGAAGCTATAGTAATAAAGAAAAAGATAAGTGAAGAAGAAGAACCTCTAAGTGATGAAATAATAAACATAAAAGAGTCCAAAGATCGCCCCGTAGATAAAGTCATAGGAAAACTAAACGAACGAACATTAAGGTCTCAAGTTCAAAACCAAAGTAGCTTGTTTTGTTTCGTTTCAACCTTAGAACCTAAGAATACACAAGAAGCCATAAAAGATGAGAGTTGGGTAATGGCTATTCAAGAAGAACTTAATCAATTTGTTTCTAATGATGTTTGGACACTTGTCCCTCCACCTAGTAATCAAACCATAATAGGAACCAAATGGGTTTATAAAACAAATTAGATGCAAACGGAGTAGTGTCTAGGAACAAGGCTAGACTCGTGGCTCAAGGGTATAACCAACAAGAGGGAATAGACTTTGATGAGACCTACGCCCCGTGGCTAGATTAGAGTCTATAAGAATACTTCTTGTGTATGCTTACGCTAATGATCTAAAGCTTTATCAAATGGATGTCAAAAGCATTTTTATAAATGGTTTCATTAATGAAGAAGTATATGTAGCTCAACCTCCGGGCTTCATCGATTTTGAAAAACCCAAACATGTGTATAAATTAAAGAAAGCCCTTTACGGTCTTAAACAAGCTCCAAAAGCTTGGTATGATAGACTCAAGTCATTTCTAATTAAACACAACTATACCATGGGGTTAGTTGACAACACACTTTTTACTAAGAAAAGAGAGTCACATATAATCATAGTACAAATATATGTAGATGATATTATATTCGGATCCACTTGTCAAGACATGTGTGATGATTTCTCTAAAATCATGCATGACGAGTTCGAGATGAGTATGATGGGAGAACTTAGTTTCTTTCTTGGTCTACAAATAAAACAAGTAGAAGATGGTATCTTCTTCAATCAATCTAAATATATCAAGGAGATGTTAAAGAAATTCGGTCTAGAAGAGTCGAAACCAATTAGGACTCCAATGTCATCCGACACTAAACTCACAAAAGATGAAGACGGCGAATCCGTAGATAATACTAAATATCGTGGCATGATAGGTAGTCTTGTCTACCTCACGACAAGTAGGCCGGATATCATGTTTAGTGTTTGCTTATGTGCTAGGTTTCAAGAAGACCCTAAAACATCACACCTAGAAGCCGTAAAAAGAATATTTAGATATATTAAAGGTACAACACAATTAGGATTATGGTATCATAAGGGCACGGGAGTAGAAACAATTGTATATGCAGATTCTGACCATGCAGGTGATTACGTTGATAGAAAAAGTACAAGTGAGGTATGTACTTTCATGGGATGTTGCTTAACATCTTGGTTTTCTAAGAAACAAACGGCACTTGCAATATCCTCCGGTAAAGCATGCCAACAAGCACTATGGATGAAACAAGCGTTAGTCGACTACGACATTCATCTAAGCGACATAGCCATCCTATGTGACAACAAATGTGCCATTGACTTGAGCAAGAATCCGGTATTGCATTCTCGCACAAAGCATATAGAGATTCGTCATCACTTCCTAAGAGACAATGTTCGAAAAAGGAACATCTCTATTGAGAAGGTAGCATCCGAAGACAACATAGCCGACGTCCTCACCAAACCGTTGAAGCGGGAACAATTCAACCTACTTCGTCTTGGTCTTAGTCTAATGGAACAAACGTCGTAACTTATTTGACTCTACAAGGTATGTAAACACTAGCCTTCTTCTTTCTGAGTCTAGGATTTCTATTTTATGCACAACTCACAAACAATATGGGAATTTTCAAAACCCAAGATAAGTTTTCCACGTATAGCTTTCTTATATTTTTACACACTTTTAAAGAAAACCTCTCATCAAAATATTTTTTAAAAGGATGATACCTTCCCGTATCAATTTCACAAAAGCAATTTCTCACGACTAGGACAAATCGCTTTTTCATTATTAATACAAAGTAAAAACCCGTTTTCATTGCATCTCATGTCTTTTGAATGCTAAAGGGGACACATAACTAATATGTGTTTTCGGGTACATTCATTTAAGCAACAATGAATTAGGAGCATAGAAAACACAAAATTACGTACTTATGTACTAAATATGTGTTTTCGGGTTATCTCAATAGGATGCTTTTTTACTTCTAGTTTATTTTTCTTTTTCTTTTTAGGGGTCGAGATAACCGTAACTCCAAATGGTTTGCATATAGGCACACACTAGGCAAAATTGTTTCCAAAAAAAAAAAATGTGCTGCCTGAATCACGAGACCCACGGATCCCAGCCTTCATGCTGGACGGATCCCTCAAGGGAAGGATCCGTGGGATCCGTGAGACAGAAGCTGTTTTTACCTTCTATTTTTCTCACTTTGGATGAAAAATCCACATTTGTTTGAGTTTTGGAGTATGTTCTTTAATGCTTATGTTCTCATGATCATATGCCTTAAATTCATATCTAATCATTAGATTTTAATCCACATTTTGGGTCAAGCATTTATTACGATACATTGTTTTTCTATATATAGAACTCCCAAAATGCTTGCATACTCACCCCATCCTCAAACACATACAACACCATGTCATTCACAAACTCTTACAATTTAGATGAATCACCTAGTACAAACAATCATCTTCATGATACCCAAACCTTTGTACTACCACCATCCAAAATACCACAATCAAACTCTAGGATATCCGCACGGATTAGTATCCGATCTTGTTGCTTAGCAAAACCAACCTCAAATGGTTCATCCTCAACAAATAACTCACCACAAGATGCTTCCATTATAGCACCCCCTCATCACCAACAAGTACACCAACTTCATCACCACCTAAAGTCACTCTTTTGGAACTCCTTAAGACTCCAACAAGATCTAAACAACCTAAACAAAAAGAAATAGTCTTTTCAACACCCCCCACATCTCCAAATACTATTTTTCAAGATCTTGAAACATCACCACCATTAGCTCCCATTCAACTACAAGAACATCTAGGTTCTTATCCACCACCACTTCCAAACATTCCGGACTTTGATCCATATTTTCCTATTTTTTCACCACAACTTCCGCAACTTACAAATCGAAACCACCCGGAAGATTTCCGCACTCATTACCCACATCACTTACATTGTGAACATTGCCAATCCACTAGGGAAATTGCAATAGAAGTTAGGGAAGAAATGCGATTCATACTCAACCTCATCCTTAATCGCATCAATACTATCACTCATCAAAACATCAATCCATAAACCTTATGCAAGCATGGAAGGAATCACTACTACTATTTTCTATTTCTTGTACCTTTTCTTTTGAAGTCATTTTCAAGAACAAGTCTTGTTCTTATTTTTACATGCTTGTAGTTGGCATAAATACCACTACACTTTGTTGTTTTATTACAAGGCCGTGTTTACATACCTTGGCTCCCAATCTTGATTCTCGGCATTCACAAGATTATTTAAGCATGTTACTAACCTTTCTTTTTGTAGGATTTTTATTTTTCTTCACTTGACGCCCCAAACAAAGGGGAGCTACCGTCAAGGGGGAGTTAGCAATACGTTGACTAATTTTTCCACACTTTTATGTTTATTTCTTCCAAGGGTTAACTTTTTGTTTCGACAAAAAGGTGGAGAAGAAGTAAAACTTAGGGGCTTTCAAAACTTACATCTATTCTTAAGTTTTACTCATCATAACATTATGTTTTGTCATCAACAAAAAGGGGGAGATTGTTAATACAAATAAACCGTAAAAACGTTTATTAATATTTTGCGATCTCTTTGTGTTTTGTTGATAACAAATATAATGTTATCTTAAGTATAATTATAAGGATACATGTTATTTTTTGTAAAGCATTTACATATAGCCATTTAAATACAAAAATGTAATAATTAAGCATTTGTTGTAATAGTTTATTAGGATGGGTAAAAACTATAACCCATGGACCATAACCCATGGATCTTAACCCATACCCAAGTAGACTAGATACAATGTATACTTAGATACATTGAATCTAAAGAAAACCCATGGACCAACCCATAACCCATGACCCATAACCAAAAAACCCATGGGCAAAGAGGAGCGTTCCACGGATCCCTAGGATTACACTAGACGGATCCCAAGTGGAACGGATCCGTGGGATCCGGGGAACAGTGAAGAATTTTGCCTATAAATAGAGAGCCATTTCTTCATTCTAACTCACCCCTCTTCTTACTAAATCTCTCATACACTCTCATTCTCTTCTAACATATAGATCACTTGATCTAGAGAGTTGTTCTTCTTTCTTTCTATTTGTGATTCTCATATAGGTCCTTCTAAGGCGAGATCACGAGCATTCTACAAGTCATCCAAGCAAGGGGTCCTTGATTGATTTGTCACTCCGCAAGATTTCTGTAGCAAAGATCTTGTATTTGATATTTCACATATTTGTTGTGTAATAGTCGTGTTGGTTTGGTCCACCGTGCTACGGAATCGGTATTTAGCTTTGTACCGGAAAAAGTGTAAGCAACGTTGTGAAGGCTTCTCCGCCAAGTGAAGGAGTTTGTTGACATAGTGCTTGAACTCTCGAGTAGGTGACTCGGGGAGTGGAGTAGGGCAAGGAAGGTGTCCTTGTAGCCGAACCACTATAAATCGGTTGTGTCATTTCTATCCCTTAACTTTAATTTACTTGCTCACTTTATTATTAGATCTATACTTTCTCTATATCCACAAGATCTCACATATTAACGAATCTAAAGTTTTTGAAAACTAACTTAAAATCGGTAAAACTATTCAACCCCCCCTTCTAGTTTTCCACAAAGAAGTTGTTGTTGCTGTTGGCGAGAATTAAAAAGAGATAACCTAACTTGATATAGATTGGCTCTTGTTGAGGTAGTGCTAAACTCCTAGTTACTGTTTGATGTTTCATTATCATTTCGTTAGTTTTGTGGCGTTTGGTTTCAGTCGGAACCCACTGTGGTCGTACCAAAGCGGGAGATGCATAACCACGTTTATTTAGGTCTTATCATAGTCTTGTGAAGGCAGTTTATGATTCCTTGATGCGACAATAAAATGGTTAAAAGTTAGCAAGTCTTGTTTTATCAAATAATAGCATACCTTGGTCGATGTTAATGTGCGAACCGTCTCACATGGTTGAGTGGTTGGGCTATAAATGCGATATCCCCATAGAGGCTACCCATTGTAGTTTTGGTATTGGCTAGGTATCACGTAGGATGTTTGTGCTTTGGTCGCGTTTTGCTTCAATTCCGGGTTAACGAGGCACCACAAATAGAGGTGCACTAGTTGTCTACTATGGTCTCAAGACCACGAGGGTGGTCGGGTGAGTCGAATAGATACCCGTATTGCTTAAAAAGGGCTCATGCATTCGGGCACGCTTGGTGTTGAGTCTCGTCTTCAAAAACAACTCAAAATCCGTATATTGTTATGATCTGTCAAATGGTTTTGTTAAATTGTTCCATGTCTTCTGATACCTCAATGGGCCACAGCCCGTGCTAGAACAAGAGGTATTGTTGCTGGCCCACAAGCCCACACAAACATAGTTGTCTTATTTTTGGGCCGTAGCCCAATTCATTTATTTGGAATGTGTCGTGAATTCAGGGTAGCAGTTGAGTGTAGTGATGTTCTTAAAATAAAAGTGTCAATAATAAAAATGGAATCAAAGTGGTAGTAAGCTTTTGCCAGTCAAAACTTATACTTCATATCATTAAAAAAATGTGAAGTCTCAAGACCAATAATGGAAACATAAACGTTAAGCAAAATCTGATATCATAGTCGTCTAAATAAAATGAATTTTACATAAATTATAAACGGGTACCTTTGTAGAGGAATTTTCATTTGCTTACCTTTATTTTGATGCTTACCAATGGACAAATCCCCTCCATCCATCTATTTTGATCTAATGGTGGGGATTAACCTAAGATTTAATATACTTAACCTTAACACAAATATATAAAGCCTTTTCTTCTTCTTTTTTTTCATTCGTTTCATTTTTTTTCACACAGTTACTGTGTGTTTTCCTCCCAACCTGCTCTCATCATTTCCCTCCAAAAATTAGTTATGCTAATCAACTATTACCGTTTGATCATCACCAGTTGGATCACCATCACCATCACCATTCCAATCACCATCACCATTCCAATCACCATCACAATTCTGATCATCATCTCATCATCACCTCCCGATCATATCATCCTTTTTTTCTGTCTTCTTTTGATTTGCATGAACCGTTTGTTTCAGAAGCCGATTTGATTGATGTTGTTGCGGTTGATAATGTTATTGATCTGTTGTTAATTATGTGGATCAAGTTGTTAACATTCCTTCTTATTAAGTTGCACACCAAGTGTTTGATGAAATGTGTGAGTGAAAAATGTTTGATAACCTTGTTATCTGCTCATGTAATTCTGCTTATTAGTTTAGTTGTTAGTTGGATTTTTGTTTTTAACTGCATCTGAATGTTGTTTTTATGTCTGATTGTTGTTTCGAATCTGCTATGTATCGTACGTATAATATCACCAGTGATATTTGAAGTTGAACTGTAAATGTGTATTATCACTAGTGATATTTGAATTATCACTTGTGAAATTTTGTTTATTTGATACTTTTAGTTTATGTTTTAGATTATGAGCAACATTAGGTTTTAGTATGATATCATTTTGGGATGGGTGAATTGATGAAAATTTGATGCATGGAAGGTGTTTGACAAAGTGCCTAAGAGAGGGATGCACAAGTTGAGAAGCAATCACATGTTCCTGTTTGTCCATCATTTCATATATAACCAAATCAAAAATATTTATTTGAATAAACAAGCTTTATGGAATTAATCAAAGTGCACTGTAGTTATTGTAAATGAGTAATCATATCCTATGTTGCATTAGTTGATGCTTATTTTCATTTTCTGAATGGCGTCCTTTTAAATTATTTTAGTGCGTTTTGTATTTTGCTTTCTCCATCACTCCATATCTGAGGTGATGCAAATTTGATGTACTGTTCGATAATTGCGCAGTGACCTAGAGCTTAAGCTACAAGGACTGGTTACCTTAACAATCGTGAAGAAAAATAATTTGAAAAACATGGAAATGATTGGGAAGTCTAATCCTTATGTGATTGCATATATTCGGCCACTTGAAAAGTTCAAAAGAAAGGTTGTTGATTACAACTTAAACCCTGTTTGGAATCATGTAATTCGGTTAATTGCAGAATACAAGAAGACCCAGTGTGTTGTACTTGAGGTTACGCTTTTCTCCTTTTTGCTTTTCTGTATTTCTGGTTTCTCAGTTGTATCACAGGTGATATCAAATGTGATATTACATTTGATATCACTGGTGATATCAAATGTGATATCACCTATGATAGCACAGGTGTGTTAGCTTTCTTTTATTTTGTTGAATCAGTTTTGATAATGGAGGATCTTATGATATCATAGGCGATATGAAAGTTGTTTGAGCTTCTTCAATTTGTTTTGTGGAGCTGTTGTGCTTTTTTGAACCACAGTTGCAGTTGTTGTTGATTCTTTCGTTTGATGGAGCCGTTTTTTTGCAAATTGCAATCACAAATAGTTTGGTGATATCGTCTCTTTTTATGCCACATACAAAACAAACAAGTATATTTTTTAATTTGTAATATCTCCTGTGAGATTTCATTGTTTTTTGTACATTTTGTATATATTATCACCTGAGATATTTCTCTTTCCAGGTACATGATGGTTTTTGTGCCTTTTACTGCAATTGACAATCACAGGAGATGTGTTACTGTTGGTTCTAGTCTGCTTAAGAACGAAACTACTGAATCTTGTGTATGGTTACTCCAAGCATTCAAGAAAGCTTTTGTGATTTATCCGAATATCATTGTAACTGGTCAAGATGGTGCTATGCGAAAATCAATTGCAATTGAGCTTCCTAGTTCCAAGGCCCGTCTTTGTCATAAATTAGAAGTTATGTATCACTTGTGATAAATAGCTGGAATTAATTTTTATGAGTTCTTTGTGAGTTTATGAAATATTTTGTCATTTTATAACTTGTGATAAAGCATGATAATGGTGAAATATTTACATCATTTATGTGTTTACTTGTTTTTACTTGTTTATGACATGTATTACTTGTGATATTATTCTTTAATTGATATATATGTTGACCTTTTTTTGCTGAATCTTTATGTTACTCAAAAGCAATGCTTAATTAATCATATTCTTGTTTGATTTTGAGAATATGTCATGTTTTTTTCATGAAGTCAACGATATTTTTAACTGACTTTTCATTAATATCACTTGTGATACTCTAATAAAATTACCAAAAGAAGGTTATATTCAGATAAACCAAAAGAATTGTTTACAACTGAATAGAAATTACCATTGTTTACAATTTAAGTATCAAGAGAAAATTACAATTTAAGTAGCAAAAGAAAATTACTAATTGATGCTTTTGTCATTTTATTTTCTACAACTTTCTTCTTGCCATCTTTATGAGCATCCCCTCATTTTGTCTTCTTTTCCACTTCATTCTTTTTAGTTTGCAGCTTCTTCTTCTTCATTTCTCTTCTTCTTTTTCTGCAACTGTCTTTGATTTCTTACATGCAGTCTCTGTTGTCAGTTCAACAGTTACTGTTGGTGGTGTTGGTGGTTGTAGATTCTTTTATATCACATATGATATTACATATGTTTCTTTCAGTATTTGTTGGTGGTGTATCTGTTTCTATTTTTGCTCTTCGTGTTTTCTAAGCTTAAACGTCTAGCAGCGGATTTTGTTAATTTGCTTGGTATTGTTAGCGTTGTCGGTGACGATGTTGTTTCTTTGTTCACTTCTTCAGTTTGACTTGGTTGTTGTTTCGCGAAGGTCTTTTTCCTTTCACCTTCAACCCCTACTTTTTTGCTTCTTGATAGTTCTCAGTTTTATATTCAAATCTGCATAAAATATATACCATGTTAGTGTATAAATAGTTAATTGTTTTTTAATATCATACGTGATATATAAACTGAATAAGTATACGTCATCAAATATCATAGGTGATATATTACCAACAAGCAATCATTACAACAGTTGTATCACATGTGATATACTACAAATAAGCTATCGTTGCAACTGTTGTATCACAGGTGATATATAAACAATAAGCAATTATTGGAACTGTTTTAGCATAGGTGATATACTACCAACTAATACTAGAGTCAAATATCGCTTTTAAATATATCGAAGCATGCCCAATCTATCCATTATGCACATATATCTACCACAAATCTAACAAAAGCATGTTACAGTCACAATATTTATTTTAACATGTTAAGTCTCTCATATTATCTCAATAATTATCTAACTTTCACAACAATCCATCAATAAAATACTAAAATCTTCAAAAACAACAAAGTGTTCATACTGTAGAATAAATATCTGTGATTTTAGGGATACCATTATAACATTCTACTGAAAGTATACATACACATTCTACTGAATGTGTATGTATCAATGGTGACATAACACATAAGCTAAATGTTAAATCAAATACGCCGCATACATTCAGGGTTTATCATAGTTAATTCTTCTAAAGGAGACATGCTTATACATTACAGTATACCTTTACTTTTATAAATCTTTGGAGATGGAGTCAAAATTTTGATTGACGTCAGAACTGCATTTACTCACAGTAAATAGTATATCATCAAAACTTTTAGCAAAAAAAAAGTTTAACTATGATTATAAAACAATAACAATAAAATATCAAAACTGATACTATACATGACATGTAATAAATCTTAAGAGGTAAACAAAAAAACCTATCAAATAAACAAAAATTTCACAGATGATAATACAAATATCACTAGTGATAATACATATATATAGTAAAACTTCAAATATCACTGGTGATACTACACGTATGATACTTTTCACTCACACATTTCATCAAACACTTGGTGTGCATCCATGTATACAAAGTGTTTTACTCAGAAACTCAACCAAATTTAAACACTAAAAAACACAACCAAAAGTATGTCACAATCACAATAAAAGTCACACCAAAACAAATTCATTTTTCTGTATTTATTAATAAACAACTAAAATCAACAAAAAAGCAAAAAAAACCTTTATAAACATTATCAAAAACAGAAATATAAGAATAAAATCACAACAAATAGTTAATAAATAACAAAATAATGAATCGAAAGCGTCGTACCATGTTTTTTTTCCCCGGATCTGGTTCTGATTGCCTCGATTCGTTCATTTTTATGTGTTTTATTTGATTTTGATGGTTAAAAATGGATGATTTGTTGTGTTTTTGTTTGATTTTGAAGTTTTCATTTAGAGAGAGAAACTGATTGTGAATGGTGATTCTGAAAAGTGATCAATTTGGGAGTGGGGGTTAGGTGGGGTAAGTTTGCAAAAGTTACATAAATGGTCCCTCCGTGTTTTTTATTCTTAAAAACTGTTTTTTTGATCGGACGGTCCACAATTGTCCATTGGTATTCAACAATTTAAAGGTATGTAAAATAAAGTGCCTCTACCTTTGTATTACTTATAGCTATCTAATTACAAATGTATATTTAAACTCTTTGACTTTCACACACTTAACTATCTAATTACAAATGTATATTTAAACTCTTTGAACACCTTTATTTTACTAATATTAGTGATATAAGGTATATTTTATAGTAAATATATGCCTTTGGTAATAATATTTTATAATCCGTAAACATCTAATAAAAATTTTCGTGCATCGTCCTTCGGTTACCATTGAACCGAAGACTCATATGTCCTAGGTATTTTTTTCCTATCTTATTCTTATGTACATATGCACTTCCAAGAGCCAAAATCTACAAAAGTTATATTAAACATTGAGTCATTGCCACACAAGCAACAACAACGTAAAAAGACTTTTAAAGTCATTTAAAATTTTCCGAGTCTTAAACTAGAACTATGGACTAAATTTGTCATACTAATCTAGGTCGCGTGTCGGTGTCATCCAATAATTCTATTTGACTACTGTTTTAGACTGCTAATTGCCAAAGTGAGTATTCACAACCCCCTTTTTACTGCTTTACTTATTTGGGGTAAAATGCATGAACATAAACTGAAATTGTTTTTTTATCTGAATTAGAACCTTTAATATATTTGAACCCTTTGCTTTATATTGAACCCTCTTAGACTTAAATTGAACCTTTTAATATATTTGAACCCTTAGACTTATTATGAACTTATGAGATGTTCTTGATCCCTTTAGTATGCCTAGAACTATAATGTGCCTTATATACTAAGTCTCAAAGTCTCCAATGTTCGAAGCAGTCTTGTATTGTTGATTTATAATAGTTGTTATACTGTTCATGCGTGCCAAAGTCTCTCTGAGCAATACTAAGTCTCCACCTGAGCAATACTAAGTCTCCATTTGAGCAATGCCAAGTCTCCTTTGTCGGCAGGAGCAACGCAAAGTCTCCCTTGTTCGGAGCAGTCGTGATCTATTATATATTTAGACGCTTGCATTGTGACTTATTATGACCATATGTGCATTGGTTACTAGACTTACTACTTGAAATATCGAAATGTATGTCAACTTATATGTTACAAGTCTTGTGTGGGCGGGACTTGTAACATGGTGAGTTGACAAGACATTTGCAAGGAAATCATACTCAAAAATGTTTTCGTACTATTTAAAGACTTTCTTAAAATCAGATTTTATAATATGTAAAAGGACTTTTATTAAAAATGGCTTTTTGTAATGCATAAAACCTGTGTACTCACCAACTATTTTCATAGTTGACCCGTTTTCTCATGCATTTAAGGTAATCGTCAATAAGCATGAATTATGAAGTCTTTTGCATAAAGGAGTCTTCACGTGTCGTCTATGGTCATTAAGTATAAGAAGATGTCTTTTGGAAACCAAGTTTTAAGATTTTATTGTCAAAGTTAGCTTGAACAATATTGTAACATTTTACTATTTCCTTAAATTTAAAGATGGTATTGTACTATATCTCTTTTGCGATGTATATTGATTATGTTGCACCTCGCGTTTCCGCCTCTGGCGAGGTGTGACAGGCTAGTTATTCCAAACTAGCTCCTTCTTCTACTTCAATCCAAATACTATAAACCCAAGTCATCCTACACTTTAGTACAATTATACATATAACACATATATGTTAGATTTCAATATAACAACATGTTATAATCATTTTACTTACCTTAACTCCAAGCTAAGTTTACCAATAACATCATCATCTTCTTCTTTCCATGATTTCTAACCAAGAATCATTACCACATCTATTAGCACATTTAAGCTCAAATGGTTTATACAACCATTAGCTCACCTCTTCAATACTTCTAATCAACATATGATCATATGATGAACACCCTTCCAATATTACTAACTTTAACCATACAAAACTTATACCAAAATTACTATAACTTTATTGATAAGCTTAAAACATCATTTATCCAAATTCCCCAACTTAGGGTATTGATCCATATTGCACCACGTGGCCTTCTTTTGTTTGTTTATTAAAATCATGTGTTGAATCTAAGCTCAAGGTTGGGTCGGACCAAGATCGTTCGGATATGGGCTACATGACTTGGACGAAAATTGTAGATAAATTGGATCTTGGGCTAAAGTCTGGGACTATCTTGGGTTAGGCTTGGGCATTTCTTCGGACTTCAATAATATTCGATAAATGCTCAAATTCTCGTATGTTTGCTTAGATGTCCTTGTTTCGTACCTACATAATAAATAACAACTTTTAAAAATATTTGCCACTAAAACTGTTGGAATCACTCCTAAACCTTTATTCAAGTGTTAGTGATTCATATGTAATAGTTAGCTTAATATGGCCTTTATGTTAGTAATTAGCCTTAGGCTTATGTAGAAGGCTCATAAGACTAGGCCTAGTCCAATAAGGAAAGGAAGGGACTAGGAGTGTTGCCCTAGCTCCCTCTCCTATAAATACTATGTAATAACCCTCACTTGAGGGTTGGTTGTTCAATTCACTCTTTCATTACTCACGCATAACTTTTCTTTATTCATACGCGTAGTGTTTGTGTGGTTTGTTCATCCGATCTCTTCTCTATCTCTTCTCTTGATGCTTGTGTTACATATATGGTGACCTAACAGTGGTATCATTCGCCAAATAGTTGGGTGAAACGATTTTGTTTTGAAGGTTGTTCTCGTACGCATAAGGTTTCACGTTTTTAACATTTCATACGCAAAAAGCTTTAATTTTTTTCACTTTAAAATTCAAGATTCTTGTACTTTTAAGGTTATTTGGTGATAAAGTTTAAGTTTTTGGCGAAAAGTTTGAAACTTTACGTGTGTAGAAGTGTTTTTGAGCTTGATTTCATTCGTGTACCTCTTTCTACTCGTAAGGTGAAAAAGAGTTTTGGATCATCAAGTTTTAAATTTTCTTGTTATTTTGGTGATATTGAAGCTATTTCATCATAAAAATCAAGTTTCTAAACACTTTTGGGCATAAAATCAGTTTTTGGTATTTTTCTACTCGTAATGAAACCCTAAACTTACGCATAAGATTTCCTTGGCTTGATCTTCAGTTTCTTGGCTTACTAAGTGTTTTTCTTGCTTGGATAAGCCTGAAAACACTTCGACTTTGGATATCTTTTACATTGTGATAGTGTAAAGGATTTTTGGGTTAAAACCCTAGTTTTACGCATAAGCATAAAAGCTTACGAGTAAACATCTTACGCGTAAGAATTTTCTACGCATAAGCAAGTCTTACGCCTAAGAAAATATTATGCATAAGATTCTTACTAATAAGTCTTTGGTTTACGCACCAGCTAAGGTTTCACCAAGTCTACGCGTAAGCTATTCTTACGCGTAAGTCTCATTGTTACGCGTAAGGTGGTGTTTTTACGCGTAAGCTCTTTCTACGCGTAAGGTTTTTTCTACGCATAAGGTTCTTTCTACGCGTAAGGTTCTTTCTACGCATAAGGTTCTTTCTATGCATAAGCTGGTTTTCTACGCTTAAGGACTTCTTCAACAAACAAAGTTTCATTCGACTACAAAGATCCATCAACAACACAAGTTTTTTGGCGGGAAAATTTGAGTAAAATTTAATTTTTAGGGGAGACTAAACGTTCAATTTTTACGCGAGATTCAAATTTTGGTTTAACTGTGAAAATTTTGGTCAAAAATTCAAATTTTTGGGCCCAAATTCGAATTTTTCGGGTCATATTTTGCGTCAAAATTGTCATAACTCAAATTTTTCTTACAACCTTAGAATTGAATTTTATAGTGAATTTCAAATTTTGAAAGTCAAAATTTTTTCAAAATTATTTTTGGAGGGAAATTTTGAAAATCACTATATCGGCCTTTCAAGTATGATGACTTCATCTCCTTCCATCTACTGCTTAAAACCTTCATCACCAAACCTTGATACTGATGATTCTGAAGAAGAAAAGGCATTTGTGGAATTGCAAGAAGGATTTATTGTTCTGAACGAGAAGTTGAACTCAATGTTTAACAATTCCAAGCGTCAGACATCATCAAATTCCCGAAATCCTGCAGTCGTACAAGGTGAAAGAGTTGATGTGCATGGAAGGAATGATCAAAGGGATGTTGAGAATGTTGTGATTACTGCATCTGTCGGTAATGCGGACAATGAGGTTGTAGCATTGAAAAAGCAGGATGACAATAGCATATCTGGAGAAGATATCATACTTAACTATGACACCGAGCCTAAATTTGACGAAGAACAAATGGTTGAGGAAGATATCTTACCCATCTACGACACAGAACCGAACTTTGACAAAGAACAAATGATTGAGGTACTATCTACTGTTGATCATATTCTGACTGCAAATGCGACACAACATACTGATCAACCTGAATTCAGTAATGAAGGAGAGGTTGACCAGTGTGTTGCACAATGTCCAGACAAGTATCTCATGTCCGAGCCCTTACTTGTTAACAATTCAACTGAAACGTCAAATCAAACTCTTGAATCTGAAAACATTCTTCTCAAAAAGACCATTGCTCAGTTTCAAAAAGATTTTTCAAAACTTGAGGCTCATTGCATCTCTCTTGAACTTAAACTGCAAAACATTGTTTTAAACTCAGAGCTAAAAAGTAAATCTTTAAATGAACAAAGTAATCGTGTGGATACATTAGTTAAAGAAAATGAGCATTTAAAGGCTCATATTCAAGCAAAGGGGCTTGCACATGTTGCTTTACAAAACAAACTGAGAAGATTAACTGGCAAGAGTGTGGATACTAAGTTTACAAAACCAACAATCTTGGGGAAATCGTCTCTTCAACCAATCAGAAATCAATCAGTAGTTAGACAACCAACTGCTTTTAAATCTGAACGATCAAAATCTTCAAAACCACGGTTTGCCTCCCAAGTTGTTGAGAATAATCATTTGTCAAAACCAGTCACTCCACATTCCGGGCCTAAGAATAATGCTTTTGTTTCTATTAAACATGTTTCTATTAAACCTGTTTCTGTTATACCTGTACAAGTGGCTGCTTCTGGCCAGTCTAGGATTAGTTCGAAAACAATGTCTAAACCGAGCATCAAAATTCAAAATTCATATGATACAAAGGACTTGCACAAGAACTATGATCTAGAAAAGGCTAGGAAAAGGGCACTACTCCAAAAGGATGGAATCTTAGGTTCACGACCTAGTGTGATGCCTTCTAGTGTGTTGCATAACACTGCTTGTAGTAGCAAACCAAAACCTAAATTTACTCAACAAATTGTTAGAAATAAACCCGTTGATCTAAACGTAAAAATTAAGAAACCTAATAGGTGGATCAATATAGGACACATACTCTTCCCAAAAGAAGTTTCAACATCCCTTAGATCTAACCTTAGATGGATACCAACGGGTAGAGTTCTCAAAACTGTTGGTCTTAGGTGGATTCCTACAGGCAAGATACTAAGTAGTTGCACCATAAGAAGTGTGAAACCCTCTGCATCCATCCCTGAGGTAGGAAAGGAAATCATCAAAATAGCATGTTCAGGTGTCAAGAAGATTATTGACACTACATCTTTATGCTTCTAACATCTAGAACCCAGTTTCACTTGGGGATCCATGTTTTTATTTCTTGCCCCCTTTCTATTTTCTATATAGGTACAACAGCTATGGCTCTTACTGCAAAACAGCTTAGGACCCGTTTCTCACCGTCGAAAATTTAATGATCCATCCGCTGCTCCACCATTGTACTTAATTGTCAAGAATTGGAAACATTGCTTGCTCCTCTGGTTAAAGATTCTGTCTAAAGTCGTGCTTCTGATGTATCGAATGTTTCCGCTGCATAACCTGATCATACTCTAATTTCTGATACATCTGAATCTACAACAACAACCGTTACTATAGCTGCACCTCCAAACGAATCTCTGAAAACAGAAGAACAAAGTGTTTCCTACAACAATGTCACAGCTGATGATCAACATTATGAACAGAGAAGTTTTATCAGCAGTTGATTCTCTCGAAATATTTTTGGTTCTTCACACTTGTTCAATTAATTGAACATACATGGTTTCGCTGTCTCCTTATACATGGTTTCACTGTCTTCAATTCATCATCAAAATACGTGGTGTATGATTCTGAATCATTGAAAACATCGAGGGGGAGAGAGTGTGTAGGTGGTCATTGCTTCCTTGTTCTTCTACATGCTTCCTTGCGAAAACCCAATGCCTTCTTGAATTTCTTCAATTAGGGGGAAGAAATAAGACGATCTGTGGCTCAAACGTCTCACTTTGGTGTTATCGTCTCGATTTCACGGGTGATCTTGTGTGAAGTTACCCAAATATGATGTTATGATGCCTCACACACGGTCTTAGTATCGAGTTATTGCATATTCACAGGTGATTAGTATTCCGAAAGACCACAACATTCAGGGGAAAGTCGTTTCATTTCGTCTTTCGTGGTTTGTTTGGTGTGATGCGTCTACATACGTGAGAAGATCTTGTTGATTTCTGGCATGTTACCCTCGAACGGATTTTCCGCAATTAGTCAGATTCACCTTGTGTGGTTTACTTCTCTTCTACAAATTCCGCTGCATACTGAAACCTTCAAAAGTTAGAGGAAATGTAGACTTCATCAAAGTTTCAAATCTGCTAAAGACAGTTGTCAGTTTGGGGGGAAACTGATTCAGAAACTTCGTCAATCTTTGTTTATATTCACTATGGCTTCTGAGTATAACAGCTTGGAACCCGGTCACAACCGCTTAAACTTCCCCCAAACCCCATCATCAGCTGAAACAAGCCCTCAGCTTACTCGTCAACAAATGGAAAGACTATTTGCTCCTCTGTTCAGTGACGATATTGATGAACGTGCTCCAGGTGTATCCGCTGTTTCTGCTGCTCAACTTGATACTACTCTTATACCTGATACACCGGCTACAACAACTACTGTTGAAGAAGCACCACCAGTTGACTCTACAACAACAGTTGAACAAACTGCATTCAACGACGCTGAACCAGCTGATGATGTTCTCAATGAAGTACCCCCACCTGCAGATTTTGATCCAAATGCGTTCTTTAATCCATTTGCTAATGAAACTGCTACACCTGATGTTGCGGAATCATCTACAAGCCATTTGAATCCTCAAAATCTGCACAATGTATACCAACATCAACCCTCTACACATCGTTGGACAAAAGACCATCCTCTTGAGAATATTATTGGTAACCCGAATCAACCAGTCGTAACGAGACAACGTCTTCACACAAATGGTGAACATTGCATTTATGCACTCACTGTCTGCCAATCTGAGCCTAAAAACATTAAAGACGCAATGACAAAGGACAACTGGATTGAATCCATGCAGGAAGAACTCAACCAATTCAAACGTCTTGAAGTATGGGAACTGGTTGAAAGACCAACAGGGGTCTACGTCATTGGTCTCAAATGGATTTGGAAGAACAAATTGGATGCTGAAGGGAACGTAATCAGAAACAAGTCACGTCTGGTAGCTAAGGGTTATAGACAGGAGGAGGGTATTGACTTTGAAGAATCATTCGCTCCGGTTGCTCGTCTTGAGGCTATTCAGATTTTTCTGGCATTTTCGGCTCACATGAACATCACGGTCTTTCAGATGGATGTCAAAACTGCTTTTCTCAATGGACAACTGAAAGAAACGGTCTATGTTAGCCAGCCGGAAGGATTCGTTGATCCAGAGTTCCCTAATCATGTCTACAAACTGAAGAAAGCTCTCTACGGTCTCAAACAAGACCCTCGGGCGTGGTACGATAAGTTATCATCCTTCCTTATTGCCAATAATTTTACCAAAGGTTCGGTCGACCCTACACTCTTTATACAATATCACGGGGCTCACATCTTAATCGTTCAAATGTATGTGGATGACATCATTTTTAGGTCAACACATTTAAAATACTCAAATGCTTTTGCAAAACTTATGACAAAACATTTTGAAATGTCAATGATGGGTGAACTCACATTCTTCCTTGGAATGCAAGTTCATCAATCACCCCGTGGTATTTTCTTGAGTCAGTCCAAATATGCCCTTGAATTGTTAAACAAATTTGGAATGCAAAACTGTGACACCTATGCCACACCAATGGCTCATACCAAGAAGCTAGATGCTGATTTACATGGGAAATTGGTGGACCCTACCAAATACCGTAGTATCATTGGGTCTCTCATGTATCTAACAGCTAGCAGACCTGATATTGGTTTTGCCGTCTATCTTTGCTCCCGTTATCAGTCGAGACCAACTGAAACCCACCTCTCTGAGGCTAAAAGAATCCTCCGATACATCAAGGGAACCATTAATTTGGGAATCTGGTATCCGAAGGATTCTGGTTTTGAACTAATCGCTTTTTCAGACGCTGATCACGCAGGATGATTAGATTCACGGAAAAGTACTTCAGGAGCTTTGCAATTTCTTGATGATAAACTAGTGTCATGGCAATCGAAGAAGCAGGATTGTACATCGCTGTCCTCAACCGAAGCAGAATATGTAGCTATGTCGGCGTGTTGTGCTCAAGTCATTTGGATGAGAACACAACTCAAAGACTATGGTTATGTATTTGACAGAATCCCGATGTACTGCGACAATCGAAGTGCTATTGCGATCTCGTGCAACTCTGTTCAACATTCGAAATCAAAGCACATCGATCTTCGATATCATTTCATCAAGGACCACGTGGAACAGGGTACTGTTGAATTATATTTTGTGGGTACTGAATACCAACTGGCAGATCTTCTCACCAAAGCCTTAGCTCCTGCTAGGTTTAATGAGTTGGTCCACCGGATTGGTATGCGGTGTTTGACTCAAGAGGAACTGGATGAACTCTTAAAACATTCTTAAAAATAGTCAAACACCAAAACCTCCTTTTGTAAATATTTTCAAAAACAAAATACAAAATTATAAAATCAGAAAATCTCAAAAATATTCTTCTATCTATATTCTTTCAAACATCGCAAGTACAAATCTTCAGTCAACACTTTGTTCTATCAAATCTTTCACTATTTTTCCCGAACAAGTGTTGACGGGGAGAAAGTAAATATTTTTCAGTTTCATAAAACCTTGTACTTCCATGTTTTTCTAAAATATGTTGTTTCTTCCAAAATGGTGGATACGTTTCTTGTCAAATACTCTCCTCGAACTCAAATGTCTTCAAAATTGATTATTTCAAAAGTCGAGGGAGAGTATCGTTAAGTTTCTTGCCTTACATGTGTTTTGTCTAACCTAAACGGAAGTAAAGGATCTTGGTAGGAACCTCTTTAAGGTTGAGGGACTGAATGTGTCAAAATCATTTACTCCTAAACCACCAAGATCAAACGGCCCAAATCAAATCTTCTAAATCTGTACAAGCTGTTCATAATCTGTAAGTTCTAAATTGTTTTGATCAAGATTCTAAACAAGGATTTCAAAAATCTTTCAAATCCAACGGTTAAAGCTCTTTAAACTGATTTTGGAAAATTGTTCACTCGAACGAATTGGGTGTTTATACATAAAAGTGTTTGGATTGAAATGAGTTGTGTTAAAACCTTTCTTAGTGTCTATTAAACTTGTTTCAATCGTCCAAAACCATCCTGAATCTTAAATTTCATTAATTTGAATTCTAGGGTTCTTGCACTCATCTAGGGCTTTTCTGTTCTGTGATATGTTATTAGGTAGTCAAGAAAGTGTTAGAATAAGTTTACATGCATGTTTTTGAACCTTTAAATTAGCCCAGAAACATCTAAACTGTATGAATTTAAGTTTTAGGTTTTTTAAGGTTCATCTCCCATGAATCTTCTGATTCCGTGGTGGAAATGTGTTAAATCTTGTTCCATTACACTCATATGACATCTAGGACACTCCAGAAACATTCTTGTTTGATTTGTGTGGCTATATCTCTTACGCATAGATTAAGGGTTTAGGGTTTAAGTAATTTTACGCCTAAGTCTTTGTGTGTGTATCTGATATGTTCTTGTGCTTGTTTTGTGATCTATAAAGATGTTTAGAATTAACTGCAATCATATTTTCATGTTTATGTTTAACATGTTACGCATAAGAGGTCTACAGTGGATTACATGTATCTTGGAAAGATATTCGTAACCAAGGCTTGTTACGCATAAGCTTTACTCTTACGAGTAAACTTTACGCATAACATCTAGCTTATTCCTACGCGTAAGCCTAAAAGCCTTTGAACTTGTCTTACGCGTAAGAAACTCTTACGCATAAGCTTGGTCTTACGCTTTAGCTTACTCTTACGCATAAGCTCCTTTCTTACGCATAAGGATCCTTGTTACACCAAAACCACTATTCACTACACTTTGGCCTATTACGCATATGTTACTTGTTAAATGTTACTCATAAGTCACTAATATCTAATGTTACACTTATGCTTACAAAAGTTAATATGTTGTATGTTAAGTGAAGATTTGGACTTTGAAATTTCAATATTAACATGTTCACGTAACTTATCACATCAACTTCAATCAATTGGAATAATGTGACTTAGGACTTGTAATTAACATAAACATGTTACCATCAAACAAGGAATTAGATAATAAATCAGACTAAAACAAACACATTGTGTTTCCATATGTCTGTCTTTTTGTCTAATGTCTTTCAGATCACAAAATGGCTGCAAATCAAGCAATCATCAATGCCTCAGCAGAGCTCTTGATGGCAAACACATTCCAAGCTGGATATGACAAAACAATTGGCAAGAACAATCTCCGTGTCATCTTCAACAACTTCATATGATCATAATCATCTTGCAGAATTGCTGTGGACATCCTTCTACAACATCCATTCAAATTCATGCTCACAAAGTCATCCTGATGATGAGTATGATTCAATGGAAGAGGAAATAAAATTTCATAAGACATTAAAGCAGAAAAGGATGGAACACCATGCTTCAACCTTTCCAGTTAATCAACCCGGTGGGGCAGGAGGGTCAAGTAGTAGTCCTCCACTTATGGAAGATCCATTGCAAACATCTCTTACCCCATCCGATCCGGTTAATCAACCCGGTAAGGATCAGGGTGTCACTAAAACATCCGCAAGAAGAAAATCATGGTGAAGATGTGGAAATATATGACGAAGAAGATTACGATCATGATAAGGATGAAAGAGTCCCTGATGATGATAATTTGGCGGCTGAAGAGGAAATGATTCGAAAAGAGGCAAAAGAAGCTGCTAGAGCTGAGAAGGAAAAGTTTAAGAAGGAATCAGACAACTACATAGTTGACAATCCAATACACAAACTCAACAGTCTTCTGAAACACCTCTTGACACTTCCACCAAACCCAAATCATCATCTCAATCATCACCTCCATCAACATAAGAAACACCTATGTCAACAACAAAATCTGTTAAGAAGGCAACTCCATCCAATGATTCGACAAATGGTTAAGCAGGTTATCACCACTACACAACAAGCTACACAGCCACCACCATCTGATCAACCAAGGGATTCAGAAACCACACCACCAATGGAGAAAACTGTTGATCACTTTACATACACTGGTGGTGAGGATCACGACATACCTGAGCCCCAACCAGAACCTCAACCGATAATTAGATCAAGTACATTACTGCACTCCTTGTTTTCATACGCTTCAAATCAAAGAGCGTGTTGAAGTTCTCCACCTCAGGTTCGTATCTTACCTAAATTCTACACTTCATCGGAATCAATCAAGAACCTCAGTACAAAATCGTTCATAAAAAAAAGTTTGGGTTTGTCTACCAAAGTGAAAATCATCATACTTGCTTCATTGCTTTCGATGAAATTCACTAAGTTCTATGACGCCACCCTGGAGATGGTTCGAGATGGATTGGCATATCGATTGAAGGACATTGAGTTGGGTATAATTCAGACGAAGAGATGGAATTCAAAGGATCGCAAGGATGTTCGTTGATTTATCACTAGGATTGATGAATTTTTGATTCATCGGGATCAGATGCAACAGTTGGAGAGCTATGTGGGAGGATGACCAAACTTTTCGATTCTGACTTTCTGACGTCCTCAGAAAGTAGTTGATCGTCTGTAATCATTGGGTAATCTCTTGATTGTGATTTTGTTTGTTTGTTTATCTGACAATGGTTTGTGCACACATTACAGTGTACAACCCGTTCTTGTAATGAAAGGACCCTGTGGTACGCTTCAGTGCCACAATCCTATAAAAGGAGCGAAAGCTTCTTACTTTTGAGTAAAACTTATCTAACCTTTCATTTTTCAAAGATTTTACTCAAAAGAATAAGTACTTCCCCTTATGATCTTTCAAAAACCTCAACCGTTCATATCACTTGTTGAGGGGGAGTATTTGACTTAAAAACTTTGTTCACAAACTGTTCTTTGTGTAATCTTCCCACAAAATTCAAAATGGTCATATTTATTCTCAACATTTCATCAAAAACAACATTTATATGCCATTTTTTAGGGGGAGAAAATTAGGTGATAAGAAATATGTTGTGTTTTGCTATTGAATCCTCGTGTGAAAAGACTTCAACCCATGAATTGACGGGAACTGAATAGTCATACATTGAAAATATTTGTCTTCCTAGACTTATCCAAGTAAATTGTACCTATTCGAGAAGCTCTTGATAGACATGAACTTTGAAGGGTTTGACAACCTTTCGGGGTTGTCCACATCTTCAAGGTAGTTATTAGAGCTAGTTGTCACCTAAAAGCTAACAATGTATCTCTTTAACTATGCAACGTAATCGTGTCTCGCAAGGAATTGTCTATCTTGAGTCGATCAATTCAAAAAGTGCGCGCTCTTTCCTCACTGTGCAGATTTCTGTTAAAACTCTTAAGCACATGTTGAGGGGGAGTATTTCTGAAAATCTAAAACTCTTGAAGTGTTCAAACATGTTTTTCATTCACAAACACTTTGAGAGATTTTCATGAAAATGGTTTTATGGCAATGGAGTTATAAGGTGATTAAGGTTAGGAATAACCGTCCTATGATCCGCCAGAGCCGGAGGGATCTACCCAAGGACACTACCAATAGTTAGAATTAGAAGTCCTTAGGTATGATTATAAAAAGGAGAAAATGAGAATCGGAGAAAGAAGGAGTTGAAGAATTAAAAAGAAAAGCAAAGAAAAGGGTGAAAAGAAATAGCCCTCCAGATTATTCAACTTAGGGCAGACACCGGGTTCAATTCATATGCTACTGGTTGTCACTTGATGACGCCGGTATTGAAGATTAAAAGTCGTCATGGACCCAGTGACGCATGCACTAAACCTTCTTAACCACTCAAGTTTCTCCCAAAAGAAGCTTGTTTCATTCTCACAGGGAACCCTACGTAAACTATCGGCTTTCTCTTAGAGATTTCTGGTATTGAAGAAGGAGACCCTCTCCCTAGTCTCCGCTCAGGAAAACCAAAACGCACTATTGAGTCTAGAGCCACGAGATTCATCAAAAGATCTCTTAGGTACACTTGACATTTCATCACTTGTTGTTCAACAATAAGAACAACAGTGGTACGTTATCGAGTCCTTCACAGATCTTAGCAATCTGTCGAGAACATTTATGAGAGGTTCACATCTGTGATCCTCAGTGATTGAATGGAAACTCCGGCCAGGGTCAACATCAAACAGCCTTGACAGCAGGTCGCTTCGGTAACTCCCCGTGGATTACGCTTAGTGGTATCAAATGGTCTACAGTTGTGAGGTGATGCTTAGGTGTACCTCAGCGACTCATCTGAATCGTAGGTGTACTTCGGTACATCGTGTTATCTCACTTGTGGGACTCCGGTTCAGGAACGGCCCTTGTGAGAATTAGAGTTGTGTTTTCACGCTATGCTGTTAACACTCTCGAAGTTCAAACTTGTAAGTGCCGGAATCCGCTTATTACTAACCTTTCTTATGTTTAATGGAAGCTCTGGAGCGGACTGATCATGCAGATTCTCCACATGTTCATACCAACAAACATCACTTATGGAAGTTCTCTCATAATCAAAGGCAACACAAAGTCAGAATGATTCTTCGTCAGCAAAGAATCTACAAAGTTTAAATACTTGAAGAACTTCATCAACAGTAATCCAACGTTAAAGAGCGTGTGAGCATGTTGGAGAAAGACGTGGAGACACTGAAGCAACGAAGCTGACCTGATGCAGACAAACAACAACATACTATCACTTTCAAAGAACAAAGAACAAAAGAACAAAGAAATTGAAGACGTCAAAGCAGAACTTTTCAAAGGAAACAATTTCTCTACACTGGGGAGATTGTTCGAATCAAGACACTTCTTCTCACAAGAAAGAAGAATGTCAGAAGACGTCAAAGCTTCTATTACATCAACACCTACAACGTTATCACTCTTTCATTCATCACTAACACTTAGGGGGAGATTGTTGGAATCACTCCTAAACCTTTATTCAAGTGTTAGTGATTCATATGTAATAGTTAGCTTAATATGGCCTTTATGTTAGTAATTAGCCTTAGGCTTATGTAGAAGGCCCATAAGCCTAGGCCTAGTCCAATAAGGAAAGGAAGGGACTATGAGTGTTGCCCTAGCTCCCTCTCCTATAAATACTATGTAATAACCCTCACTTGAGGGTTGGTTGTTCACTTTTCTATTTCACCTAAGCATAAACCTTTCTTCATTTATATTCGTGTGTTTGGTTTAGTGTTCAACCGATCTCTCCTTCATCTATTTCTTCTATTGATGCTTGTGTTACTAATATGGGAACCTAACAAAAACACATTATTTTGTTATTTATTTAGCCAAAAATAAGGGAATTTTAGCTTTAATAAGATGATTTTAACGGATATCAGGTATATGAACACTAACTTCTCATATACAAATTAACTCAAGATTAGATTACTTACTTTGTTGGAGATTATGGCTATGGTTATTGTAGGATTGATATATTTATTGTGTTGATGATTCGGGTGGTCTTGGATGATCAAAATACATGTTTGCCATTAGAGAGAGAAAGTAAAGAGAGAGAGAGTTTCTTGCTAGAGACTTGTAGCACAAATTATGAAATGTTAGATTGAAAGCTCCACCCCTTCCATGGATGGAAGGGGTATTTATAGTTACAACTTACACGACCTCCTATCGGCCTGTGGATCAGGTATACAGTGGGTAAAGACCCGTCCTTCCTCCACGGTGTTGCTCTAAACTAAACTACGCTACAAACAAACTAATAAACTACTTAATAACGATATGTCTACGAGCTAACTTATGCTAAATTATATTTGGGGTGACCGACACTTCACTATGGAATTTCCAATTCCTAACAATCTCCCCCTAAGGGAGGTCACCCCATGTTTTACATTTCGAATCTTAGCATTCTATTTTGTCTTCTGTTCTGAGCTCGTAGACTTGAATTTTTCACTTTCACAATCTTTGTGCATTTGTAGCGATTCTTCAAAGTCCGCATAGTTTTGTACTTTTAGTGGAGGTCTTTGAACTGATCCACATCTTTGATGATCTTCGAGCTTTCTTGAAATCATCAGCCACAGTAATTCTCTCTGGATCACCCTTTTGTTATGTTGCCATCATGTGAAGTTGACACTTTCAGACCGACATGCTCACACTTTTGAATCATGACATCTTTCCATCAAAGTAGCGGAAGCTTTACTGGCTCATGATATTTGCAGCAGCGTAGCATAAACATAGTATAAAATATCAGAGCCAGGTTTTGTAGATATGCACCAGTCATGATTTCTTCAATTAAGTGTGGATGCTGTGAACATGCGGCTTTGGATTGACCGCTCAATTCTGATCAGCTGCAACCGTCCAACTGTACCTGCAAACAACAGTTAGCAATAAAACATACGAAAGTGTCTTTGATCACTTTCGTTGAATTGAGGTACACGGCCCACGGTTCCCCGTTGATCAGTACAAGTACTGCCTGTGATCAGGTAGGATTCCTAAGAATCTCCTTGACAGGGTTTCGCAGTTGTTCTAGCCGTTCTCAAACCGGAACGTCTCAAAGAAGACAACACGGAGTGAGTGAACCAGCGAATTGAGATTCACTGATTGATGAGAAATTGATTTGAAAACAATCGTGTATTGCTTAGAAGAAAGAGTTTTGCAATACGAAGAAGGTTTTATGAGAAAGATCAATTTTCAATCAAAATACTTTTTGTATTTGAAAAGAGTACACATTCGACGTGCAAGAGAAAAGAAGATTTGCACATCGAACGGTTTTTCCAATAGTATTTTTTTCAATCAGAGGTACTTTTTTGAATTTGAAACATGAATACTCATTCGATGTGCTAGAGAAAAGAAAAGATTTGCACATCGAATGGTTTTTCCAAAAGCATCCGTCAATCCATTTCCTGGACCAAGGTTGATTCACTAATGAATCACCCTATCGTTTCAATCCAGTTGTCACAAGCTTGATCTTATGAAAGATCTCACATGCCACCTACCAAGAGCTTGTTTGATGTTGGCTCTAGAAGGATTTCCATCTTCATCGTGAATATATTTGATATATCACTCGGATGTTCTAGCAATACCACAAGGATAATGCGTAGGACTCTTAATATATTCTTACTTTCCACATTGCGTGAAACAACAAGTCTTCATTAACTTAGTGTCCTAATGAGATATTGTGGGTGATCTCTTGGCTCTAGACTCAATTAGTGCACATTTGGTTCCTATGCCGGAGACTAGGGAGAGGGTATCCTTCTTCAATATCGACAATCTCTAAGAGAAAGTCGATAGATTATGTCGGTTCCCCGTGAGAATGAAACAAGCCCTTTTAAGAGGAACTTGAGTGGCTTGGGAAGGTTAGTGCAGTGCGTCACTGGGTCCATGACGTCTTGTCTTCAATACCGATGTTACCTTGGTAACCACCAGTAGCATATGTATTGAACCCGGTTACTGCCCTAAGGTTGAATTATTGGAGGGCTATTTCTTTTCACCCTTTTCACATTAATTTCTTTTTCATTCTTCAACCCCTTCAGTGCTTACCGAGACTTCATAACTAGAACCTTGTTGGGTTTATTCCAGTACTAGCTTTGTCTCAGTCCGCACTCTTCCCATATCTCACTTTTCTCCTTTTTTCAATATACCTAAAGACTCTACACTATCTAGTGGATTGTCCCTGGGTAGATCCCTCCGGTTCCGGCGGATCGTGGGAACAAATACCTAACCTAACCATCCTTATAACACCATGCATAAAGTAAATTGGTCGGTCTTTTGGTATTGTTCTTTCCTTCTCGAAACCAATTGAAAAATCATTTGGAAAATCAATCAAGGTACCTGTGATATAAAATCAAAGCATTTTGTACCTTAATAGTTTTGATCATTTAGAAAACCTCCCCCTCAACATGTGCATATGATTTAAAAATTGTTTAGCTCATGGAGGCAAGAGGACTTTGAAATATTTTCTTGATCACAATTTCCGTAGAAAAAGCCATTTGATTTTCTTTGGTAAATTCTCCCCCTCAATATGTGCATAGGATATTTGAAATCATTTTATCACATAGAGGCAAGAGTTCATTTGAAGCACAACCACGATTACAAAAGCCATTAAGAAACCATTTGCTCCCCCTCAATATGTGCATCGATAACCGAAAGAGTTTAGCACATATTAGAGAGAACTAGCACTTTTGAATCAAATAGATCATCCTTTATCAAATTTCATTATTAAATCACAAATTCTCCCCCGATCAAAAATATCAAACCCTTTGAGATTTTGGATCCCAAGTGATTTAATAAGGTTTAGAAAACATGGGAGAATATGTGGCCAGATTTAAATACTCATCTTATTTTTGGATAAATCCTCCTCCTCAACATGTGCATTGTGTATTTTGAAATCGTTTGGCACATGGAGGCAGGAGTGCCTTTGAAGGACTAAAACCAATTCCATTTAAACAGATAAGAGATTTAAATCACGATCTCTCCCCCGAACAAAAATATCAAATCATTTGAGATTTGTGATCCCATCTGATTTAAATCATTTAGAAAAGTTTGGGGAAAGACGTGGCAAGATCTAATTTTGAAAAATGACTGATAGAGGACCAACTCTAGACATTAAAGATTGTTAGTGTCAGTTATGATGTTTTTTTTTTCTTTTAAACGATCTTTAAGTAAAATAAAACAATTTCACAATCAAACAAGAACAGAAAAAATTTCATTTTGTAAGATCTTTGAGTTTTAAATAAAATCATACCATGACATAACATTAAATCTTTAGATCACCACATTTTATCGTACAAACCGGAACTTTTATGAAGAAATATCGTTTGAAAATATTTAATTTGAAATCACTGAAGATTTGACAAAATAAAGTCCGGTTGATTTCAAAACTTTGAATCCGATTTATTTTCAAAACAATATTTTTTTCATTTTCAAAACAATATTTTTCAAAGTTTTAGAAAAATGGTATCCCTGCACAAAGATACGTTAGGTGGATAAGCTGCTTTTAGTTGTTGTTGCTGTAAGGCAGGAAGAAAACCGTCTGCTGATGCAGTGAGACTTCTTACGTTGCATTTTAATGCCAACTGAGGTCAAATTAAGCTCCGTTTCTTCAATCACTTAGAAGAAAACCATCTGCTGATGCAGTGAGACCTCTTACATTGCATTTTTCAATGCCAACTCTCCATAGAAGTCCAAATTAAGCTCCGTTTCTTCATTTGTCAACCCAAGAAATAGTTACCCTTTCCTTTCGGCATCCAAACATCATATTATGTGGGATCCGGATCGGGAACATTCTTATACCAAGATACCTGCATACGTTAGTGAACACACATACAGATATATGGTGGTCGACATCACCCAAACAACAATCGACTAATAAAAGTCAATCCAACATATCAATCAATTCATATATGGCATGGGAATAATGTGTTTATCAAACTCTAATCATCTAATCCTAACAATCATATCCTAGGCACCTAGTCCTTCAACGTAGGTTAACAACATTTTTCAGTTAAGCATATAGGATAATTAGATAAGCTCGTTTAGATGATATAGATTTGAAAACATTCTCCCCCTCAATCAATGACTCATTTTCTGAAAAGATTAAAAGCGCTGAAGTCATTGATTGAGTTTTCAATTTTAACAAAAACTCTGAAACTGATTGATATACATGCAACTCAATTTACCACCATTTTTGAAAACAACAAATATTTTTCTAAAGAATTTATAGAAAGAAAAACATTTGTGTAGGAACAGCAGTCCTTCGACATACTTTCCTCTTTTTGTTTTCGGATAAGTGCACGAAATATTTGAAAATCGTGTAAGCGTAGCACTTTCCTTCTTTGAAAAACGGGTTGCTATCTGAAATAATAGCAAGCCATTGTTTAAGCACGGGTTACAGTCAGAAGTAACTGCAAGCCATATTTTTAGGCATGTTTTGGAAAAAGAATATTTACACCTTCTGCTCGAACTTCATCTATGGTCCTGTGCCATTATTGAATGACATTTCTAAGACCGCAGATGTTATCGATACCAGAAGACATGTCTTGAGAAAAACATATTTTTGGTATTTTTAAATTTTCTGATTTTTATGGGTTTTTGTTGGTTTTATATTTTTCTATTTTGTTTTGCTGGTTTTATATTTTTGTATTTTGTTTTTCTGAAAAATATATACAAAGATAGAGTAGATGATATAGTTTAAGAAAGATGATGATACGAGTACCGAGATAAGGATATCGAGCAGCACGTCGTAGAAGATAGAAGTCATCAACTCTTAAACATTCACCACCAAAGCTTCCAGGGCTCTTGAATCGAAGAAAGAAATTGAACCATCTGAAAGTGAGACTTTGGCAGCTTCCCCCCAAACCAAAAATCCTTATGTTGAGCAGATTCGAAGCTATATTTCAAGCTTGCTTTAGCCAGGTGCACAAAGAAGCACACCATTATCATAAACCCAGCTCCTCCTTTTAAGAATAATCACCGTGATTCTTCGTTCGAGGCTATATCATCCAATAGAACAACAACAACGTATCATCCCACATTTAAATAATCTTCTCAAATTTCCTTTCCACTGAAGTCTGAAACGATCCATTCCAAAAGGTGTCAAGAGAACACTTCCCCCGTGTAGTTGAAACGATGCAGTCCGTCTCTTAGTATAATGCTCAAGAACTCTCCCGAATACACTTCATGAGGGGAATGAAGAACACCTTCCCATGTTCACATTTTTCTTCCCTGATGAACGTGTATGAAGCTCAAGAACCCGAAGTACACCACTATCCAAGAACTCTCCCGAATACACATCATGCCCGGAGAGAAAACACCTCCCCAATGTTTGTGGTAAACAATAGCTTTCTTCTCTGATGATCGTGTATGAAGCTCAAGGACCCGAAGTACACACATTCCCCAAAGAAAGAACAACCGATAACATTGAAGAAGCAGGCCGAATCACTGATTATCTCTTCGGATGACAATCTCTGCGGATGCCAACTCCGGAATAAGTGATTATATCTCTGAATCATTGATTAAGCCCTCAAGTGAGACAGCTGAGCGCCCCCAATGTACACAATTCTCTCTACCCTGATGATTGCGATAACATCGAGATCATCACACACCAGTGTACCTATTTTATCTTCAGAAACTTTCATTTACATCACTTCCCCCACGACGTTGGAATAATAACACTAAAAGCCTTGATGAGTAAAACCTTGAGTTTCTCTGCAGTCATGACATATGTCTTCCCGGGATATCTTCAATCACTTAGAAGAATTAAGTTCATCAAGTTTACTCGCTTTGTGTTTATCTCCTTCCCCCTTGCTGGTTTTGATGCTTCAGAATCAGCAATACTCTATAAGTCCATGTATTAGAAATCATTAGAGAAGAACCTTATTAGCTCAGATGTATCTGTGAGAATCAACTTGCTAAAGTACAGTATGAGCAAGTCTAATTGGGGATTAAATCAGACATAATACTCTCCCCCAATTAGTGCTCTCCCCTAAACCAACAATCTTTATGATGAATGCTTGTTATAAGAAGAAGTCTTTAGATCGTTAAATGCAACTCGTCTTTAGTCTTCTAACACGCAGCAGAAAGTGTAGAACAGACTGTAGACTCGACCTTCTTCAAGATTGTCCAAATGGGGAATAGAGTGTTAACATCTTCAACTCACACCAAAAAGCATCCCACCAAAAAGTATCCCAATTAACTTACATCTTGCAAATCCCCTTAACTAAAATCCCTCCCAATCAAACAAGAACAGAAAGATGTTCATCAAGGAAATCAGCAATCAGGTCACAACGAACACACAAGATGGTAACACCAAACTACCAATCACATCAAACAAGAACAGAGAGATTGTTCGGAATCATCATGTTGATGTATACGTGAAGCATTAACCGGAAGCACTTTGTCGATAAACTCATCAATCCGAGTGAAGATGTCAACCAACGGCTCTTAGAAGAAACTCCATGTAAAGATGATCCGATAAGAAGAAGCTCGGTTCTTACATGAGTTTGGAGCCGTTTGACCATTTATTCTCAAATATCAATCAACCATGCAAAAAATTCACACTTCTTCTCCCCCTCAAGAATTGCATACGGAGATGCCATTCTTGATTAAATAAGTGAAATCATCCGAATGTTCTATTCACACTTCTCTCCCGCAAAATCAGCACATGATGTCTCCATCTTCATTATAATCGAGCAAGTGGAATGAGAAAACAATCAGTGGTAGCCCGGTTCACTTGATGACTGAAGCGCATGGAAAAAGTATGAAGCATGTGGATGAGAATGGTCATAATAAGAAGATTTCTCTTCTTCAGAAGATAAAGCGCACTGAAGCGTACACTTTTCTTTTCTTTAGAGTACGAGGCATGAACTGATGTGAACAGACGTCATAAGAAGATTTCTCTTCTTTGGAAAATAAAGCGCACTGAAACGTACACTTTTCTTTTCTTTAGAGTATGAGGCATGAACTGTTGTGTTCATACGTCATAATCTCTTTCTTTTCAGCTCTCTTAGCATAACATGTAATCAACCCATTATCATTCAGTAGGCTTTTTGTAGTGACAGCTGATGGAGAAAACCCGATATAATGAATTTGACCCTGAAGTACCCCGAACTCGTGACTTAAACTTGCACATATGTAACAAAGAGCGGTGCCGATTTCCATTAGCATCTCTAAGTACTCTCTATGTACTCTATACTCTTCAACCAACCAACCATCAAGTATAAGACGTACATTACCTCTTGAAAATCCACAATTCAATGTGACACTGAGCACTACAACGTAACTCCTTAAAGTGATAGTTATATTGTTGTGGTAAGAGCCCAGTTCCCCCAAGTGGTAAAAGAAAAGGTAAAAGTCACCCAACAATAACTAGATTTCCAAGTATTCATTTTTAATAGTAAGCTTGAACAAGGATCATGAAGAATCTTCATCCAACCATCCTCGAACCTTCAGATACTAAGTACACTCGCCCGTGATATTTCACTTCAACCTCAAATAAATAATAGTGAATTAACTCCGTTGTCACATCTTGTTAAAAGCTCAACTCTAGCCTCCTTTGACCTTTTAAGTGAACTATGATAATGGTTTTCATCCCGACCATGGTTAAAAGCACATAACCCCGTAAAACCATGTAATAACCAAACTACCATGACGAATATCCAAACACACATCCAATTCATGAAATACACCCTTTTATCCCTTCTTCGAAGCAGAAACCGTATCACCAGCATCAAGTATGATCCAGAATTACACTTTCTCTTCTCCAAGATGGTTCCATCATTACGGATTTTACAACTCTATGGTTTAAACCGAGAAATAGTTTCTTCGCGGGATTTTACAAAACCAAGAATAAACCGTAAGATAGATCCGGAAATGCACTTTACAATTACCAGGATGTTTCCATTGTCACGGGATTTTACAAGTCTATGATTTAAACCGAGAAATAGGTTCTTTCGCGGGATTTTACAAAATCAAGACAAAACCGTAAACAATATCAGTTTGAATATGTTATGACAACTTTGGTTCTGGTGAATATCTGTTTTAGAAGAATATGCAGAGGTTCATCAACGATTCATTTTCCAACATCATCAACCATCCAATAAATACTTTGGTAAACACGTCATTCACTTAATCTGTCGGCAATTGCAGTGACCATATGAAGAAGTAAACCCGATATATCAAACTCGAACATGAGGTAAAATTCCCCAGATTTGTTACTTAAACTTGTACTAATCCTCGTGAAAAAGAAACGGTGTACCCAAAGTACAAAACCTCTTGACATTCTCAACTGAGTGAGACACCGAAGTGATAGCTACTTTGTGGGTTAAGTGAGAAAGAATCACAAGCGTAACTAAATAGCCAAGTCTTTATCACACTCTATAAATGCCCAAACAAGTCATCTTCGCGGAAGGGTAGAAAGAAAGAAGACGAAGTAAGTAAACGCTCCCGGAAAATCTCATTTCAAATCCAAATAAGAAATACCAAATGCAAACAGCCCCGTAGTCAACCTTGTTTAATCATAAGTTCAAGCCGTGACATAATATCCATCGTGAAAATGTATATACCTGTTAGCCTTAATAGTTTTATTAGAAGTGATGGTCATTCACTATTAGGAACTTTGTAATGTGTGTTAGCTATCGTGATAGAATAGTAAAAGGGCTCATGGATTGGGCTAAGCTAAATGGTTAGACGTTTAGTTAAGCTAGCCTTGTATAAGTTCATGTAACCCAATCCATGTCCAAGCCCATCTCACGGCCCATGGCCAAGCCTTAGGGCATTATCTCTCTTACTATAAATACCCCTCAAGTATGTCATTTGAGGGGTGTGCTTGAGTGTGTGTGTGTGTTTTTCTTATGAAATATTGTTTTCATCTTCTTTCCTTTATCTCTCTAAACATACATATGAATATCATTCAAGTCACCACTTTCTAACCTTCATCTTTCTTATACGCATAACATACATCTGTTTGTTATACGTGTTTGTGTTGGGTTTTCTTAACGTAGTGATAAGGTATACGTGATAAAAGGGGCTTTACAATTGGTATCAATCGCCTAACAATGGTTTAGGAGTGTTTGGTTGAAGTTTTTGTTTGTGTAAGAGTTACGCGTAAGCTTTCGTTATTGAAAGTTGTCACGCTTAAAGCTTTAATTTTTGCACTTAAAAATTCAAGATTCTTGTGGTTTAAGGTTTATTTGGTGCTAAAGTTTCAGTTTTTTGCAAAAAGTTCGAAGCTTTACGTGTTTTTCTTCATTTTTAAGCTCGTATTTGGTTCATTGGTCATTTCTACTCGTAAGCTTTCTAAGCACTTTGAGTGAAAAAGGTCCACATTTTTGGGTTATTCGAGTGTTTTTAAGGCTATCTGTGCAAATGAAATCATTTGAATCGTTGGAAATTTCTTACGCGTAGAAGTCAAAAAGTCAAAACCCTAGTTTTCTACGCATAACATTTTGGTGAAGAGTCTTCGAGCTATAACGTTACTCGGTGCTTCCTCACTTGGATAAGTGTGTGGAACACTTCGACTTGTGGATATCCCTTACGCTGTGACAGTGTAAAGGATTTTTGGTTCTTAACCATAGTTTACGCATAAGCTAAAAGCTTACAAGTAACTCTACGCATAACTTCACAATTACGCGTAAGGTTTACGAGTAACTTTTTGTCTACGCATAAGCTTAAGGTTACGCGTAAGATACTGGTCTACGCATAAGGAATCCTACGCCTAAGAATCCTACGCCTAAGAATCCTACGCCTAAGCATCGTCTACTCGTAACTTCTTTGGTCTACGCCTAAGCTCTTTCTACGCATAAAGGTTTAAAAAAAAAAAAAAAAAAAAAATTGGCGGGAAAACTTGAGTAAAATTTAAATTTTTGAGGAGACTAAACGTTCAATTTTTACGCGAGATTCAAATTTTGGTTTAACTGTGAAAATTTTGGTCAAAAAATTCAAATTTTTGGGCCTAAATTCAAAATTTTCGGGTCAAATTTAGCGTCAAAATTGTCATAACTCAAATTTTTCATACGACCTTAGAATTGATTTTTATAGTGAATTTCAAATTTTTTGGAGAAATTTTTTTTCGACCAAGAACCAAGGTAACGAGTACGACTTTCAGAAACACCTCAACAGAGCTTAATCTTCATCAACCACAACTCCTTTATTGTTGAATCGATCCTACATCAACTTTATTAGATCATACCTTCATCAATGGCAACTCAACAAGACATTCATGCAGCCGGTGCCGAAAACCGACCTCCTATGTAGGCAAAAGGTGGTTATCTTCAATGGACAAGTCGTATGCTTCGTTACATCAAGACCAAACCTAATGGAAAACTCATGATTAAATCCATTCAAGATGGACCCTTCAAGCCTCGACAAGTTCATGTACCTGGAAATGCAGATGCAACACCTCCCATCCCACCTTCTTCTCGTCTTCAATACGAATCTGAATACACTGCAGAGGATCAGAAACAAGTCAAAGTAGATGACATGGCAATTCATATTATCCAACTGGGTTTACCAATAGACATCATTGCTGCGGTAGACAGGTTGTGAAACTACTTCGATATGTGGGAACGTGTTAGACGACTTTGTCATGGAACTGAAATTGGTCAACAAGACATGGAGAACAAGTTGCTAACTGAATTGGAAAAGTTTACTTCTACACCGGGAGAATCCATTGAATCCTACTATGGAAGGTTTTGCACTTTGATGAATGAGCTAATCGAAACAAGTGACACCCGAACTATCGTTCAAAACATCAAGTTCTGAACAATCTTCCGTAAGAATGGGGACGATATGTAACTATTGTCAACCAAACAAAAGACCTTCATCAGGTGAACTTTGATCAACTGAATGATTTTCTGAAACAAAACCAAGTTGAAGTCAATGAAGTCAGGAAAGAAAGATTGGCAAAGAATCATGATCCATTGGCACTCATTGCAAAGACTCACACTTCAGTGAATACACAACAACAAGCTTCATCATCTTCCAACAACAACAACTTGCAGCAATACATTCCACAACCACAACAACAGTATCCCCAATACCCGGAACAAGGAATCACTGGTCCTGAAACTGAACAAGAAAATGCTTTGCTACAGGTATTTTCTTTATTGGATAAAGCATTTAGCAGTCGCATGGGTAATCAGGCGGTTCTGTATCAGGGTAATCAGTTGGGTCTGAATGTTGGACATCAGGGGGGTCAGATTGTGAATCAGAATATGGGATATCAAAATGGGAATAACTGCTTTATGACTTCGGTTCAGAATGCTACCTCCGAACCTCAAAGTCAAGATTCAGGGTATCGTCGGATCAATATGCTACCTCAGAACCTCAAGTACAGGGTATCAAGTAGCAAAGAAAGAAAAATTGGGAATAGAGTTGCTGAGGAATACGAATCTCTGTATCCGGGCAGAGAAAGCAAATGATAATGCAAGCTACTGTCTTACAATCAATCAGCAGGACACAACATCAAGTGGTACTTTTGATACAACTCCTGTCTATGACACAGATCCACTCAATGAGGTACCAAATTATAGTAATGTTGCTAATCAGTTTACTCATGAGAAGCCACATTCTGTGTCTCCCGAACCTTATTATGACACATATGTGGGAGAGCAAGTTAATAGCAATGTTAACTCTGAAACTCCATATATGGATCCTAATGGAGGTCAAGTTGCACAGAATGGTGCTCATGATGAGGAAACACGTGCTTACTTTGAAACATTAATTAATAATTGTGGTATTGAGATTGAGAAAGTCCAAAAGGTCAGTCGCGAGGTTAAGGCCGCGAATAAAAAATTGACTGCTGAGCTTGAGAGTTACAAGGAGCACGCCAAAGCCTATGAATTTCATATAAACAAAATGTCCGAATTAGAAATTGGTTATCGAGATTCTGTTTTAAGAGAAAAACAATTGCAACTCAAGTATGACACACTTGATGTGAATTTGAACTTGACAATAAAATCTTTAAACAAGGAAATTTCTGATTTAAATGACCAACTTTCTAAACAAAAAGCACTATTTTCTGATCTTGAAAAAGAGAAGAAACAGTTGATTGTTGATTTTTCAAAACGAGAAGATTCTCTTCTTGATGAAATTCTGGATAAAATGAAACTATCAAAAAATTGGATAATTTGCTTCTTACAACGGGTCATTCTGCTAAAACAAACAAGATGCTTTCTCATCAAGCAAATCCGATTTTCATATCTGCACATAAAATGGCTCTTGGTAACAACCCTTCTTCGTTCCTCAAGAAAGCTCAGAAATCTCAGAATGTGTTGAACAATGGAAAACCTTTGCATGAACCCATAATTGTTCGTGATTCTCTTGAAACGTTAGAACTATCTGAGGAGAGTAGATCAAAAATGAAACAAAAGAATCCAGATCTTAAACCGATTGATTATAACAAATGGAACAAAATTAATGGAATTACTTTTGTTAATAAAAAAGAACAATCAACGTTTTCCATCACACCAAGTGTTTCAAACAAAGTGTCAACACCAGTTTCAAAATCAGTTTCAAAACCAGTTGTTGTCTCCAAATCTCTTTCGAACATTGAACAAATGTCTTCAAACAATTCTTTTAACACAAGTGATGCGAGAAGTATTTTGGAAAATGTGAAAACTAGAATTGCGGATCTTCAAGAGACAGTGAAAACTAAAACCAATATTACAACAAACATCTGGTTTAATAGTTTTGACATTGAACAGAAAAAGTTTTTTGAAACTCAAATTGCCCCTCAGTTGAATAACATCAACTCAAGGGTAATTCATTTTGAACAAGCCTTTTTGAAAGAAACAACTGACTTTGTCAAGGACCATAAATCCCTGGTAAAGCAAGCTAATGAAAGTATTGAACACATCAATCTTTTGGAAAATCTAAATGATTCACTCTTCGAAGATGTTCTGACTACTGATATTATGTCAATCATTTTGCAAACATATTCTGTTAAAGATCATGAAAGACTCCAGTCTGAGACCTCCACAATTGTTTCAAAATACGAAAATGCTCTTGAAAAGCTTGAAAAAGAAAACGTGTCCTATTTTAAACAGCTTGATCGAAAAACAGAGGAATGCAAGTATGATAAATTGTCATATGAGCGTGCCTACAAGGACATGAAAGAGCAAAATGATCTTTTGAGAGATCAGTTGGAATGTCTAAAAGGGAAGGCTGTGGATACTAAGTTTGCAAAACCATTGACCGAGGAGAAAACAAATGTTCCAAAACCGGTTTTCAAACCAAAAATGTCTATTTCTCAGCCTCCTCCAAAAGTTAATGAGAAAAATGATTTATCAAAAACAGTCACTCCACAGTCTTTGCCTATTAAAAAGAGAATTATCAAAGGTTTTGAAAAACCTGTTTTTGATAAAGAAAAAGTGTTTACACCTGGCATTTCTAGGAATAGTAAACGGAATGTGACCACAAATCTAGTTAAAGAATCTGTTGGTTCTAACAACATGGTCAACAATCTCTATCTAGAAGAAGCTAGGAAAAAGGCAATGCACTTCGAAAAGACGGAATTTTAGGTGCAACATCTAGGTGATGAACTCTACAAGATTTCAAGGCCTTGCTAGTAGTAGTAAACCATTACCTAGGAACACTCTACAAAAGACTAGGGATTGGCTTGCATCTAAGAGTAGTTGCGCAAAAGAAAATGTTATGCCCTTAGATAACAACACTAGGAATTCTAAGTCTTTTTGAACCGAATCAATTTCTAAAAGACGTAGTGACAAAGTTAAATCTGCTGTTTTAAACAAGAATATTGAATTTGTCTGTACTACATGTAAAAATGTATCTTTTCAGCTAATCATGATGCATGTGCCTTACAATATCTCAAGAAAGATAATTCTCGTGCCAAGGCACAATCCACTAAGACACCAAATAGAAACAAGCCCGTTGATAAAATGTCAAACAAAAAGAAACCTAATAGGTGGATCTCTTCAGGACGTAGTTTTTCCAAAAATGAGTCTTCCGCTGCATCTGAAAAGAAAACAACTCCTAGATCTTACCTTAGGTGGATACCCACGGGCAAAGTTTTCAACAAAATAGGTCTTAGATGGATTCCCACAGGAAAGATTTTTGATACTTGCACCAACACAGATAATAGTGAAACTCATCATGTTAAGGAAGTCGAATCCACTACAACCGTTGATAGTGATCACCCTCGCCGTGAGGAATCATGTACTTCTAACACAAGTTATTTGTGAAAAACTCTTCTTCTTTGGTTGCGGGTGATTCAAATATCTCGAACCCACTCATCGAGGGTTCCAATTCTGTAAACTCTTCTTCTCATTCTCTCTATCTTCTATTTTTGATTTTCCATTTATTTTATAAAACCAACAAAAGCAAAATACAAAAATAGAAAATTTTCAAAAAATACAAAAACAATATAAAATCAAAAATCCAAAAATATTCTTCTCACGACATGTCTCTCGTATAATCGATATTCTGTACGTTTCTAGAAATGTCATTCAACAATGATACGGTATGTACTGATGCTTGAGCGAGAGTTCTTTATATGTTTTCCAAAACATGTCGTTTCTCAAAATTTCTCAAAATAATGGCTTTCGTATACTTCAGTACGAAACCCGGACCGAAATGATGACTTTTGATTATTTTTTCAAATCAAAACTCGTGCTTTTATTGAAAATCACTAGTGTACGCTTCAGTGCACTACATTCAAAAATGGTGAGAAATCATCATCATCTTGAGCACCTTTTCAAGATTGTTCAAAAAGATTTTCAAAATCTTTCAAAATATTTTGTGCTCAAGATAACTCCCTCTAAAACCCTTTAATTGATTATGCTTTATTAAAGGGGGAGTATAAAACTAAAATGTTCCAAATTCATGCTTAAATCAAATCCGTTTATCTCCCCAAAAGATTCTAAAATGTTGTTTAATCCGTTGATATAAAAAATATCACGATTATGCTATTTTTGAGGGGGAGGAGACGTGATTAAAATGTGATCAAAAATGTTTAATGATCGTGGTTTGAATCTCATAATGAGCTCGACTCGCCGAACCAATGAATTGACGGAATCAAAGTCAGTATATGTACCATCTCAAGAAACTTGTGATAGATATGCACTTTCATGGGTCTAACCTCCTTTCAAGGAGTGTTTACAACTTCAAGTTAGTTATTAGAGCTAGTTGTCACCTAAAAACCGACAATGGAACTCTTTAACTAGGCAACGTAGCAGGTCTCGTGGGAAATTGTCTATCATGAGCCGATCAATTCAAAAAGTGCAAACTCTACCCTCGATGTGCAGATTTTTGTTAAAATTCATAAGCACATGTGAAGGGGGAGTGTTTCTGAAAATATAAAACTCATGGAGTGACTCAAACATGTTTTCTATCATAAACACTCCGTGAGATTTTCAAGAAAAATGGTTTTATGGCAACATGGGACAGTCATGGAGTTATAAGGTGACTAAGGATAGGTATATTCGTCCTATGATCCCGCGCAGAGTCGGAGGGATCTACCCAAGGACTATACAAATAGTTAGTATTAGAAGTCCTTAGGAATGATTGAAAAAGGAGTAATGTGAGAAAGGAGAAAGAAGGGGTTGAAGAATTAAAAGAAATGTAATGAAAAAGGGTGAAAAGAAATAGCCCTCCATATTCAACCTTAGGGCGTAAAACAGGGTTCAATTCATCGCTACTCTTGGGTTGTCACTAAGTTGACACTGGTATTGAAGACAAAGACGTCATGGACCCAGTGACGCAGTGCACTAAACCTTCTAGCCACTCAATTCCTCTCAAAAGGGATTTGTTTCATTCTCACTGGGAACCCTGCATAATCTATCGGCTTTCTCTTAGAGATTGTTGATATTGAAGAAGGAGACCCTCTCCCTAGTCTCCGCTTAGGAAAACCAAAATGCACTATTGAGTCTAGAGCCACGAGATTCATCAAAAGATCTCATAGGAACACATGACATGACATCGCTTGTTGTTCATCAATAAGGACACAAGTGATATTTCTAGTGTCCTACGCAGATCTTAGCAATCTGCCGTAACATTTATGAGAAGTTTCACATCTCGTGATCTTCAGGATTGAATGAAAACTCCCGCTAGGGTCAACATCAAGCGCCACGGCAGCAGTCACTTGGTAACTCCCGTGGATTACGCTAGTGTGTCTCAAACGGTCTGATCGTGAGGTGATGCTTGGTGTACCTGGCAACACTCATCTGAATAGGTGTACCCTTCGTACATCGCGTTATCTCACTTGTGGGACTCCGGTTCAGAACGGCCCTTGTGAGAATTAGAGACGTGTTTTCACACTATGCTGTTAACACCCTCGAAATTCAAACTTGTAAGTGCTGGAATCCGCTTATTACTAACCTGTTTTTATGTTTTCTTCTTATGGAAGCTCCAGAGCGGATTGATCGTGCAGACTCTCCACATGCTCATACCAACAACACATGAAAGTTCTCATCAAAATCAAAGGCTACTCAAAGTTAAAGATGATTCTTCATCAATGTCAAAGAATCTACAAAGTTTAAAGACTCGAGAACCACATCATTGGTAACCAAAAGACAAATAGAAGTGTTAGCATGGTGGAGAAAGACGTGGAGACACCTAACCAACGAAGCTGACAATGGCAGAAAACCACATTAACTGATCACAAAGCATGAAGGAACAAAGAATCGAGACTATTCTATATCTACACACAAAGTTCAAGCTCGAGAAAAGTAAAGACCTAATCAAGTGGAGCATCTTTTGAATGACCACCCCTTAGGGGGAGATTGTTAGCCTTAATAGTTTTATTAGAAGTGATGGTCATTCACTATTAGGAACTTTGTAACGTGTGTTAGATATCGTGATAGAATAGTCAAAGGGCTCATGGATTGGGCTAAGCTAAATGGTTAGACGTTTAGTTAAGCTAGCCTTGTATAAGTTCATGTAACCCAATCCATGTCTAAGCCCATCTCACGGCCCATGGCCAAGCCTTAGGGCATTATCTCTCTTACTATAAATACCCCTAAAGTATGTCATTTGAGGGGTGTGCTTGAGTGTGTGTGTGTGTTTTTCTTATGAAATATTGTTTTCATCTTCTTTCCTTTATCTCTCTAAACATACATACGAATATCATTCAAGTCACCACTTTCTAACCTTCATCTTTCTTATACGCATAACATACATTTGTTTGTTATACGTGTTTGTGTTGGGTTTGCTTAACATAGTGATAAGGTATACGTGATAAAAGGGGCTTTACAAACATCATAACACCACGAACCTCAAATCTCATATCAACACAGCTCATAAAGTCCAAATCTCATAGACCTCATATAATCAAATCTAAAAAAAATTTACGATCCAATTATGAGAAGCCCATCAGTCCATCGTTCAAATCCAAGTAGTCACATGTAATTTCAAGCCAGAGGCGAATGACACTCATTCAAGAGAAATTTCAATTCTTAAGTATTCCTAATATGAGATAATATTCAGATTTCATAGATCTCAATACTTATGAATCTTATTTTACTAAATGTCGTATATTATCACATATCAAATATCAGATTCGGAGTCAAATAACGTCTTGTGGCCCAACATCATGCTGATCTAAGTCCAACTCGTAGACGCATAGACTAAAACATATCAGTAAAATTCGGCCCATGAAGAGTGACAATAGTTAGGCCCATGTTTAGCTAAGTTGCTACCTGATCAAAATTAGAGCCCATGAATACAGAATAATACACACATAGGCAGCCATGCCCTAATATAATGGATATAAAAGGCATACACCTCACTTAACCTAATCCTTAACAACCCTAATTTATCTCACATTTTTCACGCCCCCATCATATGCAGCTTAAAAAAATCTTCTCACTATTAAACCAAACCCTAAGTGTTCTCATAGTTTAGACCGCCTCACTTCCTAAAAATCAGTAGACAAAAACCATTTCATCTCACTAATCCTTATTAACATTCGAATAACTTGCTTCCTTCAAATCCACGAATCCGAGAAGCCACAGAGATGGCACGGCAGGAACATCAACGCCACTTAATCAAATCAAAGATCAACATAAAGATAACACTTCAACCATGGACAAGCAAGTGCACACATCTTCTTTCCTTAGTTGACCTCGCCACAGGGATGGCTCGAGGATTTGACATGGTTGCGATATAGATCCAAGGACAAAGGTAAGGTTTGTAAATGATTTCATCATTAAGAATACTCGACCAAATGAATGACGATTTAACATAAATCGTTAAAATCGTTTTCATATTCGAATAGTTCAAGAGAAAATTATTTTACTTTTGTTTTCATGTTAAACCGAAAGAAAAGTGGATAAAACGTAATTGTTTTAATCAAACTTTTGTTTTTAGAAAAACAAACATATATCAAGTGAGGAATACTAATTGATCTATGATGTTTGAGGTTCACAAAAAAAATCATGGAAGGATTTGAAGTGTTAGTGACCGAGACTGAGATCGTTTGATTCATTTAGTATAGGTGGGTTTTTTTTTTCTTTTTTTTTTTTTTTAACCGAATGTGAGGAATGTAAGAAACTATACTTGGTTTTGTTCATTCTTCAGAAGTTTCGGATATTCATATGAGGTGTAAGATTCAAACAGATCTGTGATGGATATAGTTCAACAAAAATCTTTAAAAGATTACAAAGTTGGACTTTTCTGAGATCTTGTCATGATTTGAGTTGAGGTGATAGTTTGAGTGTTTAGTATTAGGTTAGGGTAGTTTCTATTGGATGATTGTGTTGGATTTGTTGTTGATATTTTCCTCTTGGACTGATGATGGGATTTCTGAGTCGAGATAGAGTTTATGGTGTTTGGTATTCGGTGTATGTTATTTGTGGTCAAAGGTCTTGTGGTCTTGGGTCTTGTTAGATATTCATCTTTTTCATCATTTCTGTACCAAGTCGCTAGCCAAATGAGTCAAGTCGATAGGATTAGTAACAAGTTGCTACCTGTTTTCAAAGCAAGTCGCTAGGGTCATGAGTCAACTCGCTAGATAAGTCAAGTCACTAGTCAACTCGCTACAGTTGTTGACTCAATTGTCAACAACTCGCTACCAGGTACAAGTCGCTAAATATAAGGTACAATGAACCTGGACACAAAGACAAGTCGCTAACTTGATAAACAAGTCGCTAGTATGATTTTTTGACATTTTTCGATAAATTTTCCGACTAAGTTCCGACCATATGCATATAAACCCAGAAAAATGACAAGACTTGGCTTAGGGGACCAGGAACAACAGGACTTATGACGGTGCGCCTGATTTCTCGTGTGGTGGCATCTTTGCTGATAGGTTAGGGCGAATTGACCAAATGCTGTCCTCTCGAATTTGACCCCACCAGAAGTAATTGGAAGTAAGTAGACGTAGACATAACTAGCTAGGAGGATTAACTAGGTTAGCACCACTCTCCTCTATTGATTTCCCTTTATCCATTTATTTGCTTTATTTTATTCTGCATTAGTAGTTTAATTAATTAAATCCCTATCGAAACTATTATTATTCTGTAACAACTAGACTTAATAATAATCCAACACACATAGCTCTTGGGACGACCTCGGCTTTACCGTTTACTACACTACACACGACCGGGTACACTGCCCGTTAGTGCACTAGGGTAGACCATAGGTATAGCGAGACACTATAAATTTTAAGACCTGGTCAGTAAAACCTGCATCAGATTGTCATGATTTTCTTCAATTATGAGTATGAGATGTGAGCATGCGGTTATGAATTGACATCTTTTGATCATCAGCTGCATCCGAGACCTCTCTTCGACCATCAGCTGCAACTGTCATAGGTTCCTGCATAAGACAGTTAGCAATAAAATGAACGAAAGTGTCTTTGTTCACTTTCGTTGAATATGGTTGCAAGAACCATGGTTTCCCGTTGATGAGTATAAATACTGCCTGTGATCAGGCAGAATTCCTAAGAATCTCCTTGACAGGGTTTCGCAGCTTATACTAGCCATTCTCAAACCAGAGCATCTCAAAGTAGACAATATCGGAAGGATGAATCACCCATTGGGATTCACTGATTAATGAGAAATTGATTTGAAACACAATCGCGTATTGCTGAATAAAGAATTTTTGCAATACAATGAGAGTTTTATGAACAAGATCAAGTTTCAATCACAAATACTTTTGTTTAAAAATTTATGCGCACTCGATGTGCTTGAAAACAATAGTTGAGCACATCGAAGGGTTTTCCAAAAGTATACGTCAATTCATTTCCTGGAACAAGGTTGATTCAAAAGTGAATCGCCCCATCGTTTCTTTCCAGTTGTCACAAGTTTGATCCATGATGGATCTCACATGTCACCCACCAAGAGCTTGTTTGATGTTGGCTCTAGAAGGATTTCCATATTCATTGTGAATACTTTACATATCACTAAGATGTTCTGGCAATACTGATGCAGGATTTCTGACCAGGTTTTAATATTTATAATTGTCTCGTTTACTTATGGTCCACCTTATGCACTCACGGGCAGTGTACTCGGTCGCGTGTAGTGTAGTAATCGGTAAAACCAAGGTCGTCCCAAGATCTATGTGAGCGGATTCTTTATTAAGCCTATGTGTCACTAGTTTTAACTGGTTTGAGGTTGAAATGATTAATTAACTAATAAGCAAGAAATAAATGCGTGAAATAAATAGAGGTTTTGATTAATAGAGGGAAAGTGTGTTAACCTAATTACTCATCCTATCGTGTAATGTTCATATTTTATTACTTCCAATTGATTTAAGTGGGGGTTTAAGTCGCTAGGACAGCATTTAGTCAATTCGTCCTAACCTATCAACAAAGGCTCATACCCGACGTCAAAGGTTTACCCCTTGGGAGTCGAGTGGTTTTTAGTCGCCTAAGCCAAGTCATTAAGTACCCTACATGCAAGATTCAAAATAATGAGTGCCCGGGCGCTAGCATCTTAGACGCTCATCCCTAACTTCTTAAGTTCATCCAGACAACCGTTGATCATTTGGTCAGTTCGCACAAGCGAGGAAGGGTCTTCAGTTGGAGTGATTCCTCCTTTGGATATGGCTCCGTATGCTCCGAATGATCTGCCTTTGGAACCCTCTTCACGTTCTCTGACTTTTAGTTGTGAGTGAATGATGTGAAATGCATAAATTAGGGCTTGTATTTATAGGCACGATCCTAGTTACGGCATAACTTGAGTTGAGAGTTACGGCGTAACTTCAATAATCCTCCAAATAAAACTCTTAGCGAGTTGCAGTAACACTTGGGAAAGGTTACAGTATCTTCACATCTGAAACTCTTTTGGGTAGACTACGGCGTAAAGCTTGTGAGGAGTTACGGCGTAGTTGATGGAGGCGCGAAATATTTCTTGACCTAGATGATTACGACGTAACCTTAATTGAGAGTTATGCCGTAATTGTTGTTAAGTAGGCAATCCAAGATAAAGTACTGGCTACGACGTAATGTGAGAGAATAAGTTACGCTGTAGCTTCTTCATGACTAGCATACTATCATAATCCATTAGGAAAATCTCCAAATCCGCTTCTCTTAAGCTCCAATGCTCATAATTTACCTCAGGGCCGGTCCTGACATTTTTGATGCCCGGGGCGAGGCTATTGCAAGATGCCCCAACTAAATATTATCCATCTAAATCGCACTATCTATCTTACTCCCTCCGTCCCAAAATTATTGTTCATAGGTAAAAAACACAAAGTTTAAGAAAACATCATCATTACAGCTTTCTCTTTCTTAATTTTTTCACAAAAGACAGTTTTATCTTTAACCAATTAATTTATAACTTTTTTAAAATTTGTAATCATAACCTCAAAAGAACGTTAATATGAGACTATAATGCGAAAAGAAAATATGGACTATAAATATGAGACGGATGGAGAATATATTTAGGACCTTATAACTATAATGCGTTTATGCAACATAACATCCTTGTTAACTCGTGGAAACAAGACATAATTATATATAACCGATCTCTTTATCCATTTAGTGTGTGTTAACTCGTGAAAATTGGACGAAATTTAAATCGATCTCTTTGTTGATCTACCAATTGAGACAGTTTTGAAAACTGAATAAATGTATAATCTACAAACTACTTTAAAATGTAATAACAAAGTTAAAAGCCATCAAGTATTTGAAATATATTATAAATAATAATTAAATTGCATATGTTTAACTTATTTGTCTTTTTCTATTTGTTACTACTAAAATACTAATGTAAGCTTAGAGCACTCGGTGTCCTAGTCGTCACCACTCGCCCGTCGCCACCACTCCGCGGTCAATTAAAATTATTTCGCTTTTGACCAGGGTATCTACGCGCCGTCGCTCGTCGTTGCCAAGTTTATCGTGGTGACGACGAGTAAACCTTTCTGACAAAAGTGATTATACCGTTTGAATTATTCAATTTCTATCCGTTTAAGAGGTTGAGGTGGGTCCCAAATGAAGAGGTTGAGGTTTGTTATGAGTGAGAAAGGGGTTTGTTGTGGTTAAGCAAGTTGTGGAAAATGGGATCTTTGATGTGGCGCTTGTGCGGCGAACGCCTAACCTTCGTTTTGACACCTAGTGCTCTTATAAGTTTGAAGTCAAAAAATCAGAATCATATATACTTTTGGAAATTGTTAAATGAATATTTACATGAAAGAAACAAAACTATAGTACAAGTCTTTCTCTCTCTACTATTAGACAAATCAGATTCCTTTATCTTCTTCGTCAAAACACCATTCTCACTGGAAAAGTTTAACCACCATATTTGTCGCCGCTTTTAACTTCTTTTTATGAAGATGATGTTTTGTTTCACCAATATCCGCCGCTATTCTACCAGGCACCGTTTTTTCACCACAACACCATCTGCATAAAATTTAATCGATTCATAACACCAGAAATATGATGCCCTCGATTTGTTTGATGCCCTGGGCGGTCGCCCAGCTCGCCCAGCCCCAGGGCCGGCCCTGATTTACCTGAAAGTGAAATATAAAGGAATACAAGCGTAAATTCATTTAAATGATATAAAATACAAGCATTATCGGATGAAATTGACACTTAAACGTCAGGACTATTTGATGTTATCAAATACCACAAGGATAATGCTTAGGACTCTTAATATATTTTCTTACATTTCACGGTGTATGAAACATCAAGTATATTGAAAAGTGTGTCCTAATGAGATTTATTGATGATCTCTTGGCTCTAAACTCAATAGTGCACTTTGGTTTTCCTATGCAGAGACTAGGGAGAGGGTCTCCTTTTTCAATATCAACCATCTCTAAAAGAAAGTCAATAGATTACATCGGTTCCCCGTGAGAATGAAACAAGTCCTTTTAAGAGAACTTGAGTAGCTGGGAAGTTAAGTGCGGATCGCGTCCTTTGGGTCCATAACTTATTGTCTTCAATCCGAAGCGTTACCTTGGTAACCACCGTAATGCATATGTATTGAATTTCGCCAGTTTAAGGTTGAATATTTGGAGGGCTATTTCTTTTCACCCTTTATCTTTATATTTCTTTTTTATTCTTCAACCCCTTCAAGCACTTCACCGGACTTCATCACTAGAACCTTGTTGGGTTTGTTCCAGTCCTAGCTCCATCTCAGTAGGCACTCTTCCCTTATTCTCATTTTTCTCATTTTTTCATCATACCTAAGGACTTCTACACTATCTAGTGGATTGTCCCCGGTATATATCCCTCAGCTCTGGCAGGATCGTGGGAACTAATACCTAACCTTACCATCCTTATAACTCCACTAAATTAAATGCAAGGTCGGTCTTTTTGATGTACTTCCATAATCGCCAACAGTAACCATTCGCTCCCCCTCAATATGTGCATCGATATACGAAAGAGTTTAGCACATATTAGAGAGAGCCTACACTTTGAGTCAAAACGATCACATTTTACCAGATTTCATATATAAATCACATTCTCTCCCCCGATCAAAAATTTCAAACCCTTTGAGATTTGGGATCCCAAGTGATTTAAATAAATTTAGAAAATGTGGGAGAAAATGTGGTCTGATTTAATACATGTACTGATAACAGAACATTTATGTGCTCTCATCAATCTATGAGGGAGGGTGTTAGTGTTAGATATGATAGATACTGAACAATTGAACATAGACACATAACAACAAAATTGTATCATTCACTACTTATCCTGCACAAAGATACGTTAGGTGGTGGAAACACATAAGCTGCTTCAGTTGTTGCTGTAAAGATGGAAGAAACATCTGTTGATGCAGTAAGACCTCTGAAGTTGTATATATCATGCAAAATATCCACATAGTTCTGAAATATTAGGTTCCTTTTCTTCTTTTGTCGATCCAAAATATAGTTACCTCTTTCCCATAAACACAAAATCATAAACCGCAAAATCGATCATCCAATTTTGTGGGAGTGTGAACGGAACATTCTCATAAACCATGTTATCTGGATAATGTTAGTCAACCCGATAGACATACATACATATATGGTGGTCGATAAATACCCAAACAACAATCGACTAATAAAAGTCAGTCCAACAACGAAAATCATTCAATCAGATCATACAAAGGAATGAGGATTATATGTGAATATCAAACTCAAATCATCTAATCCTAACAATCATATCCTATCAATTCAAAGTTGGCAAACACCTTGGTTTATTAATTATAAGATGATTAAATAAGCCCGTTAGATGACATAAATTTGAAACACTCTCCCCCTCAATCAATGACCCGTTTTATGAAAAGTTTAAAAGAGCTGAAGTCATTGATTGAGTGTCAAATTTTATGAAAACTCCAAGTCTGATTGATTTTCAAACAACTCATTTTCCACCATTTTGGAAAACATATATTTTTCTGAAGAATCTTAGAAAGAATAATCATTTGTTTCTAACAACTGTCTTTTTGGCGACGTGTTTTCTGCATTTTGAAGAGCGGGTTGCGCATCTGAAATAATGGCAAACCATTTTAGGCATGTTTTGAAAACATTTTGAACTTCTGCTCGAGCTTCATCTAAAGACCCGTGTCATTATTGAATAACATTTCTAGGTCCGTAGATATTATCGATACCAGAAGACATGACTTGAAAAAACTATTTTTGGTATTTTCTAATTTTATGATTTTTATGGATTTTTATTGGTTTTATATATTCTGTTTACAATTTGGCATAAGATATGTACAAACTATATTATTTAATTTAAGAACATGTTGATATGAGTACCAAGATAAGGATATCATTCAGCACATAGTAGAAGACAGTAGTCAACATCTCTTAAACGTTCACAACCAAAGCTTTCGAGGCTCCTGAAAAATCTTCTGAACTTGAGCCTTCTCATTGTGAAGCTTTGGTATCTTCCCCGCAAACCGACAATCTTCGTATTGAGACCACTTTCCCCAAGTAGTTGAAGTGAAGCAAACAGTCTCATTGTATGAAGCTCAAAAACCAGAAGTAAACGATAACACCAAAGTAATGGGTTGAAGCACCGATCTTTCTCTTCATGTTATCAATCTCGGAATAAATGATTAAGCTCGATCACATGAACTCATTGCATCCCCGATGTACATTACTCTGCGGTTTTGAGCAATTGTCTATTCAGGGGAACAATATATCAACATCTTCATTTCACCAAATGCATTCCAGTTATCTTACATATAACAACTCAATCCATAATGTACACATGTACCCAACACAAGTCGAAATGATAACACCAAGGTAAGCTAGTTACACCCGATCATCTACGCGATATCAACTCCGGAATACATGATTAAGCTCGATCACGCTAACCTATTGTGCATCCCTGATGTACACATATCTCTCCCCTGATGGTTGCGATCTCATCGGAATCAGCATAACATTGTGTACATGAAGCATTAACCGGAAGCACTTTACCATAAATTATATCAACTCGTAAGAAGATGTCGATAAGCAATATCATCTCATGCACGAAATATTCTTCTCATGTTTCTTCCCACTGAAAGCTGAAGTAATACATACAAAAGTGTCAAGAGACCACTTCCCCCAAATAGTTTGAATAATACACCACAAGCCACGAGTTAAGACATTGAGTTTCTCTGCGGTTATGACATTTTTCTTCCCAGAATAACTTCAATAAAGAAGAAGTATTAAGCTCATCATGTGTACTCGTTATGCGTTTAGATGTATGTCTCCTTCCCCCTTGCTGGTTTTGATACCTCAGAATCAGAAACACATTATACACCCATATACTTGAAATCTTGTGAGAAGAACACAATTAGCTCAAATGTATCTTGTGACAATCAACAACTATAGAAACTCTCTCTGAATATCTTTATCAACCCATATGTAGACAATTTGAAGTGACCACTGATGAAGCAAACCCGATATACCAAACTTGAAATTGAAGTAGAATTCCCCATTCTTGTGACTCAAGCTTGCACTAATGTTGGAAGAACGGTGTAGAGAATATATGCTCCAAGCAAATCTCTAAGTACTCAATACTCAATCAAAGTATGAGACATTAACACCTCTTACGATTATCCACAACGGCATCTGTGTGTGACACTGAGTACTACAACATAACTCCTTAAAGTGATAGTTAAACAGGTCTTCAACCATCCACCCCGACTGCTGGTAACTAGATAAACCAAGTCTTCAACTCAAATTCTTAACCACGAGCAAGTTATCATTGAAAGTCATGCATCTAACCAACCCCGACTTCAAGATAAAGTAAGAACATGCCTTTGTGAAAGTCAACTTCAATCTCAAATAAGTGATACCCGACAACTCCTCAAGTCACAATTAGTGTCAAATGCCCAACCAGTGAATGAAGATAATCTAATGGACATTTAGTTTATTCACACTTCTCCCCCTCAAAAGTTGCATATGAAGTTGCCATTTTTGATTGAACAAGTGGATAAGAATATACCAAATGTACGTGAGATCCACTTGATGACCAGAATGTATATGGTAAAGCATGAAGCTCGCGTGATGGATAATGGTGATGAGAATAATATTCAGCGGTGAGAATTATCTTCATCCGAAGATGCTTACTCAAACCGCGACGCTTCTTTTCTTGGAGGAACGGGCCTCAAGTGTTATCTTCATGCACGCTTCATAATAATATATCATAATCGAGGCTTGAATGAAGTG
>OU343219.1:225415385-225541794 GCA_910596185.1 Chrysanthemum makinoi | reverse complement strand
ACAACCTCATCAGGGACTACTGATGGTTCTTCATCAGGGACCTCTGATACACCAATGTCATGAGTTTCATTAGGAATTCTCTGACTTGTTCTAGGGACTGATGAGAATCTATTCTCATCAAAGTTTGCATCTCTTGATTCAATTATGGAGTTAATTGAAACAGATTCATTAGGTTCAATAACATAGAACCTAAAAGCCTTGGAATGCTCAACATATCCAACAAAGATGCAGTCAATGCCTCTTTCACCCAAAGTTTTCAACTTTGGATCAGGGAGTCTTACAACAACCCTACAATCCCAAACCCTGAGATAGTTCAGGTTGGGTTTCCTTTTAGTCCAAACTTCATAAGGGGTAACCTTATTCCTTTTGTTGGGAACCCTATTTAATAAATACCAAGGTGTTAACATAGATTCACCCCAGAACCCTTGACCGATCTGAATAGGACAACATGGAATAACCATCTCCTTGATTACCACTGTTTTTTCCTTTCATAAATGCCATTTGCTTTGAGGAGTATAGGGAGCGGTCGTTTCATGGATTATACCATGGTAAGAAAGTACAAAGTCTCCATGTACTCACCTCCCTATCGAGTCCTTAATCTTTTTTTGATCGAGGGGACCCAAGTTGTAATTCAACTTTAGTTTTAAACACTTTGAATTTATATAATGCTTCATCCTTAGTATCTAACAGATAGACATAACAAAACCTAGAAGCATCATCAATAAATGTCACAAAGTATTTCTTATTCCCCAAAGAGGAAGTGGCATGCAAATCACTTGCAATTAAACGTGTATTAGCTCAAGAGCTTAGTTTCACGTTTAACACCTTGAAAAGGTTTCTTAGTTATTTTGGTCAACATGCAAGTTTTGCACTTCTCAGTGTCTGTAACATATTGGATTTCACATACACATCATAACATAAACAAAGTAGGCGTAGAAGATGAGTTTAGAGAGAGAAAGTTAGAGGTTTAGGAACTTTAGTGAGAGAAAGAAAAATCTTATTATGAGCTCCAACTCTCTACCTTGGGAGGTAGAGAGTATTTATAGTCTTATAATAAAACGCCACCGACGGCGGGGTGTGGATCGGGCATACGATGGGTAAAGACCCGTCCGTCCTCCACGGTGTTACTTAACTAAATACTACATAACATTAAATAACTACGACTCGAGCTTTCTAACGATTACATATACTTGAGGTGACCGACACTTTAACTACTTGATTTTCGAAATCCTAACAATCTCCCTAAGGGGAGGTCACCTCAAACACACATTAAAATTACATAGAATACAAACAGATATTTCATTGAGATAGTTCTTGAATTCTTGTTCATGTTCTTCGTTTCGTAGCTCGTAGTCTTTGATTCTTCATTTTTTTGCATGTTTGGATAATCTAAGTGGAGGTCTTTAAGCGATCCACGTGATAATGAGTTTTGAGTCACTTTGAAATCATCACCATATTAAATCTCGACTCATCCATTGTGGTGTTGGTATTATGTGATGTTGTGACTTTTGGACCGACATGCTCACATTCTGGTTTATGATATATTCTTATCGAGTAGCGAAGCTTTAGTAGATTCATGATATTGGGCAAGCGAAGCATGGAGTGAAAATATCGAGTCATTGATGCACTAATCATGATTTCTTTGGAAATGAATGTGTTGTGTGAGCATGCGGCTATGAATTGACCGCTCCATTCGATCAAACATTTGCAAACGTCGGGTGTTCTCGCATAAACATTAGCAATAAAGTGCACAAAAGTGTCTTTGATCACTTTTGTTGAATTGAGGTACACGGCCCACGGTTCCCCGTTGATCATTACAAGTGCACTTTGTGATCGTATAATTCGAAGAATTTCCTTGACAGGGTTTCGGTACACTGCTCTAGCTGTTCTCAAACCGGAGCGTCTCAAAGAAGACAACGCGAGTGAGTGAACCAATGAAATGAGATTTCGATTGATGAAAAGAGATTTGAAAAACAATCATGTATTGCTCAATAGAAATTGTTTTGCAATACAACGAAGGTTTTAATGAAAATCAATTATCAATCATAAACCCCTTTTATTTTGAGAAATATAAGTACGGTCGATGTGCTAAAGAAAAGATTTTTTAAGCACAACGACCGGTTTTCAAAGGTATCCGTCAATCCATAACTTGAACCAGGATTGATTCAAAATTTTGAATCGCCCCATTGTTTTGTTCGGTTGTCACATGGTTGATCTATTGGATAGATCTCACATGCCACCTACCAAGAGCTTGTTTGATGTTGGCTCCCGAAGGCTTTCCATCTTCATTGTGAATATGTATGCATATCACTCAGATGTTCTGCAATACCACAAGGATAATGCGTAGGACTCATAAGATATAATCTCTCTTTCCACATTGTGTGAAACAGAGAGTCTTCATTGAAAGTGTCCTAATGAGATTTATTGATGATCTCGTGGCTCTAGACTCAATTGTGCATATTTAGTTCCTATGCCGGAGACTAGGGAGAGGGTCTTCTTCTTCAATATCAACAATCTCTAAGAGAAAGTCGATAGATTATGTCGGTTCCCCGTGAGAATGAAACAAGTCCTTTTAAGAGGAACTTGAGTGGTTTGGAAAGTTGAAGTGCAGTGCGTCCCTGGGTCCATGACGTCTTGTCTTCAATACCGATGTTACCTTGGTAACCACCAGTAGTATATGAATTGAACCCGGTTTCTGCCCTAAGGTTGAATTAATGGAGGGCTATTTCTTTTCACCCTTTTTCACATTCAATTCTTTTCTATTCTTCAACCCCTTGCTTACGAAACTTCATAACTAGAACCTTGTTGGGTTTATTCGAGTACTAGCTCGATTTAGTCCACTCTTCCCATATCTCATTTTCTCCTTTTATCATCATACCTAAGGACTTCTAATACACAGTGAAAAAGTAGAGTTGGTCGGTCTTTTGGTATAGTTCTTCCGCCTTGAAACCAATTGAAAACCATTTGAAAATCAATCAAGATACTTGTGATATTGAATCAAGGCATTTTGTATCTTAATTGTTTTGATATTTTAGAAATGCTCCCCCTCAACATATGCATAAAGATTCAGAAATTTGTTTAGCACATGGAGGCAAGAGATCTTTGAAATCGTTAGATTAAGAATGAAAGGTCCAATCTTTTGATTAACATTTTCTAAAATGATCATCATCACTTCCCAATCAATTTGAGTAGATAAAACATTTTGAGGAAGGATGAGGTTTTCAAAATTTTGCTCCCCTCAATATGTGCCTCGAAGTTTGAAAGAGTTTTGCACATATTAGAGGGACCCTGCACTTAGAGACAATTCAATCACGTTTCAATAATTTGAGGTTTAAAGTAGATGCTCCTCCTCAACATGTGCATGGAAAATTTGAAATCGTTTGTCACATGCGGGGAGGAAGACATGCTAAACACTTATGAAACCATTTATCGAATTATGAGTTTAAATCCAATTTAAATCACAAATTCTCCCCCGATCACAATTATCAAATCATTTGAGATTTGTGATTTCTGTAGATTTAAATTGATTTTGAAAGCTTTTAAGGAGAATTGTGACTTGATTATGAAAATGTTTTAACTGATAAGGATCAGATTTTGAGACTTTAAACTCCATTGATTAAACATGCATAATTATCTTTTGAAAACATAATAATAACCAAGGTCTTGAACCAATTGTGTAAAATATTGTAAAACATTTAGAGTAGACCTTGCTCATTTAAGTGCTAATTGTTTGAAAAGAACACTTTTTGATTTAATTGAAAAATCATTCTCCCCCTCAATCAATGAGGAAAGTTGTTGATTGATGGATTGAGATTTTGACACTTGATAAGTTCTTTTGATTTTCAAAACTAGAGTCCGAAGTGTTTTCAAAACAATTGAGTTTTCATAAGATTGCAAATATTTTTTCAGAGGAATCATTAGAAGGAAAAATATTTGAATTTAAACATTTGTCTTGTTAATGACAAACATTTGTTTTAGAATCAGAGCATTAGGTTTGAAACATGAGATAAAGCATGGCTCTATTCTTTCTTTGAAGCGGTTATCTTACTGAAATGACAATAAACCATTGTTTTACTTTCTCCCAAAAATATTTTTTTGATTTTTTTGAAAACATTCGAACAACATCTAAAGTCCCGTGTCATTCTTTGAATGACAGCACAAATACCGTAGATATTATCTAATCGAGGAAGAAAAAAAACATGACAAAAAGACAATAATTTTTTTTTTTTTTTTTTTTTTTTTTATATATGGATTTTTGAAAGTTTTATATTTTTCTATTTGCTTTTTGAATAAATATATACAAAAAGATGGATGAAGAAAGACCTTTACTCCTCGTCTTTCTCAGAAGGCGTTTGAGTGTTTTCGGTTGAAGGCTTTTCAAGCCAAGTGAGTGGAAGAATAAACTCAAACGTTCTCTTGGAAGAGCTTTGGTGAAGATGTCGCTAAGCGGTATTCGACTTCACAAAATAGAGTTCCACCACATCGTTTTCCACTTGCTCCGATGAAATGATGTCGAGATGTCGATGTGCTTTGCTCTTGAGTGTTGAACGTTGTTGCATGAGAGAGCAATGATACTTTTATTATCACGATACGAGAGGGATTTTGTTGAATTCAAAGCCATAGTCGGATAATTGGGATCTCATCCATAGGATTTGAGCACAACAAGATGACATGGCTATGTATTCACCTCTGTAGAGGAAATAGAAGTACTCATTTGCTTCTTTGAAGACCAGCTCACAAGCTTATCACCTAAAAAATGAGCACCTCGGCGTGCCGGCGTGTATCTTGACATCCTCCATGATCGGCATCGCATAGAAATTGTTAGTGACATAAAATTGTCCGGTGTCCTTGGGTACCATAGTCCCATATTGATGGTTCCTTGGAGATACCAAAAGACCCGTTTAACCGTTTCAAGGTGCTTTTTAGTAGGATTAGCCTGATATCTAGCACACATGCACACATCAAACAAGATGTCGGTTACGCTAGTCGCTGGCCAGGGTACATCGAGGATCCAATCATACTACGATATTTTGTTTGATCTACCATGATCCCTGAGTGGTCCTCATCCGAGAAATACGCGTTCAATCATGGGAGTGTCAACGGTGTCACATGAAACAAATCCAAATTTCTTTAAAATCTCATTTGCATATTTAGATTGATTAATAAAAATGCCTCCGGGACTTTGTGAAATTTGTAATCCCAAGAAAAATGACATTTGTCCCATCATTGACATTTGAAATTTTGAGCCCATTTCATTTGAAAAACGATCACATTCATTGGGGTCAGTCGAGGCAAAGATAATATCATCAACATAAATTTGAACGTGAATTAAATTGTTAGGAATTAGAAATTCCAGGTATTAAAGAGTCGGTCACCTCAAGTATATGTAATCGTTAGGAAGCTCGTAGTCATAGTTATTTTATGTTAAGTAGTATTTAGTTTTGTAACACCGTGGAGGACGGACGGGTCTTTACCCACTGTATGCCTGATCCACAGCCCGTAGGTGGCGCTTGTTTGTAAGAAACTATAAATACCCTCTACCTTCCAAGGTAGAGGGTTGGAGCTCAATACCATTTTCTTTGTTTCATAGTTCCCAACTCTCTTCCTTTCTCTCACTAGAACTTTCTCTCTCTAACATACTTATACGCCTACTTTGATTATGGTTTAGAGTGTTTGTGAAATCCAATATCCTACAATTGGTATCAAGAGCCATGGTTTGATCACTCATCTTTCATGCTCTTTGTTTTGGTGGATTTCATAAGGTTTTTGGGGTATTAAGGGTTTAGGAGAGTTTGATTCATTTGGACAAATTCTAGTGTTAAAGTTTGAATTTTGCTTGTACTTTTGTGTTTAGGATCATCATATGTGTTTATGTTTTGAATTGGAAGGCTTAAATCATTGTGGTTTGGTTGTTTTGGATTGATAAAGTAGTTATTTGTGAAAGAAGTTTGGCTAGCGAGTTGAGTCTCGGACTTGTTTTCTTCAAAGCGAGTTGCTTTGTTATTTGATCACGAAGTTGGTACATGCGACTTAGCTGTTTAGCGAGTTGATCTTTATGCGACTTGGGTTCTAAGCGAGTTGTTTCTTTAAGCGACTTGAGATCTATAGCGACTTAGCTATTTAGCGAGTTGTAGCGCTAATTAGTGAGTTAATTTAGCGACTTAGTGTTCAAGCGAGTTGATTGTGTTGCGAGTTGATACTAAAGCGAGTTGGCTATTTAGCGACTTGATTCATTAAGCGAGTTTATTGTGTTGCGAGTTGATACTAATGCGACTTGGCTATTTAGCGAGTTGATTGGCTTAGCGAGTTGTGTGTTTAGCTACTTGTTCATTTAGACTTGTTACTTCTTCGTGATACATTCTTACGGTTGTTCTTTTGGTTTAGTAAAATCCCGTGAAAGAATCAATTTCTTGGTTTAATCAAAGAATAGTAAAATCCGTAGAATTTGTTATCATGTCTAACATCGTTCCTACAATGCTCTTCGTCAGAGTGAGGATGTTCAAGCTGGTTCGGATACTCGTCCACCCATGCTTGACAGGCCGACTATGACTCTTGGGCTCAACGAATCAGATGTAATCTTGTCTTGGAAAGGAAAATGGGGTCAACATTCTCAAATCGATTGATGAAGGACCGTATCGAGTTGAGACTACAAGGGACATAATTGATACCTGCTGAAGATGGAACATTGATTTCTGGAATGGGCAGGACCAAAGATGTATGATGAGCTCAATGATAAGGAAAAGAAGAGATTCGATGCAGATATCAGGGCTTCTAACATCATATTGCAAGGTCTTCCTAAAGACATATACAAGCTTATCAACCACAACTTGAAGCAAAGGCTGTATGGGATAATGTCAAGATGCTTCTCGGGTTCAATTAACTATGGAAGACAGAGAATCACAACTCTATGATGAATTTGAGCACTTCAAGATGAAACCGGATGAGAGTGTCTATGAGTACTATGTGAGATTCCATAAGCTTGTGAATGACATGAGGAACATCAGAATGACCATGCCTAACATTCAATTGAACTCAAAGTTTGTAAACAACATGAATCCCGAATGGCACAAGTTTGTCACATCTGTGAAGCTCACTAAAGGATTGAAGAATACAAACTATGAGCAACTCTATGCCTTCCTTCTTGAGAATGAGAGACATGCTATGTTTGAAAAAAGGATTCTTGATCGGTTCAAAACCAACGAGGGAGAGACAAGCTCATCAAATGATTCAACTGCTTTCTACTCAAACATTGGAATTACCACCAAAGCATCTCAAGTTATACCCATGGGTGATGGCAATCACAAACTCATTCCTAATCCAATTTCAAACAAGGCGATGCCGATGCACCGTGGGAACTTCATTAATCAACTGGCTCTTATGGTTAAACAAAACATGACTCTCTCCCACACCAACCAATTCACACCAACAATGAAATCTGCTTCCAATCTTCACAATCATGCTCTAGTCGAGAGATGGGAAAGTCATGGTGCAACCATTCGGAAAACGGTATGATCGAGGGAAGAGGTGGAGTGGTAGAGGTTATGTTGCAAATCGAGAATCGGGAAGGAATGGAAATCAAGGTCAAGCTAAGCCTATCAAATGCTATAACTGTAGTGGTGAGGGACACATTGCTAGGGCGCACATCTCCAGCGTCCACAAAATGCAATACTTGAGGATAAGATGTTGCTAGTGCAAGCTCGAGGACAATGGTGCTGCTTTGGATGAAGAAGAGTTGTTGTTTCTTGCTGAGGGCAATGCCAAGACCTATGATGCAGATGTGGATGAGTATCCAATTCAGGAGATAGGTCACAATCATCAGAATGCCTTTCAAGTAGGGTGATGCATCGACTCGATGTTGATGATGGACCTTCTGCACAAACAATTTTCATGGCTAGCATTTCTCCAATGGTCTCTCCTAAGGTCTCATCTTCACCACAAGCTGGTCCATCCAAAGACAAACTCATTTCTGAGGTACTAAAACTATATGATGATGGCTTGATGTGCAAAAGATGCATGACAAAGTACAATCAACTGAAACTATTGAGTCAAATATTGAAAATATGGGTAATATCAATGTTGTCCCATATGATCAATATGTGAAACAAAGTGAAAGTGAAGTTGTACCAAGTGATGCATCTTCTCAATCAACGATGACTATGTTTTTGATGAATACACCCATGTGCCTCGATGATTCTGTTATCTCTGAACTGAATGCCTATAAAGAACGTGTTGCTATTTATGAACAACGTGCAAAATTTTGAGTTGACCACCCTGTGGCGAGGAAATGGATGACCAAATGCGTACAACTATTAGAAAAAGTAATTTTAGAGAAGAAGTATTAAAACAAGAGTTAAATTCCTTACAAGAAAAGCTTTCAAAAACCGCTAAGCAAAAACAAGAACTTCAAGAAAATGTTAAAATGCTTAAGCAAGAATTTCATGCTAAGGAATCAAAACTTTTGAATGATTTTTCTAATCTAAAACTTTGAAAAACAAGCTTGAAAATAAGTTGTACATACAAGGGAACACCATTAATTTGCTCACATGATCACTAAGCATAGAGTCTTAAGCGATAAGCATAGCATTCCCCCTGTTGAGGAACCAAATCCAGAGGTCATTAAAAAGGCTAGAAATGCTCATAAGGTACTCTATGATGGCAATGAAATCCTTAAACCTAGACAGAAACCTAGTTGCGTTGAGTGCTCTGAGGAAGATAAGAAATCAGATGAAGTCACTAGGGAAAGGATGAACAACAAGTTAGATGATCCAATATGTAAAGAGAAGAAAATAATTATCACACCCCATGATTACAAGAAGGAAAATTGGATTTCCTTAAACAAGTTTAAGCCTCAAACGTTGTTAACACCGAACAAGTGTTACGGAAAAGGATTTAGATAAGCAAAAGCAGAAATCTTGTTGAAACAAACCCCCTTTAGGAAAATGCCTAGGTGTGTATCCTCCCAATACACCAATGCATTTAGTTCCTAGAACTATTGCCACTAAAAGCAAGACCTTAATCAGTCAATATGTTATTCTTCAACTATTTGTTGATTTTGAGAAAACTTGTAAGAAAAGGATCACACCCTTTGGGATAACTGAAGGGGAAAGGGGTTTTGAGCAAACTAAAGAATGCTATTTAAGCGAGGTCATGCCTTTCTTCAAACTACTAAAAGATCATTTTGAGAGTCTTAAAAAGGGGATAAGTTTAGATATTAAAGGAATGGAAAAGGAATTTGATGCAATGATAGTTGAGGTTAGTGACTATGAGCGAGCATTAAAATATAATGAGATTGAGAGGAAGAACTTGCATACCTTGAATGAGAATCTTATTTCTAATGTATTGCTCAAGATGTGTTTTACACTTTACTAATTGCTCCATTAATGCTTCTCAATTTCATGAATTATCTGTTGCTCTGAAAGTCTCCCATGATCGTGTCATTGAGCTTGAAAAGATTAATTCGAAACTTAATGAGAAAATTGATCAGGATGATCACGATAATTTGGTAAACATCTTTCTAAACTAGAAGTTGAACATTTTGATTTACAACTAAAATATCAACATCTAAAAAAAATGTTAAAACCTCAAATATCAAGGCATCCTTGGATGCTCGAATTTGATGCGATTTTTTGAAATTAGCAAAGCGTGATGAACAGATTCGAGCTCATTGTAACACGATCAGAAAGTTGAAAGCCCAAATCTCTCAATTAAAGGGTGTAAAGAACAATGTGACTGGATCCCAAATGCCTCCTCCTTTAGATTCTAAGTACTCTCAAACTTTTCATCTTCAAAACTTAGTTAATGCCTTACAAAAGGAAAGCGAGAGTTTTCTAGAAGAAAATGAAAAAGTTAAACGACACTTTAAAGAGTTATATGATTCAATGAAAGTCACTCGTGACCAAAACAACGAAAAATAACGTCTTTACAAAAGGAAATTGAGAATCGAGAAGTCGGGAAATGGGAAAGCTGCCACTTGTTTTAATAAGAATGTTGTTTCAAAGTCACCTTAGGCTGCAAATATCTGTGTGACGGTTAAATATATTCCTCCTCATCTTAGGAATAATGAACTGCTTTTCATGACTATTGTGCTCACCTTAAGGATAGTCTAGAATGTCTCCGTGAGATTGTTGAAGAGGATTTCATTAATAAACCTCTTGATATAGAAATTAGGTTTGCTTGCCTCCAGGCCAAACGATCTCAAGAGCTGCTTGAATGTGTAATTGCAACATGTTCAAAATCCTTAGGTGCAAAAGGCAAAGCCGTGATGCCTTGTTCTATGCCTAGTGCCAAGCATGAAATCCGTTCTATGCCCAATGTTATGAATATCAGTGCTAAGAAAGTGAACTTTAGTGTGCCTGCAAAGTAGCTCAAATCACGAGTCTTAGAAAGTAAACACTAATGTGCCTTCTAGTAGTTGAGATCCTTGCACATCAAGTTAGGGAATGCAAAATTAGATCAACCAACTAATGTTCCCATTCCCTCTAGGGAGTAATCGGTGACATTAAAGCGAGAGGTCAAAGTCTCAAGACAATACAAGGAATGATAGGACCTTGCAAGCTAAGAATGTGCATTGGAAGAGAGTAGAAGACCAATCTAGGAACTTTAAGCTTGAGTTGAATAAAACGAATCGTGTTGATTCTAGTATTAGCCATAGGCGTACTATAATTAATGCGAATTCTGATACTATTTGCAAACCTTGTAATGATGTCGCTTGAATTACATTTGCTAATCATGAATGTGGTGTGAATGCTTTGTCTAATCTTGTCAAATGCCCGATTAAAATTGTTAATGCTAATAATCGTGCAAAGAAGGCAAAAAGAAAGGCAAAAACGAAAGATTGTTAAAGCAGTGGAAACCCACGGGAAGAACATTTATAAAGATAGGTTATTATTGGATACCTTTTGGCCATAAGAATAATCAGTTTGCCCTCAAACTGCTAAGACTATGCCCACTAGAAAATGGATGCCTCTTGGTAGAACTATTCCTTTAAGAAGTGAACATACTTTGAATAGGTCAAATACAAACACCAGCATTGCATCTATTCCCAATGATTCCATTGCTTCTACTTCCGATATGGATGTTTCTATTTCTGATGTGGGTGTTCCAATTCCTGTTACTAACCAAGTGGAACCCATTCTTGCATGGGGATCCCAATTATCGAGTTATCCATTCTTGTTTGTGTTCAACTGCGGATCGTTCAAATCGTTACGTGGTACTGGACTCGAGTACATTCCAAGCATATGACTGGAGACCGGTCGCTGGCTCATGAACCGTGAGCAAATTCATCGGACAGATTAGATTTGGGAATGATCATTTTGGTGCAATTATGGGTTATGGAGATTATGTTGTTGGAAAAAGTGTTATCTCCAGGGTATATTATGTGGAAGGTCTTGGTCATAACTTGTTCTCTGTTGGTCAATTCTGTGATTCTGATCTAGAAGTAGCCTTGAGAAAACATACTTGTTTTGTTAGAGAACTTGATGGTAAGGAACTTTTAAGAGGCTCACGTGGTTCAAATCTATACACCATCTCTATCGAAGATATGATGAAGTCTTCTCCAATTTGCTTGTTGTCAAAGGCTTCAAAAACAAAGTCATGGTTATGGCATCGTCGTCTCAATCACTTGAACTTCGGCACCATCAATGATCTCTCCTGAAAGGACTTAGTTGTAGGTTTACCTAGACTTAAGTATGAAAAGGATCATCTTTGTTCAACATGCCAATTGGGAAAAAGCAAGAAGTATGCCCATAAACCCAAACCTACAAACTCAGTCTCAGAAGTTCTTCATACAATTCATATGGACTTATGTGGACCAATGAGAGTGCAGAATATCTTTGGGAAGAAATATGTGTTAGTTGTGGTTGATGATTACTCTAGATTCACTTGGGTAAAGTTCTTAAGGTCAAAGGATGAAACTCAGGATATCATCATCAAACTCATCAAGCAGCTGCGAGTTCGACTTAACAAAACGGTCAGAATCATCCGAAAAGACAATGGAACTGATTTTGTTAACAAACAACTTGGTGAGTTTTATGAAAGTATTGGAATCAGTCATCAAAGAAGTGTTCCTCGAACTCCTCAACAGAACGGTGTAGTTGAAAAACGAAATCGAACTCTTGTAGAAGCCGCTAGGACAATGCTGATTTACTCAAAAGTTCCAATGTTTCTCTGGGGTGAAGCCATTGCACCTTGCATGCTACACCCAAAATCGATCCCTGATTCACACTGCTCATGGAAAAACTCCATATGAACTTGTCCACAATAGAAAACCTAATCTTTCATTCCTTCGTGTGTTCGGTGCTTTGTGTTATCCAACTAATGATGGTCAAGATTTAGGAAACTTAGAGCTAAGCGGACATTGGAGTATTTGTAGGCTATGCACCAAACAAAAAGGGATACCGAATCTACAACAAAAGAACCCGAAACATCATGGAAACAATAAACGTTACGTTTGATGGTGACGGTCAAATGGCTCTGGACAATTCGATTCACGGACCAACTTCAAAAGCAGTCCCATTGGTTCATCTCTTGTACCAAACTCCTCATCAGCAACTCCATATGTACCTCCTCAGAAGATGATTTAAAGAAATTGTTTGATCCAATGTTTGATGAACATTATGAGCCAAGTAACAATGATATATCCCAATCAACGGTTGCTTCTATCCTGTGAATGAAGTTAACCCTTCAACTCTATGTCATTAAGTCAAGAAGCTGCTGGCGACCAATTTGTTCATCAACAAATCATCAATCATCAAGTGTACATCATGGAAATGTTTGCTCGATCAATGATGAAGTTAATCCCTTTGCTACTCAGAAGATGCTCCATTTGAAAACATATTTGCTCTGAATCATCATCGAACCATCTTCACATGAGACATCGACTCTGCTACTTCAGTCCCTCAACAACAACCACATGAACACCTCAGAAAATGGACTCACGATCATCCATTGGACAACATCATTGGAAATCCCTCTCGTCCAGTATCCACACGAAAACAACTTGCAACCGATGCCTTATGGTGCTTCTTCAACTCCGACTCTCTAAGATCGAACCAAAAGATGTTAAAACCGCCATGAATGAAGCACAGTGGTTCAATGCCATGCAAGAAGAAATTCATGAGTTTGATTGACTAGATGTATGGGAATTAGTACGCTCCAGTTGTGCTATGATCATTGCTCTAAAATGGATCTTCAAAGTGAAACTTGATGAGCATGGTGATGTTTTAAAGAACAAGGCTAGATTGGTTGCAAAAGGATACCGTCAAGAGGAGGGTATAGACTTTGAAGAATCATTTGCTCCAGTTGCTCGAATCGAGGCAATCAGAATATTCTTAGCTAATGCTGCAAGTAAGAACATGGTAGTCTATCGGATGGATGTAAAGACGGCATTTCTGAACGGAGATCTTAAAGAAGTCGTCTCGTCGGCCAACGAAGGCTTTGTGAATCAAGAGCATCCTACTCACGTTTATCGTTTGAAGAAGGCTCTTTACGGTTTAAAGCAAGCTCCAAGGGCATGGTATGATACGCTATCAAAGTTTCTTCTATCTACCGGATTCAGCAAAGGGCGATTGATCCAACATTGTTCACGAGGAAGTCAGGCAAACATTTAATTCATGTTCAAATTTATGTTGATGATATTATCTTTGCCTCGACTGACCCCAATGAATGTGATCGTTTTCAAATGAAATGGGTTCCAAATTTCAAATGTCAATGATGGGACAAATGTCATTTTTCTTGGGATTACAAATCTCACAAAGTCCGGAGGCATTTTCATAAATCAATCTAAATATGCAAATGAGATTTTAAAGAAATTTGGATTTGATTCAAGTGACCCTGTTGACACTCCCATGATTGAGCGAACCAAACTAGATGAGGACCACTCAGGGATCATGATAGACCAAACGAAATATCATAGTATGATTGGATCCACGATGTACCTCACGGCTAGTAGACCGGACATCTTGTTCTTTGTTTGCATGTGTGCTAGATACCAGGCTAAGCCTACTAAAAGGCACCTTGAAGCGGTTAAACGGGTCTTTCGGTATCTCAAGGAACCATCAATATGGGACTTTGGTACCCGAAGGACACCGGTATGTCACTAACGACCTATGCGAGATCTTGATCATGCGGGGATGTCAAGATACTCGTCGAATGCGTCACGGAGGTGCAGTCAGTTTTTGGGTGATAAGCTTGTGAGCTGGTCTTCAAAGAAGCAAATGAGTACTTCTATTTCCTCTCTAGAGGCTGAATACATAGCCATGTCATCTTGTTGTGCTCAAATCCTATGGATGAGATCAATTATCGACTATGGCTTTGAATTCAACAAAATCCCTCTCTATTGTGATAATAAAAGTGCTATTGCTCTCTCATGCAACAACGTTCAACACTCAAGAGCAAAGCATATCGACATTCGACATCATTTCATCGGGGAACAAGTGGAAAAAGGTGTGGTGGAACTCTATTTTGTGAGGATGAATACCGGTTAGGAGACATCTTCACCAAAGCTCTTCCAAGAGAGCGTTTTGAGTTTATTCTTCCACGACTTGGCTTGAAAAGCCTTCAACGTAAACACTCAAGCGTCTTGGGAGGAAGGCGAGGAGTAAAGGTCTTTCTTCATCTATCTCTTTGTATATATTTAAAAAAAATACAAAATTACAAAACCTTCAAAAATCAACAAAAATTATAAAACTTTCAAAATCCATAAAATGTGAAAAATTGAAAAATCCTCAAAAATATTGTCATTTTGTCATGTTTTTCTCGATTCGATATCATCTACGGACTTTGTGTTGATATTCAAAGAATGACACGGGACTTTAGATGTTGTTCGAATGTACATAGTTTTATATAAAAAATAATAATAATAAATAAAAATGAGGAAGAAAAATGGTGGTTTATTGTCATTTCGGTAACCCGTTTTGAAAAGAAAAACGAGCCATACTTTATCTTGTTTTTCAAATCTCATGCTCTGATTCTATAAATAACAATTTCTCACTATCCAATGAAAACTAATGCTTTGAAAAATTACTGGCTCTATTTTTGAAAATCATTTGTACTAAATCGGTTGTAAAATATCTATCTCTCAATCAACAACTTATGTCATTGATTGAGGGGGAGAATGATTTTTTAATTAAAAAGTGTATTTTTTTCAAACAATGGGTTGTTTTCAAAAGATGTTCAAGCATGTTTAAATCTCTGGAGTCTAAAGTCTCAAAATTCGATCCTTATCAGTTAAAACATTTTCAAAATCAAGTGACAATTCTCCTTAAAAGCTTTCAAAACAATTTAAATCTCTGAGATCACAAATCTCAAATGATTTGATAATTGTGATCGGGGAGAATTTGTGATTTAAATTGGATTTAAACTGATAATTTGATAAATGGTTTCATAAGTGATTAGTATGTTTGCCTCCCCGCAAGTGACAAGCGATTTCAAATTTTCCATGCACATGTTGAGGGGGAGCATCTATCTTAAACCACAAATATTTGAAATGTGATCAATTTATCTCAATGTGCAGTCTTTTCCTAATATGTGCAAAACATTCTCAAACATCTATGCACATATTGAGGGGGAGCAAACTTGTGAAAACCTCATCCTTACTTAAAATGTTTTATCTACTCAAATTGATTAGGAAGTGATGATGATCATTTTTAGAAAATGTTAATCAAAAGATTGGTTGCCTCCATGTGCTAAACAAATTCTAAATTTTTATGCACATGTTGAGGGGGAGCATTTCTAAAATATCAAAACAATTAAGATACAAAATGCTTTGATTCTTGTTGGGAATTACAAGTTTGAGTTGATAAAGACAAAAAGAATGAAACAAGAGGGACTTAATATGACAAGAAGGAAACCTACTAAAAGATGGAAGGACTTGCTTGCAATGGAATTTTATTATTTAGTCCTTATCCTCTAGTATATAAAGAGGACATAGGTGTAGGTTTTTAATTAAGTCTTCCAATAATGTAGTCGACTAAAAGGTGTGTGTTTAGCCTAGACGTTAGGGGAGAACGTCTAGGGATTTAGATTAGTGTGTCCTAGAAGTATGTTCATGTAGCGCCTAGGTTATTAGAGTATTAGTTAATGGTGAATAAAAACCTTGTTCAATAACAAAGTATTGTTTTGATTATTCGGCGCTTATTATCTTTGTTATTGATTAGCCTAAGGCGGAGCTTATAAACGATCTTATCAATTGGTATCAGAGCGGGGAGCTCTTGATATAAGGATCTACAAGGTTTTGGTTGTCGAAGAACCAAGCGTAAAAGAAAAGCATAATCGAAGAAGGGTTTGCTACTGTGATAATTGCTGGGCGACAAAAGAATTAATTTTGCTTGACGACAGATTCGACAAAGAATTAATGCTGGGATACATGAGTAATTTGTTGACTTTAGTTGATTTTGGAATTAATATTCAAGATTGGTCACGTGAGGATTGTCGTTTAGTTTCATATGATTGGATACACCAGTTTGTAGGTCGGTTACAAATCAAATTGCTCAAGTGAATGGACGGTGGTAATATTGTTATTCAAAACTGATCAGTTGTAGCTTGATTATGTTGACTAAAAAAATTCTTTCTTCATATATTACTACCACGTGGTTTTAGTTTTCGTACTGTTTTCAAGGATTATTCATGGATCGATCATATATGGATTCTTGTATTCTGAGATAATGCGTCGGTGTTCAAGCATGGCTAATTTGTTTTCTTGATTATCATTGGTGAATTGAATATACATGGGACGTACTTTTGACAATTGCTTAGTACTGGTTGCTCACTCATTCGTGGTTCTATTATCATATTAAGAAGAATGTTTGAAGGTTGTACGGATCACGTGATGGTGGATATATTGTCATATGAATTGCTTTTTGACTTCACGTGGGATTGAGACAAGCAGATATGGTTTTTGCTTAAACATGGAGATGCTCACTTTGGTAACCATCAAGCACTTATTCCCTCTTACGATGTAAAGCTGCTAAAGCGCTATATATGTTTACAAAAGTAATCTTGCTTCACTTCTAAAGTCGCTCCAAGGTTTTTGCATGGCAAAATTTATTTGGATTGGCAGTATAATGATGGTTTATTATGAGGAGATTTGAATTTAAGGGGAAGTCGAGCATATTGTTATGATTTTTGGATGACACACACACAGAATGGTTGTTTGGTTCACACACACAGGAAGAAATTTATGTTCTTAAAAGATTTAAAAAAAAGCTCGTTTTGGAGATTTACTGAAGAATTGATTACTGAAGAGGATTATTTATCACTTATTTGAAGGTGAAGTGGAATTACTTGGTTTGTGTTCTTATCATCTAGCTTGATGAATCTAGCAATGTGTGATTTTTCTTATGATGCTCTATGCACACATTGTCTATCACTTGAAGGAGTTACATTGTAGTGCTCAGTGTCTCATACTAGTTGAGGATGCTTTTCAAGGGATTGGGTTCTACTTATATTTTGTCCGTATAAGTATGGAGTTCCGTGGATAGTACAGATTTAAGACACAAGTTTGGGAAATTTTACTTCTTCATCAAGTTCGTTATATTTGGTTTTCTTCACAAAGTGATCATTACAAGGAGCCTACAGATTTTGAAGAATCAAGAAGATGGTTAACATATGGTTTTTAGAGGAAGCTTATTGTTAAAAGTTTAACCATCTACATGCATCACTCAAGGGGAAGTGTTTGATTCTTATTACTATTGATTTGTATTACTCTTGATGGTTTAGATTTCTCTTTGTTTCAAGTTCATTTTAGTTCTTGAGAAAACTTCATGGAGGGTAATTTGAGACATTGGAAGGATGAATTGGATGTGTAGTATTGGTTCGTGGTGGTCAAGATCATTATTTGCATAAGTTCCCTATTTAGATAATAACAAAAAGGGGAAGAGATATTTGAGTGACATGGCATGGATTAAGGGGAAGACAAAGGAAGACATACTTGTTTCATTCATGGTGAGATTTAATGATCTCAACTTCGCTGCCGTCAGGGAAGTTCGTTCAAGAATGGTTTTGTCATTATCAACTAGGGGAAGATTGTTGGGAATTACAAGTTTGAGTTGATAAAGACAAAAAGAATGAAACAAGAGGGACTTAATATGACAAGAAAGAAACCTACTAAAAGATGGAAGGACTTGCTTGCAATGGAAGTTTTATTATTTAGTCCTTATCCTCTAGTATATAAAGAGGACATAGGTGTAGGTTTTTAATTAAGTCTTCCAATAATGTAGTCGACTAAAAGGTGTGTGTTTAGCCTAGACGTTAGGGGAGAACGTCTAGGGTTTTAGATTAGTGTGTCCTAGGCGTATGTTCATGTAAACGCCTAGGTTATTAGAGTATTAGTTAATGGTGAATAAAAACCTTGTTCAATAACAAAGTATTGTTTTGATTATTCCGCTGCTTATTATCTTTGTTATTGATCCCTAGCTGAGCTTATAAACGATCTTATCAATTCTATATCACAAGTATCTTGATTGATTTTCAAATGGTTTTCAATTGGTTCCAATGGCAGATGAATGATAACAAAAAGACTGACCAACTTTACTTTATGTATGGTGATATAAGGATGATAAGGTTATGTTGAGTTCCCATGATCTGCCAGAACCGGAGGGATCTACCCAGGGACAATCCACTAGATAGTGTAGAGTCCTTAGGTGATATAAGGAGAATAGTGAGATATGGGAAGAGTGCGGACTGAGATTGAGCTAGTACTGGAACAAACCCAACAAGGTCCTTGCAGTGAAGTCTCGGTAAGCACTGAAGGGGTTGAAGAATGAAAAAGAATTGAATGAGAAAAGGGTGAAAACAAATAGCCCTCCATATATTCAACCTTAGGGCAGAAACCGAGTTCAATTCATATGCTACTGATGGTAACATCGGTATTGAAGACAAGACGTCATGGACCCAGTGACGCACTGCACTTCAACTTTCCAAACCACTCAAGTTCCTCTTAAAAGGACTTGTTTCATCCTCACGGGGAACCGACATTATCTATCGACTTTCTCTTAGAGATTGTTGATATTGAAGAAGGAGACCCTCTCCCTAGTCTCCGATATAGGATCCAAAAATTGCACAAATTGAGTCTAGAGCCACGAGATCATCAATAAATCTCATTAGGACACTTTCAATGAAGACTCTCTGTTTCACACAATGTGGAAAGAGAGATTATATTTTGAGTCCTACGCATTATCCTTGTGGTATTGCCAGAACATCTGAGTGATGTGTTTACATATTCACTGTGAAGATGGAAAGCCTTCTGGAGCCAACATCAAACAAGCTCCTGGTAGGTGGCATGTGAGATCTATTATATAGATCAACCATGTGACAACTGAACATAAACAATGGGGCTATTCAATCTTTTGAATCAATCCTGGTTCAGGTTATGGATTGACGGATACCTTTGAAAAACCGGTCAACTATTTTCTTTAGCTCATCGACCGTGTACTAATTTTTCAAATCAAAAGGTGTTTTTATGATTGATAATTGATTTTCAATAAAACCTTCGTTGTATTGCAAAAACAATTTCTATTGAGCAATACACGATTGTTTTTCAAATCTATTTTCATCAATCAGTGAATCTCTATTCGCTGGTTCACTCACTCCGTGTTGTCTTCTTTGAGACGCTCCGGTTTGAAAACGGCTAGAGCAGCTGCGAAACCCTGTCAAGGAAATTCTTGAATTATACGATCACGAGCAGTACTTGTCTTGATCAACGGCGAGAACCGTGGGCCGTGTACCTCAATTCAACGAAAGTGATCAAAGACACTTTCGTGCAGCTTTTATTGCTTGTTGTATGCAGTAGCGGACGTTTGCAAGTGATCGAATAATCGCGGTCAATCATAGCCGCATGCTCACACCACACATTCATCTCCAAAGAAATCATGATCTTTGCTTCAATAACTCTGATAGTTTCACTCCATGCTTCTTCTGCTACGCTGCGCCAATATCATGAATTAACGAAAGCTTCGCTACTCGATGAGAAGATATCATGATCCAGAATGTGAGCATGTCGGTCCAAAAGTCACAACATCACAAAATTCCAACACCACAATGGATGTCTCAGAGATTTTTGTTTGATGATGATCTCAAAAGCTGGCTTAAAATGAATTATCACGTGGATCAGTAAAAGACCTCCACTTGGATTAACCAAACATGCAATGAGAAGAATCAATGACTACGAGCTTCGGAGCAAAGTACTACATCATGAATGCAAGAACAATCTTTAATGTAATATCGGTTTGTATTCTATGTAATTTTAGTACATGATTGAGGTGACCTCCCTTAGGGGGAGATTGTTAGGAATTAGAAATTCCAGGTATTAAAGAGTCGGTCACCTCAAGTATATGTAATCGTTAGGAAGCTCGTAGTCATAGTTATTTTATGTTAAGTAGTATTTAGTTTTGTAACACCGTGGAGGACGGACGGGTCTTTACCCACTGTATGCCTGATCCACAGCCCGTAGGTGGCGCTTGTTTGTAAGAAACTATAAATACCCTCTACCTTCCAAGGTAGAGGGTTGGAGCTTCAATACCATTTTTCTTTGTTTCACATACTTCCCAACTCTCTTCCTTTCTCTCACTAGAACTTTCTCTCTCTAACATACTTATACGCCTACTTTGATTATGGTTTAGAGTGTTTGTGAAATCCAATATCCTACATAAATGTTTGCCTGACTTTCTGGTGAACAATGTCGGATCAACTGCTCTTTTGCTGAATCCAGTGGATAGAAGAAACTTTGATAGCGTATCATACCATGCCCTTGGAGCTTGATTTAAACCGTAAAGAGCCTTTTTCAAACGATAGACGTGAGTAGGATGCTCTGGATTCACGAAGCCTTCAGGTTGGGGCGTATCGACTTCTTTAAGATCTCCGTTAAGAAATGCCGTCTTTACATCCATTTGATAGACTACCATGTTCTTACTTGCAGCATTAGCCAAGAATATTCTGATTGCCTCGATACGAGCAACTGGAGCAAATGATTCTTCAAAGTCAATACCCTCTTCTTGACGGTATCCTTTTGCAACCAATCAAGCCTTGTTCTTTAAAACATCACCATGCTCATCAAGTTTTACTTTGAAGATCCACTTTAGAGCAATGATCATAGCACAGTCAGGAGCAGGTACTAATTCCCATACATCTAGTCGATCAAACACATGAATTTCTTCTTGCATGGCATTGAACCATCTATCTTCATTCATGGCGGTTTTAACATCTTTTGGTTCGATCTTAGAGAGTACGGAGTTGAAGAAGCACCATAAGGCATCGGTTGTAAGTTGTTTCCGTGTGGATACTAGACGAGAGGGGTTTCCAATGATGTTGTCCAATGGATGATCATGTGTCCATTTTCTGAGGTGTTCATGTGGTTGTTGTTGTGGAACTGAAGTAGCAGAGTCGATATCTCCTGATAAAGATGGTTCTGATGATGATTCAGGAGCAAATATGTTTTAAATGGAGCATCTTCGGGAGTAGCAAAGGGATTAACTTCATCATTGATGCCCGAAACAATTCCATGATGTACATTCGATGATTGATGATTTGTTGATGAGACAAAGTGATCGGCATGAGGCGCTTCTTGACTTAATGATATTGAGGACTGAAGGGTTGACTTCATTCCGCGAGGGATAGGAAGCGACCCCTCAGCATTTGGTTCATAGTGTTCATCAAACATTGGATCAAACAATTTCTTTAAATCATCTTCAGATGGAGGTACATAAGGAGTTGCTGGAAATGAGTTTGGTACAAGGGATGAACCAATGGGACGTTTTGAAGTGCGGGTCCAGGCTGGATTGTCCGGAGCCATTTGACGGTCAGCTCATCGAACGTAACGTGAATTGTTTCCATGATATTTCGGGTTCTCTTGTTGTAGATTCTGTAACCCTTCTTGTTTGGTGCATAACCAACAAAAACTCCAATATCTGCCTTTGCTCTTAATTTACCTAAGTCTTGACCATCATTCGTTGGATAGCACAAAGCACCAAACACATGAAGGTAGGAGAGATCAGGTTTTCATTTATGAACAAGTTCATATGGAGTTTTTCCATGAGAGGTGTGTATAAGGGAACGATTTTGGGTGTAGCAAGCGGTGGCAATGGCTTCAGCCCATAGAAACATTGGAACCTTTGAATAAATTAGCATTGTTCTTGCGGCTTCCACAAGAGTTCGATTTAGTCTTTCAACTACACCGTTCTGTTGAGGAGTTAGGTGGAACACTTCTTTGATGGCTGATTCCAATACTTTCATAAAACTGAATTAAGTCTTTGTTAACAAACTCGTGCCATTGTCATTCGAACAATTACTGTATTGTTGAGTCGAACTTGAAGTTGTTTGATTAGTTTGATGATGACATATGGAGTTTCATCCTTTGTCCTCAAAAACTTTACCCAAGTAAATCGAGAGTAGTCATCAACAACTACTAGAATGTATTTCTTCCCATTTATCGTTTGTACTCTCATTGGTCCGTACATGATCCATATAAAGGGTATGAAGAACTTCCATTTCTGAATTTGTGGGTTTTGGTTTGTGGGCATATTTCGTGCTTTTACCCAATTGGCAAGTTGAACAAAGATGATATTTTTCATATTTTAATGGTAAGCCTCGACAAGATCATTTACGGAAAGGTTATTAATGGTGCCGAAGTTCAAGTGATTGAGACGCGATGCCATAACCAATGACTTTGTTTTAGAAGCCTTTGACAGCAAGGAGATTGGAGAAGACTTCATCATGTCTTCGATAGAGATGGTGTATAGGTTAGAACCACGAGTACCTCTTAATAATTCCACACCATCAAGTTCTCTAACGAAGCAAGTATGTTTTCTAAAGGCCACCTCTAGATCGGAATCACAGAATTGACCAACAGAGAACAAATTATGACCAAGACCTTCCACATAATATACCATGGAGATTACACTTTTGCCAACTACATAATCACCATAACCCATAATTGCTCCAAAATGGTCGTTCCCGAATCTAACAGTCCCGATGAATTTACTCACGAAGTTCATGAGCCGCAACCGGTCTTCAGTCATATGCTTGGAAGCACTTGAGTCCAAGTACCACAGAACGATTTGAACGATATGCGGTTGAACAGACAAGAATGGATAACTGGATAATTGGGATCCCCATGGAAGAATGGGTTCCATTTGGTTAGTAACAGTGATTGGAACACCCACATCGAGAAATAGAAACACCCATATCGAAATAGAATCAATGGAATCATAAGAAATAGATGCGGTGCTAGTATCCGTATTTGACCTATTCAAAGTATGTTCACTTCTTAAGGGAATAGTTCTACCGGTAGGCATCCATTTTCTAGTGGGCATTGTCTTAGCAGATTGAGGGCAGAACTGATTGACCTTATGGCCAAAAGGTATCCATTGATAACCTATCTTACTAAATGTTCTTCCTGTGGGTTTCCACTGTTTTCTAACATTCTTTCGCTTTTGCCTTTTAGCCTTCTTAGCTTGATTTTTAACATTAACAGTTTTAACTGGGCGTTTGACAGCATTAGGCACATTATTCACACCACATTCAAGATTAGTAATAGAAACCACGCAATCATCATTACATGTTTTGCCAAAAGTAGTAGAATTCGCATTAATTACAGTACGCTTAGAGCTAACACTAGAATCAACATGATTCGTTTTATTCAAATTCTCCCTACGGTGATCTTCTACTTTCTTCCAATGCACATTCTTAGCTTGCGAGGTCCTATCATTCCTTGTATTGCCTTGAGACTTTGACCTGCTTGCTTTAATGTCACTGATTACTCCTGTAGAGGGAATGGGAACATTAGTTGGTTGATCTACTTTTTGCATTTCTGAACTAGATGTGCAGGGATCTGAACTACTTGAAGGCACATTAGTGTTCACTTTCTTAAAGCTGGGCTTAGAATGATTTGTATGCTTGGCACTGGGCATGGAACAGGGCATCACAACTTTGCCTTTTGCACCTAAGGATTTAGGACATGTTGTAATTATACATTCTAGCAGCTCTTGAGATCGTTTGGCCTGAATGCAAGCAAACCTAATTTCTCTATCAAGAGGTTTATTAATGAAATCCTCTTCAACAATCTCACGGAGACATTCTAGACTATCCTTAAGGTGAGCACAATAGTCATGAAACGCAGGTTCATTATTCCTAAGATGAGGAGGAATGTATTTAATAGTCACAATGTATTTGCAGTCTGAGGATGACTTTGATGCAACATTCTTATTAAAAACAAGTGGCAGTTTCCCATTTTCCTGACTCCTTAGATTCTCAATTTCCTTTTGTAAAGACGTTATTTTTTCGTTGTTTTGGTCACGAGTGACTTTCATTGAATCATATAACTCTTTAAAGTGTCGTTTAACTTTTTTATTTTCTTCTAGAAAACTCTCGTTTTCCTTTTGTAAGGCATTAACTAAGTTTTGAAGATGAAAAGTTTGAGAATACTGAGAATCTAAAGGAGAAGGCATTTGGGATCCATCACATTGTTCTTTTCACCCTTTAATTGAGAGATTTGGGCTTTCAACTTTCTCGTGTTACAATGAGCTCGAATGTTCATCACGTTTGCTAATTTCAAAACGCATCAAATTCAGGAACATCCAAGGATGTCTTGATATTTGAGGTTTTAACATTTTCTTTCAAATGTTGATATTTTAATTGCAAAGCAAGATGCTCAACTTCTAATTTAGAAAACTGTTTTACCAGGTTATCATGATCATCCTGTTCAACCTTATCATGCAGTTTAGAGTTAGTTTTTTCAAGCTCAATGACACGATCATGGGATACTTTCAGAGCAACAGATAATTCATGAAATTGAGAAGCATTAATGGAACAATTTGTAGCAGTGTAAAACACATCTTGAGCAATACATTCAGAAATAAGATTTTCATTCAAGGTATGCAAGTTTTTCCTTTCAATCTCATTATATTTTAATTCTCGCTCATATTCACTAACCTCAACAATCATCGCATCAAATTCCTTTTCCATTTCTTTAATATCTAAGTCCATCCCCTTTTTAAGACTCTCAAATTGACCTTTTAATTGTTTAAAGAAAGGCATGACCTCAGTTAAATAGCATTATTTAGTTTTCTCAAAACCCCTTTCCCTTGATTATCCCGGTGGGTGTGATCCTTTTCTTACAAGTTTTCTCAAAATCAACAAATAATTGAAAGATAACATATTGACTGATTAAGGTCTTGCTTTTAGTGGCAATAGTTCTAGAAACTAGATGCATTGGTGTATTTTGAGGATACACAGTCGCTGAAGGCATTTTCCTAAGGGGAGGGTTTGTAACAACAAGATTTTTAGCTTTTTGCTTATCTAAGTCCTTTTTCCAGAAAACTTGTTCAGGTGTTAACAAAGTTTGAGGCTTAAATTTGTTTAAGGAAATCCAATTTTCCTTTTTGTAATCATGGGGTTTGACTATTATGTTATTCTTTTTGCACTCAGGATCATTAAGCTTCTTATCCATTTTCTCCCTAGATGTATCATCTAATTTTCTATCTTCCTCAGTGCACTCAACGCAACTAGGTGTCTGTCCAGGTTTAAGAATCTCATTGCCATCATAGATTACATTTTGAGCAACCTTTGCTATCTTACCGTACTCAGGGTTGGGTTTATCTACAATGGGAACAATATGCTTATCGCTTAAAACTCTATGCTTAGTGATCATGTGAGCAGTCTGAATGGTATTCCCTTGTACGTACAACTTATTTTCAAGCTTGTTCTTCAAAGTTTTTAGATTGGAAAAATCATTCAAAAGTTTTGATTCCTTAGCATGAAATTCCTGTTTAAGCACTTTAACATTTTCTTGAAGTTCTTGTTTTTGCTTAGCAGTTTTAGAAAGCTTTTCTTGTAAGGAGTTTAACTCTTGTTTTAACACTTCTTCTCTAAAATTACTTTTTCTAATAATTGTACGCATTTGGTTATCCAACTCCTGCTCACGAGTAGTTAACTCAAACTTAGCACGTTGTTCATAAATGGCAACTCGTTCTTTATAGGCATTAAGTTCAGAGATAACAGAATCATCAGGGGCACATGCAGTGTATTCATAAAAAACATAGCATCATTGACTGCAGAAGATGCATCACTTGGTATGACCTCACTTTCACTTTGTGTAGAATCCTAAGATCCGGACTTAACTAGAGTGTATAATAACAATGATTGAACATGCACAGCGGAATAATAAGAACACAATCAAAGTTACCAACAATTCTTTTCAAATAAAACTAATGATCCTCTATGGATCTTTACACCCTCTCTATCGAGGTTTTTCTTAAATGTTTTTCTGAAAAGTTCTTCCAATACAATAGACCTAAGTTCCTTTTATAGACAAGGAACACTATTCCCTTTCTTGGGAAAAGAAGAAGCATGCAAATAAATAAATGCAAACACATATAGACTACGCATGCACCTAGACAAGCATGCAACTAAGCATTTGTTTTGTCCCACACACATGCCCATACTACCTTGGGCAGTACAATAATAAAGATGGGCTAATATATAAATAATACAGCATCTGCCTTTCTTACGTGGATTCACACTATCAGCAGAATCATGATTTCTGCTTTACTACTTCAGCATAAATATAACTTCAGCAGAATCCACTCTTTACTACATCAGGAGATTCCATAGCTTCACTACTTGATTCCATGGCTTCAGACTTCACTGCTTCACTACTTCAGTAGATTCCACGGCTTCAGATTGCCGGTGATTCCACGCTTTTAGTACGGTGCTTCACTACTTCGATGAGATTTCACGGCTTCAGTACTTCAGCAGATTCCACTGCTTCAGTACTTCAGCTGCTTCACTACTTCAGCATAGTTCCTACTTTGTATGTTTATAGTACTTCAGCAGAAACTCTTCTTCAGCAGAATCCATTGTTTCTAGATCGTGAGAATCACTTTGTTTCACAGAATTCCCAACAATCCTCCCCTAAACTGGAATTTAAATGAGATTGATTGTAGAATCCAAGAGGATTATATCATTTAAGTTCCAGCTTTCAGATCTTTAAAAGTTCAGAACTAGAGGATTGTACCAACAAATGACAAAAATTTCCCAACAATCCTTCCCAACAATCTTTAACACTTCAGAACTAGAGGATTGTACTTTTACATCAGCAATGATGAAACAAAATAATTACATCTCTATGATGACACAAATTTTGAAACACCGGTCGTTGTAGCAACAAATGACATAATGTACATCAATACATATCAGTTTCAAACTATTCTCATCACATCCAGGTGTGTTAACTCCTGTGAGAGGTGAATCATCGAAAATAATGGATTTGATATCTCTTTACCAATAGCCATCACTACTGGAGTAGCCAAATGTTTAAGTTCGAAAACCATGGTACAACCAGCGATAACCATCGATTTATTAGCAAACCAGCAACCATATAAACGGATTTGATGTGTCTTTACCCTGTAGCCGTTGCTCAGGACTAGCCAACTCTTTGATGGAATGCCGTCATCATCATGGTGAGTTGATTACCATTTATTGATTTCCGCAGCCTTTACCACAAGCCATAATCTTGTGGGCTAGCCAACTCTTGTGTCAGAAAGACATGGTGAGATGAAAACCATGAGTGGTGTAGTAATGAACCAACACCAAAACCTGCAAGCAAGAGAAGAACCACAGGCAGGTTAGAGTTTTTTTTTTTTTTTAAAGATTAAGAAGGAATAAAAATAACCAAAACAAGTAAAAGATACCATCAGCGGCAGCAGAAACCAAAGACAGTTGTATTGTCAACAGAAACACTAAGCCTCCCCTTAGGCGTATGAGGATTCAACAGCTGCAAAAATGGTTAGAATAAAAAAATACAACAATAAGCCTCCCCTTAGGATTATGCCTCCCCTCAATCAATGCACCTGACAAAGACTATTGTTCTTGGGTACCCAGAATGAACCTTTCCTTTGAGTTTTCCAAGAATAACATGTTGAGGGCTTAACAACATTTGCCACACTAACTCCACCATGTGCCTTGGTCATATGAGATACATAAGGTGTATATGACTGAAAATAAGAACTTTTAGGTCTATAGGGCATAAGCCTAGCCTTACTGTTCCACCAACCAGTAGTCATTGGTGAAGAATATCCTCCAGAGGGAACTGGAAAAGGCCTATGAAGCACTGTTGCGAAACATGCATACACCTTTGGTTTATCGGTAGGGCTGGTTTTACTCTCTCACATGTGCAGATTTGGGAACAAATGGAGGAATACTAGCAACATTAGTCCATGTGGGTCTAGAAGTCTTATGGCTAGAGGAAACACTCACCTTTTTCTCATGATAATCATAGTCTATAATAAGATGGAGTTTACTACCACACACAAAACAAGATTTCTTCTTAAATGACTTATTCTTAACACAACTTTGATTATTACATTTAAACTTATCGGGGAACAAAACTAGAAGCAAAATTGTGTTTAACAGAATAAGTAACTGTCTTTGTTTTGGGCTCTTCATTAGCTACTTTGGACTTGGGTGTGGTCTTGGGTGTGATCCGGGTGAGTCAGGACTTTTCACTTGAAGCACAAGAGGTATAGTCATTAATTTGGACTGTAAATCGGCGACTTGTCACTTTTAGAACAAGAGACAGAGTCATTAGGTTTGCTATTAAGGTCTAGCAAGTCACTTGACTTTTTGCCATATAAATGGTGTGATCCATCAAAGTCATCTGGAAGGGACAGGTCAATGGGCATGAATTCACCTCTAATAGGTCCACGTCACGACATGTAAATCACTTCTTTTACAAAATTAGCTAATCCTACAGGTGTAGATTTACGAGTGTCATCCCTAGCTTCTATTCCTACATACTTCTTAAAGCCTAAGCCTATAGGAGTATTAGGATTTTGACTAGCATAGATGTGACTAGCTAACTTGTTTCCATTCAATAACCATTCTTTATGCCTAGCAATTTCCTCATCTAGTTTCTCTTTTAGCACTAGGTTTTCAGAGACTACAGTAGCTTTTTCTTTCTCAGTGCGCTTTAACTCAAATCTAGCAAATTCTAGATCACTTTCTAGCACCCTAATCTTTTCCTCATAAGCCACTTGATTCTTTTGAAACCATACCTTTTGTCTTTCTAGAGTTTTTAATGCTAGTTTATGAGCTTCATTATCAACATAGCATTCATTGTACTTAGGTTTCATAGTATCATAGGCTTCCTTAAGTTCATTATATCTCTCCTTACAACTATAATCACAAGTATGTACCTGAGAGATGCCCATGAAAGCAATTGGCGGACTGGCATATCCTTCAGCAAAACCTTTATAATAATCTTCCTTGCTCATCATCTTGAAATCTGCCTTAAATAAAACAACTGACGCGCCCGTGATGTAAACGAAATAATAAGGCCTTCAACAAAGTGTGTCTGAAGCAGTTTTCTAGGTCTTATAACTTCCTGTCAGAGGCTCAGATCAACGATCCAAGACAAAGTTATCGTTGTTTTAAAAATAGCCCAGCAGAAAGACTACGAAAATTACTAACAACTTCGAGTTGAAACTTTTCTTCGAAAAACCTTGTAAACTCAAGATCGAGAGCCAACCTGGCTTTGATACCAATTGTAGAATCCTAAGATCCGGACTCAACTAGAGTGTATAATAACAATGATTGAACATGCACAGCGGAATAATAAGAACACAATCAAAGTTACCAACAAGGCTTTTCAAATAAAACTAATGATCCTCTATGGATCTTTACACCCTCTCTATTGAGGTTTTTCTTAAATGTTTTTCTGAAAAGTTCTTCCAATACAATAGACCTAAGTTCCTTTTATAGACAAGGAACACTATTCCCTTTCTTGGGAAAAGAAGAAGCATGCAAATAAATAAATGCAAACACATATAGACTACGCATGCACCTAGACAAGCATGCAACTAAGCATTTGTTTTGTCCCACACACATGCCCATGCTACCTTGGGCAGTACAATAATAAAGATGGGCTAATATATAAATAATACAGCGCCTGCCTTTCTTACGTGGATTCACACTATCAGCAGAATCACGATTTCTGCTTTACTACTTCAGCATAAATATAACTTCAGCAGAATCCACTCTTTACTACATCAGGAGATTCCATAGCTTCACTACTTCAGCAGATTCCATGGCTTCAGTACTTCAGCTGCTTCACTACTTCAGTAGATTCCACGGCTTCAGTACTTCAGCAGATTCCACTGCTTCAGTACTTCAGCTGCTTCACTACTTCAGCATAGTTCCTACTTTGTATGTTTATAGTACTTCAGCAGAAACTCTTCTTCAGCAGAATCCATTGTTTCTAGATCAGCAGAATCACTGTTTCACAGAATTCCCAACACTTTGTTTCACATATTGATCATATGGGACAACATTGATATTACCCATATTTTCAATATCTGACTCAATAGTTTCAGTTGATTGTACTTTGTCATGCATCTTTTGCACATCAGCATCATCGTATAGTTTTAATACCTCAGAAATGATTTTGTCTTTGGATGGACCAGCTTGTGGTGATGAAGCGACTTTAGGAGGGACCATTGGAGAAATGCTAGCCATGAAAATTGTTTGTGCAGTAGGTTCATCATCAACGTCTGAGTCGTATGCATCATAATGTCAGCGACTTGAAAGGCATTGATGATTGTGGCATATCTCCTGAATTGGTGCTCATCCACATGCATCATATGTCTTGGCATTTCCCTCGGCAAGAAACAACAACTCCTCTTCATCCAAATTTGCAGCATTATCCTGAGCTTGCACAAGCAACATCTTATCCCTGAAGTACTCTGCATTCTGAGGACGTTTTGGCGATGTGCAGTTCCTTGCAATATGTCCCACACCTCCACAGTTGTAGCACTTGATAGGCTTAGCTTGTCCCTGATTTCCATTCCTTCCCCTATTCAGATTTGCCACATATCCTCTACCAACTCCACCTCTTCCTTGTTCATACTGCCTTTCTTGAACTGGTTGCACCATAACCTTCCCATCTCTGATTAGAGCATGATTGTGAAGATTGGATATAGTTCTGATCTCATTGTTAGTGTGAAGACTGTTGGTATGTGGACTGAGAGTCAAGTTTTGTTTAACCATAAGGGCCAATTGATTAATGAAGTGTCCCACGGCTACATCAGCATCATCTTGTTTGAACCTTGGATCTGGAATGAGTTTGTGATTACCATTACCCATGGGTATAACTTGAGATGCTTTGGTGGTAATTCCAATGTTTGAGTAGAAGCAGTTGAATCATTTGATGAGCTTGTCTCTTCCTGGTTGGTTTTGAACTGATCAAGAATCCTTTTTTCAAACATAGCATGTCTCTCATTCTGAAGCAGGAAGGCATATAGTTGTTCATAGTTGGTGTTCTTCAAACCTTTGGTTAGCTTCACAGAGGTGACAAACTTGTGCCATTCGGGATTCATGTTGTTCACAAATTTTGAGTTCAACTGAATGTTTGGCATGCTCATTCTGATGTTCCTCATGTCATTAACAAGCTTGTGGAATCTCACGTAATACTCATAGAGACTCTCATCTGGTTTCATCTTGAAGTGCTCAAATTCATCATAGAGTTGTGATTCTTTGTCTTCCATAGTTAATTCAGAACCAGAAAGAAGCATATTGACATTATCCCACACTGCCTTGGCTTCGGTGTTGTGATTGATAAGCTTGTAGATATCCTTTGGAAGACCTTGACGTATGATGTTAGAAGCCACGATATCGACATCGAATCTCTTTTTCTCCTTATCATTGAGCTCATCATATGTCTTTGGTCTGTCTATACCATAGATCATTGTTCCATCTGCAGTTGTATCAATTAAGTCTCTTGTAGTCTCAATCGATAAGGTCCTTCATCAATCGATTTGAGAATGTTGACCCCATTTTCCTTTCCAAGACAGTACAATCTGATTCTTTGAGTCCAAGAGTCGTAGTCAGTTCTGTCAAGCATGGGTGGACGAGTATCGAACCCAGGTGCTTGAACATCCTCGACAACGCATGGAGATGATTGTAGGTACGTTGGTAGACATGTTTAAAGATTACACGGGATTTTATAACTCAATGATTAAACCGGAAATAGATTCTTTCACGAGATTTTACTAAATCAAGAGAAAACCGTATTACACACAAGAGTCAACCAAGTCGCTAAGAATCCTTGAACCAAGTTGCTAAGCACCAAGTTGCTAAGTAATTAGAAGACAAGCCGCTAAGTTCCAAATCGCCATGAATTTTGACAGCAAGTAAGCTATGCACCAAATCGCTAAGGCGTCAAGTCGCTAAATAGCAACTTCGCTAAGGTCCAAATCGCTACCACCAAGTCGCTAAAAAACTTAAAGAACAAGTCGCTATCAAAATTGAAAGCAAGTCGCTACCTTACCAAGTAGCTACCCGTAGTGGAGAATCCACTAAGTGTACTTGTTTGTAAACGGCTTGTCTCAAGAGACAAGTCGCTAGGACCAAGTCGCTCGAGAACTCACTACAACTTCGCTACCTTTTACTGAAGCAAGTTAGCTAGCATGAAAATCACTTCGAGAGCCAAGTCGCTACCAAGAAAAACTTTAAAAACACACTTTTCAATCAAAAACAAGCTCAACCACAGTGATTCTAGCTTACCAAATCAAAACCCAGGCACATACAATGATCCTAAACACAAAAGTACACCCAAAATTCAAACTTTAACACAAGAAATGAGCCAAATGATGCAAAAACCACTAAACTTTTTCAAACTCAAAAACCATCTAAAAACCACTAGAAATCCAAGGATATGTAAGAGATGATCTAACCATGGCTCTTGATACCATTTGTAACATATTGGATTTCACATACACATCATAACATAAACAAAGTAGGCGTAAAAGATGAGTTTAGAGAGAGAAAGTTAGAGGCTTGGGAACTTTAGTGAGAGAAAGAAAAATCTTATTATGAGCTCCAACTCTCTACCTTGGGAGGTAGAGAGTATTTATAGTCTTACAATATAACGCCACCTGACGGGAACGTGGATCAGGCATACAGTGGGTAAAGACCCGTCCGTCCTCCACGGTGTTACTTAACTAAATACTACATACCATCATATAACTACGACTACGAGCTTTCTAACGATTACATATATTTGAGGTGTCCGACACTTTAACTACTGGATTTTCCAAATCCTAACAGTGTCCATGTCAAATGCTGGGATTAACCCATCTTTAGACATATCTTGCATCCTCTTATAGTGTACATGGCCAAGTCTAGCATGCCAGAGGGTAGAGTCAGTCAAGTCAGAGGTGGTCACAAAGGCTGAATTATCACAAACATTAACATTGTTCAACCTGAACATTTGATTACACAAATATCCAAAACCAATAAATACACCACTTTTAGACAAAAAAATTTATCAGATTCAATAACTTGTTTATAACCATGATTATTCAAAACACTACTTGAAACCAAGTTTTTCCTTATATCAGGAACATGAATAACATTAGACAAAGTTACAATCTTTCCAGAACTAAACTTAAGATCTACATAAACCGCGTCCATGCACGGAGGGCATTGACTCATTTCTATGTGAAGAATAGAACCATCATTCAGTGACTCATAAGTCTTGAACTGACTTCTATCTTTGCACACATGAACAGTTGCTCCGAGTCAACCCACCGCGCGACATCATCATCCTGCACATAGTTAGATTCAGATACATATGTAACATAATAAACCTGAAGAGATTCATTAAAAATATTCTGACCTTTCAGAGGAACTGAACCATTCCCTGATCCAATAGTGCCTGATCCATTGGTTTTACCACCAATCTTAACACCTTTGCAATCCCTTTTAATGTGACCAGATTTGCCACATTTTCAACAAGTAGGTGTTGCCTTCTTGTTAGGGTTTGCCCTTGTGTTATCCTGATGTTTACGTTTACCCTTGTTGTCATTGTACCTGGTGGAGTTGTTATGCTCCACCATACTGACAACAGATGCACCAGTAGCATTGCTACTCTTTGGCTTGTCATTTTCCTGCACCCTGAGAGATTCCTCAATGTGCAGATGACTGCCCAACTCAACAAGAGTTAACTCCTCCTTCTTATGTTTCAAGGTATGCTTGAAATCTTTCCAAGAAGGAGGAAGTTTATCAATGACACAAGAGACTGAAATAGCCTCATCCATGTGCATTTTGTGTTGTGTAAACCTTCCAAGTATACCAAGAAGTTCATTGTATTGTTCCATAACTGGTCTTGAATCAGTCATTTTGTAATTTATGAAATTACTTACAAGGAACTTCTTACTTGATGCATCCTCAGCCATATATTTGGCATCCAAGGAATCCCATAGTTCTTTGGAAGATTTAAAATTCTGATAAATATCAAAGAGAGAATCTAACATACCATTGAGGATTAAACCTATGCAAATGTAATCATCATTCTCCCATTTGCTCCTCTTCCCGATCTGTTCCACAGTAGCATCATCCCCATCATCAGGAATAGGTGTAGTCAGAACATAGACCACACTCATGCTTGAAAGAAGAAAGTGCATATTCTTTTGCCATCTTTCGAAGTTCACCCCTTCAAACTTGTCAAGCTTGGCAAAGTTTGAATCCATGTGTTTCATAGCAGCAGCAGCCACTGATTATCACAAATAGTTTACTTTGATTGTTGGTGGTAATGCGCCCAGAATAGGGTTGAGATAATCAATAGCAAACCAAATACCAATACAGGTTACCGGATATCATTTGGAATCGTTTTTTCACTTTCCAAAGTAAACTATTCGACCCTAATGCCTGGGTATCACGAATATCTACTTGGGATAAGACCAAATGTGTGTTATTGAATTAAAAAATCAATAACCTTTTTGCTTTCAAGTTTTTTCGTTTTCTATCTGTTATTCATGCATGATTAGATATCCTATTTATAGGAAATTACTCTTAGATATTCAAATGGAATTATGAGGATTAATCGGCCTATTAATCGCCTTATAATTATCCCCATTATACTTATCGATTGTTGGGTGATGCATGGAACATGATGGTGGAGGATATCGGACTGGAGGCCGAAACTGTGTGTGTCATAACAAAGAACAGGGGAAATCAACTGTGGCTGGATGCCTTTAACGATGATGGGAGCATGATTACACAGATTGTTTACAAAGGAGCACCTACATTAAGGAAGCAGCAACTACCGCTGGAGTGGGATGAACAGAGTATGTATTTTAAGTTTGTGTTATTATTACTTGTTATTATGCATTTTCATAATATAACTTATTAGGACTGTCTAATTTCATAGATTGTTAACATATAAAATAAATATATAGAAGACGACAGAATGAAACACATTTGCTATTGGCCATTTCACATGGATCACTTCAGAGAAAATGATAGAAGCTTCTACAAAAGCTATGCTACCATTCAGTGCAAGGACATATTGGTAAGTTTCCTTTATTGTATTGTTTATACAAATTTGTTGATTGCAAACAACTGGTTAATAGTAATTGCAAAATACAAATTTAGAGGCAATCCCTGTAAAGTTCCTTAAGACATACCCCATGCACATGTATGATCGGGCGCTTATCATCCACCAAGAATATCGACAGGAGATGAAAGTCCGTATGGAGCCTCACCACAAAACTCCAGAAAGAAACAATCATGTGAATGTGCACGGGAAGTGGAAGGTGCTGGCCTCAATATGTCAATTTCCATACACAAAGATGATTAGGTTCAAGTATATATCCAATGGTGAAGACTTGGACGTGGAAGAGGGACAGAACACTCAATTCCCCAAATTCCATATTTGCTAAGCATTCACTTGGACGTCCTTTATTGATGGCCATGATTGGACATGTTTTAAACAAACTAAATTAATCTCATATTTTGTGTTTTGTACTTATGACATATGTTTGGATAATTATTATTAGGTCTACTGAATGCACGTACGTGCAAGTGTACGTAAACATGGTATTATTATGTATATATGCTTTAATTATGTACGCTATCTTTTGGTTGGTTTTTATTTCAGTACGAATCGTTGCTATTTGTATACACCAATTTACCAACGATTATGACTATTTATTCTTTTCAATATGTTAACTGCATCATATCAGTTGAATTAGTTTTGTTTTATTTTAGATTGGAAATGAGAATTACATGTGTGTTTAGGTTAAACTGCTTTAAACACAAACAATTCTAACATAAACGATTGATACTGATTGGTAAAACAAGATAGCTCCAAAATGACAAACCATTATGATTTATTGATAGAAATGTGAAACACGATACGCATACGTTAAGAAAATAGTTGTTAAATAAACAGATTGGTCATTCTAAACATACTTGAATGAAAAAAACTAACAAAACTTTATAATACTTATTGCGGACACATTTCATTAGAATCTTATTTTTCACTATCCGACTCATCTTCAATATCTTCATCAACTAAGGATTCATCATCAATGAAACTGTCGTTATAGTCGTACTCATCGGTATGATCATCAACTACAGCTTCGTCGTCATTGAAGTCATCCAAATGATAACCATCGTCCATAGACGCATCATTTATTTCTTCAGACTCTTGGCCGTCATCTTTAGCTTGAGAGTCAATCAAAATGTCAAATTCTTGAAAGTCATCCACAGAATTATCAACGCCTAGATCATTAATTAACTCATTTGTATCTTTGGTAATGAAAGTCTCACCATCAACAAAATCAACCAACTGGTGATCAATATTCATAGGTGTGTCAAACAACTCTTCATCATTCTTAACAACATCTTTCGTTCCATTGTCAACTAAACTGTTGACGTTTTGGAATTCATTCATACCTTCAGAAATGTCATCGTCCGTAGGTTCATCAATAAGACTAAAATAGTGTCTTTTTGGAATGGAAGTTCGTGGCTTCTTCTTGGTGCGCTTGAATCTTATCGGGCTATCATCATTGTCATCCTTTGTTAATTAATCACATATACTGTACATAACATGTTAGTACTACATTGTAGCATATTAATTACTGTATTATATGGGCACCTATGGGTATCATATATATATATATATATATATATATATATATATGAGAATATAGATATTAAACCATAATATGCGCATACCAAATTATCTTCATTTTTAACATGATCTTCAAATCGAGTATTTTTAGATAAAGGTAACACGTCTTCAGAAATGTCGTCATCCGTAGGTTCATCAATAAGACTAAAATAGTGTTTTTTTGGAATGGAAGATCCCGACTTCTTATTGGTGTGCTTAAATCTTATCGGGCTATCATCGTCATTACCCTTTTGTTAATCAATCACATATATATATTATGTTAGTACTACATCGTAGAATATTTATTCGTGTATTATAGGCACCTCTGTATCATATATATATGAAAATTAAACCATAATATGCGCATACCAAATTATCTTCATTCTCAACACGATCTTCAAATCGAGTATTATTAGATCCCGGTAACTCGTCTTCATCATCAGAAGATATGACATGAACAACTTTCGTGTTTGTAAAATTAAGATCATTGTCAGGTTGTTTGCGTTTGTTGTTCAACGTAACATCCTGTATGGTTTGTCAAATAACATAATTAAACAACAAAATAACCATGTTTGCCATGTTTCATAGTATTTAACACGTACCAAATCATCATCCGAAATTATGATGATCGATTCATCTTTTACCAAACCATCTACTCGTGAAGTTGAAACTACTTCTTTATTGGCAACCTAAACACATAGATGATTCAAGAAATAGTTAATACTATTATAAATACACGTTATATATTATTAGAAACCAAAAATATATATATATACTTACATTTGCTTTTTGATGATTCACCATTGCTTATTGAATGACAATGAATTGTAATTTTTTTTTTGTTTGGATGGTTGTAACTAATAAAGAATTTATAGTTTCTTTAACGTTAGCAATTTAAGGAAATTATATGAAATGTAAAAGTTTGTTACATAATTTGGGTAAGATTATCTCTTAATTTTTTTAAAAACTAAATGTGTTGTTACCATTTATGAGATAACAAATGTTGACTTGTAGAATTCAAAACATTCAAATTTATTTGATTTTTTTTTAAATTTATTACTTTACTTATGAGATAAGTTTGAACTTAGTTAATTTGTTGGAGAAGAAACATTTGGAAAAGGTATAGATATTTAAGGAAATGAGATTGAACATTGAAAATAGTTTGTTAAATTTGATTGGGTAAGACCATAATTAAAGATATATATATATTTTTTTTTTTTTTTTTTTTTGTGCGTGTATGAATTTAGGCAAATCTGGATTGGGGAACATATACTCTGTCATTTTTTGTTTATGTATCTTATTACCATCACATTTACTTTTTATGTATGTTATTAAACAACAGTAATGGATTTTTAATAAAGTCACATGAATAAATTAAATGAATATAAAAGAATACAAAAAAAAATATATAAAGCAAAAGTGATATATCATTGCACATTCATACTTTAACAAAATAATAAAGACAAAACTATTTGTTCTTGACATGCCAAAAATAAATCCCAAACATAATTGTTCAACCAAGTTAACTAGAAAATGACCAAATTGTCTTAAACAGATTATTCAAAACCAAATAGCAAACAAAACATAAACATTGAATGTGATGTAATGATATATCACACATTCAAAGGATCACTCCTTTTCGATCTTAACTTCAACCAACGCCTGCTTGCCTCGCTTAGCATCATTTTCTTCGTCAGCAACATCGTCAAGATCAATGATGTTACGTTTGCCGCTACCAGAACTTCCATCACCAGCAGAACCCTCAATCCCAGCCTTCAAAGCATTCATATCATCCTGATAACCAAACATGGTTTTAGATGCCCTTCCAGTCCATTTGACTTTGGCGTGACAAAGTCATTCCCATCAACCTGTTGCAAATTAGTCCAAAAAAACTATATTTAGCTCATGGAATTTGATATTTATACAGAGAATAACATAATAAGTAATTTCACATACATTTTCAGGATCAGGATCACACTGATCTGCAACATCTTTTGCTTGTTTAGAAACCTCTTAATCTTATTCAGTCTGAAATAGCAAAAAATAAATAATTGTATCAGGTGCGATCAATTTTAAAATTGTGAATAATAAAAAATTTCATTTACGTGAATAATGCCATACCACAGCAGGTTGAAAACACTCTATGAACAGACTGATGATTTCACGATCATCAGATATCATTTTGACTTGATATACATGATTTTTCTTGGTAATGTTAAAATCAGTATACGTAAATTTGATCAACATTTTTTTTCCAACAATCACATCAAGCTCTGATGGAAAAACATCCTCATTAGCATAGTGATATTTTTCCATCATCTCCCAGCACGGTGTATCATTTAGGAGCTTGTGAACCATGTTATCAAAAAGGACCAGCAATGCGGATCCAGACTCATCAATCACACGCACAATTATCTTGTACCTAAAAGATAAATGAGTAGATATATTGGTAAAGGTTTAAAGTACATGTAATGAAATATAACTTGAATGTATCCACAAACCTGTAAACCACGCCATTCAGTGCACCATGAGAATCACATTTCCAGATGTTTCTTCGGCTACCTGAACCTCCTGATTTGGACGATGAAGTTGGTCCATCAGTCAAAGTAGCTCGCTTGCTACATTTCTTACACGCTGGATAATACCAGCCATATTCCTTATGAATTTTGTGCACCTTGGCATAGATGATACACGTGTACTCATATAATGCACAAATTGGATTACAATTATAATATTATAAAATATGATAATTATACAATGGAAATCATTGAATCACAAATACTTACATCATACAAATCACGAATAGAACCGACAATTTTCTTGGTTGCACCCTTGAAAAAGTTTTCAGGTGACAAAACATAAGCGGTTGGAGAGAACAGAGCAATCTTGAAATCATTCTCGTCATAGCCATCTTTCGCTTGGTATCTGCCATAACATGGTATTAAAAAACCAAAATATCTTTAACAAAATGCGTCACAATATGCAGTTGTTTACCTTTGCTTGAACGTCTTAACCTCGGGAAAATCTTCATTGATATAGATCTTGCTAGAATACTGATGCATGCCAACAGAAGGGGTACCTGAAAGTTACACAAACTTAAAATCAATATCCAATACAAACATCATCATTATATGTTAAAACATCATCATTAATATATATATATATATATATATATATATATATATATATATATATATATATATATATATATATATATATATATATATATATATATATATATATATATATATATATATATATATATAGAGTCCGGTTCTAGAGAAAAGTGTAATTAGAGAGAAAAGTGAGAAAAAAAGTTACAGGGTAGATTTTGATAACAATCAAAAGTTCAGGTAAAAAATAAAAAAAGGTAAACAAAAGAGGGGGTATCAAAATTGGTCATCATTTTGACATCTGTTTCCAGTATTCATATCAGACACATAATCCGATCAAACACCTCCGTCACCACCGCCACCACCACCTCTGTCTCCTCCGTCACCACCACTCCGATCAAACAGACACACACTCACATCAAACAGACAATCCGATCTAACACACACCATTGGATTAGGGCATCTTTGGAATCCAGCAAATTATTTTGATCAAAAAATCCGTGTTACATCGTTATTCAAATCACTCAAACGAATCTTCTTATCCAGGTTATATATTACATTCAGCTTATTTTAAGCTTATTTCTTTCTTATTGTAGGATCGTTATTTTTATTGTGTTGATGATTCGGGTGGTCTTGGATGATCAAAATACATGTTTTCCATTTTAGAGAGAGAAAGTAGAGAGAGAGGGTGTTCTTGCTAGAGGTTTACACAAAAGTATGAATATTAGATTGAAAGCACCACCCCTTCCATGGATGGAAGGGGTATTTATACTTACAAATACACGACCTCCTATCGGCCTGTGGATCAGGGATACAGTGGGTAAAGACCCGTCCTTCCTCCACGGTGTTGCACTAAACTATTCTACGCTACAAACTAATAAATAAACTACTAAATAACGAAACTAACGACAAGTCTACGAGCTAACTTAAGCTAGATAACATTTGGGGTGACCGAATCTTCACTAAGGAATTTTCTAATTCCTAACAATCTCCCCCTAAGGGAGGTCACCCCATGTTTTACATTTCGAATCCTAGCATTCTATTCTTGACTTTGTTCTTGAGCTCGTAGACTTCAATTCTTCAAATCCGCAATCTTTGTGCTTTTGTAGTGCAACTTCAAAGTCCGCGTGCTTTGTACTTTCAGTGGAGGTCATTGAACTGATCCACATCTTTGATGATCTTTGAGCTTTCATTGAGATCATCAGCCACAGTAAATCTCTGGATCACCCTTTATTGTGTTGCCAACATGTGAAGTTGTGACTTTTGGACCGACATGCTCACACTTTTGAATCATGACATCTTTCCATCAGAGTAGCGGAAGCCTTACTGGTTCATGATATTTGCAGCAATGAAGCAGAAGCATAGTATGAAATATCAGAGCCAGGTTATGTAGATATGCACCAGTCATGATTTCTTGAAATTAAGTGTAGATGCAGTGAGCATGCGGCTTTGGATTGACTTCTCAATTCGATCAGCTGCAACCGTCCAAATGTACCTGCAAACAACAGTTAGCAATAAAACACACGAAAGTGTCTTTGATCACTTTCGTTGAATTGAGGTACACGGACCACAGTTCCCCGTTGATCGAGTACAAATACCGCACGTGATCGTAGGATTCCGAAGAATCTCCTGACAGGGTTTCGCAATGTTCTAGCCGTTCTCAAACCGGAACGTCTCAAAGAAGACAACACGGAGTGAGTGAACCAGCGAATTGAGATTCACTGATTGATGAAAAATGATTTGAAAAACAATCGCATATTGCTAAGAAGAAAGAATTTTGCAATACGACGAAGGTTTTATGAGAAAGATCAATTTTCAATCAAAATACTTTTTGTATTTGAAAGAGTACACATTCGACGTGCTAGAGAAAAGAAGAATTTTCGCACATCGAACGGTTTTTCCAAAAGTATTTTTTCAATCAGAGATACTTTTTGTGTTTGAAATATGAATACACATTCGATGTGCTATAGAAAAGAAAGGATTTGCACATCGAACGGTTTTTCCAAAAGCATCCGTCAATCCATTTCCTGGACCAAGGTTGATTCACGAGTGAATCGCCCCATCGTTTCTATCCAGTTGTCACAAGGTTGATCTATAGAATAGATCTCACATGACACCTACCAGGAGCTTGTTTGATGTTGGCTCCAGAAGGCTTTCCATCTTCATTGTGAATATGTATGCATATCACTCAGATGTTCTGGCAATACCACAAGGATAATGCGTAGGACTCTTAATATATACTTACTTTCCACATTGTGTGAAACAGCAAGTCTTCAAGAATTTAGTGTCCTAATGAGATATTGTGGATGATCTCTTGGCTCTAGACTCAATCGTGCACATTTGGTTCCTATGTCGGAGACTAGGGAGAGGGTCTCCTTCTTCAATATCAACAATCTCTAAGAGAAAGTCGATAGATTATGTCGGTTCCCCGTGAGAATGAAACAAGCCCTTTTAAGAGGAACTTGAGTAGTTTGGGAAGTTTAGTGCAGTGCGTCACTGGGTCCATGACGTCTTGTCTTCAATACCAGTGTTACCTTGGTAACAACCAGTAGCATATGTATTGAACCCGGTGTCTACCCTAAGGTTGAATTATTGGAGGGCTATTTCTTTTCACCCTTTTTCACATTCAGTTCTTTTACATTCTTCAACCCCTTCTTGCTACCGAGACTTCATAACTAGAACCTTGTTGGGTTTATTCCAGTACTAGCTCTGTCTCAGTCCGCACTCTTCCCATATTCTCATTTTTCTCCTTTTTTCAATATTCCTAAGGACTCTACACTTTCTAGTGGATTGTCCCGGAAGATCCCTCCTCTGGCGGATCGTGGGAACTAATACCTAACCTAACCATCCTTATAACACCATGCATAAAGTAAAGTGGTCGGTCTTTTGGTACAGTTCATTCTTCTTAGAAACCAATTGAAAAATCATTTGGAAAACAATCAAGGTACTTGTGATACGAGATCAAAGCATTTTGTACCTTAATAGTTTTGATCATTTAGAAAACCTCCCCTCCAACATGTGCATATGATATTGAAACTTGTTTGGCACATGGAGGCAAGAGTTCTTTGAAATAATTTCTTTGAAATAATTTCTTGATCACATTTTCCTTAGAAAAAGCCATTTGAATTTCTTTGGTAAATTCTCCCCCTTAATATGTGCATAGGATATTTTAAAACATTTTATCACATAGAGGCAAGAGTTCTTTTGAAGCACATCCACAATCACAAAATCCATTAAGAAAACCATTTGAAAACACAATCAAGGTACTTTAAAATCTCTTTTAAAAACTTTTGTACCTCGATGGTTTTGCTCCCCCTCAATATGTGCTTCTAGATTCGAAAGCGTTTAGCACATATGAGAGAGCAGCCTGCACAATTTCATCAAATCGATCACCTTTTATCAAATTTCATTATTAAATCACAAATTCTCCCCCGATCAAAAATATCAAACCCTTTGAGATTTTGGATCCCAAGTGATTTAATTAGGTTTAGAAAACATGGGAGAAAATGTGGCCTTGTTTTAAATACTCATCTGGTTTTTGAATAAATCCTCCTCCTCAACATGTGCATTGTGTATTTGAAATCGTTTGGCACATGGAGGCAAGAGTGTCTTTGAAGGACTAAAACCAATTCTATTAAAACAGATTTGAGATTTAAATCACGATCTCTCCCTTGATCAAAAATTTCAAACCAATTAGGGTTTTGGATCCCGATTGATTTAAATCATTTAAAAAGTTTTAGGGAAAGACGTGGCAAGATTTAATTTTGAAAAATGACAGATAGGAACAGATTTAGACATTAAAGATTGTTAGTGTCAGGTATGATTTGTTTTAAGAGATCTTTTAGGTAAAATAAAACAATTTCACAATCAAACAAGAACAGAAAAAATTTCATTTTGAAAGACCTTGATTCAAAAGAAAAATCATACCATGACATAACATTAAATCTTTAGATCACCACATTTTAACGTACAAAGTGGAACTTTTGTGAAGAAATATCGTTTGAAAATATTTTATTTTAAATCACTCTCCCCCTCAATCCATGACAGAAGTCAATAATTGAGTGACTTAGGTTTTGATACTATGAAGACCGGTGATTTACAAAAATTAGTCCAATATATTTTCAAAACAATATTTTCCATTTTCAGAACAATTTTATCAAGTTTGTTTTAAGAAAAATGGTATCATCCACTACTTTTTCCTGCACAAGAAACGTTAGATGGTTGAGAAGCTTATGTTGTTGCTGTAGGGCTTGGAAGAAAAACCGTCTGCCGATGCAGTGAGACTTCTTCTTTCGTTGCATTTTGAATGCCAACCGAGGTCAAATTAAGCTCCGTTTCTTCAATCAATTAGAAGAAAACCATCTGCCGATGCAGTGAGACCTCTTACGTTGCATATATGCCAACTCTCCCCAGAAGTCCAATTAAGCTCCGTTTCTTCATTTGTCAACCCAAGATATAGTTACCCTTTCCTTTTGGCATCCAAACATCATATTATGTGGGATCCGGATCGGGAACATTCTTATACCAAGATACCCGCATACGTTAGTGAACACACATACAGATATATGGTGGTCGACAACACCCAAACAAAAATCGACTAATAAAAGTCAATTCAACATATCAATCAGTTCATATAAGGCATGGGAATAATGTTCATCAATCTATAATCATCTAAACCTAACAATCACATCCTAGAAACCTAGTCCTTCAACATAGGCAATTATATTTTTCAGATAAGCACGTAGGATGATTAAGAAAGTCCATTAGATGATATAAATATGAAAAATATTCTTCCCCTCAATCAATGACTCTTTTTCTTGAAAAGTTTTAAAAGTGCTGAAGTCATTGATTGAGATTTCAAATTATACGAAAACTCTGATCCTGATTGATTTTTCAAGCAACTCATTTTACCACCATTTTTGAAATACAACAAATATTTTTCTGAAGAATTATAGACGGAAAAACATTTGTGTAGGAACAGCAGTCCTTCGACATACTTTCCTTAAATAGTTTTAGGATAAGTGCACGAAATATTTGAAAATTGTTTAGCGTAACACTTTCCTTTCTTGAAGAGCGGGTTGCTATCTGAAGTAATAGCAAACCATAGTTTAAAGCACGGGTTACAGTCAAGTAACGCAAGCCATCATATGAAGCCGGGTTACGTAAATAATCGTAAGCCATTTTTGACATGTTTAGAAAAGAATATTTACACCTCCTTCGAACTTCATCTATGGTGCCATTATTGAATGACATTTCTAAGACCGTAGATGTTATCGATACCAGAAGACATGTCATGAGAAAACATATTTTTGGAATTTTTGAAATTTTCTGATTTTTATGGTTTTTGAAGGTTTTATATTTTTCTATTTTCTTTTGTTGGTTTTATATTTTTCTATTTTGTTTTCTGATAAATATATACAAAGATAGAGTAGATGATATAGTTAAAGAAGATGATGATACGAGTACCGAGATAAGGATATCGAACAGCCCCGTTGTAGAAGATAGAAGTCATCATCCCTAAAACTTTCACCACCAAAGCTTCCAAGACTCTTGAAGAGAGAAATTGAGCCACTTGAAAGTGAGACTTTGGCAGCTTCCCCCCAAACCGAAAATCCTTATGTTGAGCAGATTCAAAGCTATATTTCAAGCTTGTCTTAGCCAGGTGCACAGAGATGCACACCATAATCATAAATCCCGCTGCTCCATTTAAGACCGATGATCGAGATTCTCCGTTCGAGGTTATATCATCCAATAGAAGAACAGCAACGTATCATCTCACACATAAAATAATCTTCTCAAATTTCATAACCACTCTGAAGTCGAAGCAATCCATTCCAAAAGGTGTCAAGAGACCACTTCCCCACGTAGTTGAATTGATGCAGTCAGTCTCTTAGACTAGAGCTCACGAACCTGAATACACATATACCAAGACGAGAAACTTATACCATCGAAGTAGCAGATTAAGTCCGATAGCCAAAGAATAACCCGATGTATACTTTTCTCTCCCCCTGAAGAAAGTGTATGAAGCTCAAGAACCCGAAGTACCCAATGCCCAAAGAGAGAATAACCGATAACATTGAAGAAGCAGGCCGAGTCATTGATTATCTCTGCGGGTGACAATCTCTGCGGATGTCAACACCGAATAAGTGATTATATCTCAATCACAGATTAAGCCCTCGTGTAAAATAGTGAGCATCCCCAATGTACACAATCTCTATCCCCTGATGATTGTGATAAAATCAAAATCATCACACACTTGTGTACCTCTTTCATCTTCAGAAACTAACTCTTCCATCTCTTCCCCACATAGTTGGAATAAAAAACACTGAACGCCATGAGTCAAATCTTGAGTTTCTCTGCGGTAATGACAATAGTCTTCCCGGGATATCTTCAATCACTTAGAAGTATTAAGCTCATCAAGATTACTCGCGTATAGATGTGTGTCTCCTTCCCCTTGTGGTTTTGATACTCGTAATCAACAACTCTTTGAATGCCCAAATACTTGAAATTTGTTGAGAAGATCGCTTGAAGTTTTTGTGACAATCAACATGCTGAAGAATAACATGAGCAAGTCTAATTGGGGATTAAATTTGGCATTTCAAACTCTCCCAACTAGTGCTCTCCCCTAGACCGACAATCTGTATTATAAATGCCATGAATTAAGAAGAAATCTTTAGATCGTTAAATGCAACTCGTCTTTAGTCTTCTAACATGTAGAATATGTAGAACTGACTGTAGACTCAACCTTCTTCAAGATTGTCCAGTTGGGGAATAGATAGTTAACATCTTCAACTCACCAAAAATTAAGAACATCACCAAAAAGCATCCCAATTAACTTACATCTTGCAAGTCCCCTTAACTAAGATCTCTCCCAATCAAACAAGAACAGAAAGATGTTCATCAAGGAAATTAGCAATCAAGCCGCAATGAACACATAAGATGGTAACACCAAACTACCAATCACATCAAACAAGAATAGAGAGATTGTTCTGAATCATCATGTTGATGTGTACGTGAAGCATTAACCGGAAGCACTTTGAAGATAATCTCATCAATCTGAGTGAAGATGTCAACCAACGGCTCTTAGAAGAAAAAAAACTCCATGTGAAGATAACCCGATAAGAAGAGGCTCGGTTCTTACATGAGTTTAGAGCCGTATGACCATTTATATTCTCAAATAACAATCAACAATGCAAAAATTCACACTTCTTCTCCCCCTCAAGAATTGCATACGGAGTTGCCATTCTTGATTAAATAAGTGAACATCATCCAAATGTAGTCTATTCACACTTCTCCCCTGCAAAATTAGCACAGGATGTCGCCATCGTCATTATAGTTGAGAAAGTGGAATCAGAAAACAATCAACAGTAGCCCGGTTCACTTGATGACTGAAGCGCATGGAAAAAGTATGAAGCATGTTGATGAGAATGGTCATTAGTGAGAAGATTTCTCTTCTTCAGAAGATAAAGCGCATTGACACGTACACTTTTATTTTCTTTAGGGACGAGGCATGAACTGATGTGTTCATACGTCATAAGAAGATTTCTCTTCTTCATAAGATAAAGCGCACTGAAACGTACACTTTTCTTTTCTTTGGAGTACGAGGCCTGAACTGATGTGAACAGACGTCATAAGAAGATTTCTCTTCTTTCAAAGATAATGCGCACTGAAACGTACACATTTCTTTTCTTTAGAGTACGAGGCATGAACTGAGTTGTTCATACGTCATAATCTCTCTCTTTTCAACTCTCTTAGCTAAACATGTAATCATCACCATTATCATTCAGTAGGCTCTTTGCAATGACAGCTGATGGAGATAACCCAATATGATGAATTTGACCCTCAAGTAAACTAACCCGAACTCGTGACTTAAACTTGCACATATGTAACAAAGAGCGGTGCCGAGAATTCATGCTCCATTGAATCTCTAATTACTCTATACTCTTCAACCAACCAACCATCAAGTATAAGACGTATGTCACCTCTTGAAAATCCACAATTGAATGTGACACCGAGCACTACAACGTAACTCCTTAAAGTGATAGTTATTTTGTGGTGGTATGAGCCCAATTCCCCCAAGTGGTAAAAGAAAAGGTAAAAGACACCCAACAATAACTAGATTTCCAAGTCTTCGTTTTTGATAATAAGCTCGAACAAGGATCATGAAGAATCTTCATCCAACCATCCCCGATACCTTCAGATACTAAGTACACTTGCCCGTGATATTTCACTTCAACCTCAAATAAATAATAGTGAATTAACTCCGTTGTCACATCTTCTTGGTTAAAAGCTCAAATCTAGCCTCCTTTGACGTTTTAAGTGAACTCTGATAATGGTTTCATCCCTACCATGGTTTAATGAGCATAACCCCGTAAAACTTAGAAGTAACCAAACTGCCATGACGAATATCCAAACACACATCCAATTCATGAAGTACACCCTTTTATCCCTTCTTTGAAGCAGAAACCGTAGCACCAGCATCAGATAAGATCTAGAATTACACTTTCCTTTCTCCAGGATGGTTCTATCATTACGGGATTTTACAATTCCATGGTTTAAACCGAGAAATAGATTCTTTCGCGAGATTTTACAAAACCAAGAATAAACCATAAGATAGATCCGGAAATGCACGTTACTATTACCAGGATGTTTCCATTGTCACGGGATTTTACAAGTCCATGATTTAAACCGAGAAATAGGTTCTTTCGCGGGATTTTACAAAATCAAGACAAAACCGTAAACAATGTCAGCTTGAATGTGTTATGACAACTTTGGTTTCAGTGAATATCTGTTTTAGGGGAACATGCAGCGGTTCATCAGCGGTTCAATCTCCAATATCAATAATATCAATCAATCATCCAGTAACCACATTGGTAAACACATCATTCACGTATTCTGACAGCTATTGTAGTGACCACATGGAGAAGTAAACCCGATATACCAAACTTGATCCAGAAGTAGAATTCCCCAGATTCGTTACTTAAACTTGTACTAATCCTCATGAAAAAGAAACGGTGTACCCAATGTACAAAACCTCTTGACATATCCTCAACTGCGTGAGACACCGAAGTGATAGCTACGTTGTGGGTTAAGCGAGAAAGGAATCATAACCGTAACTAAATAGCCAAGTCTTTATCACACTCAATAAACGCCCAAACAAGTCATCTTCGCGAAAGGGTAGAAAGAAAGAAGATGAAAATAAGTAGACGGCCCGTAAAACGTCACTTCAAATCCAAATAAGAAATATCAAACTCAAACAACCACGTAGTCAATATTGTTCCAATAACAATTCAAGCCGTGACTAAATAACCATGTAAAAATGTATAAACCAAAGCATCAAACTGTATAACAACTCTCATCATCAAAATTCTTCATCATATCTCAACATCAAATCTCATCATCAATCCGCAACCCACATAATATAGTCCATTGTCCAATTCATAACATTATTGAGTAGCCGTATTGTACCAATTCACAACCCAACATCCATCATATAATACAAAGTCCGGTCCAAGACATACACACGGCCCATGTAAACAAACCTCATATCCGTTCCAAATTAAAATTAAAAAATCCCTTAAACCAACACTAACATCATAGAATCACGAAAAATCACATGGTCTAATACACATTTAACAGATCCAACATCTGGATATTCCACAAGGCCCAACATATGTACTCGATCCAATCCTCATCTCATTAAAGCCGGCCCATTCACTTATTAGCATGTAAAGAATATAGCCCATGTGATCAAGCATCAATCTTACCCTAATTATCAGCGTATATAAATCCACTTAGCCTAGTAACTTGCAACCCTAATCACAAAATATACACGCCTCTCACTCCAACACTCCTCCTTACATATCACGCAGTCATCCAATCTCAAAAATACTCCCCATCACAAAAGTCATCCACAAACCCAAACTCAAACCCTAATCACAACACAATATCAGTCCGCCCCTCATCTTTAAATTAATAACCACGTCTCGCCACAGAGATGGCTTAGAGACCGTGAAGAGGCCACAGGGATGGTACGATATGATAAGGCTTCACGATTTAAAGAGCTACAGGTAGGTTTAATCTTTATGTTTGTTGTGTTATGGTAGAGTCATCTTCGAGTCAAAGATATTGGGTAAACAATCTTGTTTCACCCATTTCTTAATTTCGTATAGTGACAAAGTTGGATATATGAGGATTTTTTGATTCGAAATCTTTGAGAGTCTTGATGAATTTCAAATAAGTTTGAAAATGGATCTATGATGGATACTTTCATTTGTGTATAGATCTTGTAACATCTATGTGTTGAGAGAACCTTACACAAAATGAAATAAAACTGAGATCACAAAGCTTTTACATTATGGATCCGTGATGATGTGGTTTTGTGTGATAGACACAAGGTGGTCTTGATTTGGCTTCGAATAGGCATGAGACACATCTAATTTTTATTGGATCTATTTTATAGTCGAGTCATGAAGGATCGGTGATGAGTTTATATTTCGTGTGAGGGACCTTTGAGTCTAAATATAACATTGTGAGGCACGAAAAAACTTGAGATCTTGATAAACAATGGTCCTTTAGAGATAATATCAGTGATGATGTCTTTTGTCTTGTTGATTGGCTTACGAGTCTTTTCATTTTCTTTTGTCTTGTGATGAAGTCTTTTGTCTTGTGGAATTGGTACAGAGGTCGAGTTGATTATGGTATTAGTTAAGTGTGGTAGTGGTCATTTCTTTCTTCTCCTTCATCCTTTCTGTACATAAACAGCAGTCATGAGTCTTTGAGTCAAAGTGACAACTCGCTTGACCATTCAATAATGGCAAGTCGCTACATCTATTAGACATGACCCAACTCGCTAGCCAACTCGCTAGCCATCTCGCTAGCCAACTCGCTAGCCAACTCGCTAGTCAAGTTGCTAGCCAAGTCGCTAAGCTAACTCGCTACGACTAGTTAAATAACAAGTCGCTAGGTGACCCAACTCGCTAGGTAGATTCAGTGTATATGGACATCTTTTTCAAACAACTCGCTAGCATGAATATCTGCAAGTCGCTAGCAAGACAATATGAGTTTTCCGATGAGTTTTACGATGCTTTTCCGCCGCCTTCAAATAAACCGGAAAATACATACAAAGCATGACTTTTACCCATTTTTACCAATCGAAAAAGGTAACCATTTGACCATGTAAAACTTTCACAGATTGTTACCAAGAAAAAGCATAAACTTTTACCACATATCAACACATGTTAACAACATGTTATAAAACAGTTTGGACATAAAGACTTTTGACCCAATAGACCACTATTAACCACAAGATTTGGTACAAAATACAGTTTGGACAATGATACTTATCTTCAAAATATGACCATACAATATTGTTTGACCATAAAATACAACACAGAAACTGTTAACAACAGTCATGTAGCCATATTACTGTTTGGACAAACAAGACACAAGACAAGCATGAATGGACCAAGACATTAATTAGTTCACCAAACAAGACAAACAGTTTACCCAAAACATTATATCCGACCAACAAAAATGATATAAAATCAGTTGAAACACGGTTCGAACCACATACAAATCATCAAAACACAACAACCTTGGCTCTGGTACCAATTGTAGGATCGTTATTTTTATTGTGTTGATGATTCGGGTGGTCTTGGATGATCAAAATACATGTTTTCCATTTTAGAGAGAGAAAGTAGAGAGAGAGGGTGTTCTTGCTAGAGGTTTACACAAAAGTATGAATATTAGATTGAAAGCACCACCCCTTCCATGGATGGAAGGGGTATTTATACTTACAAATACACGACCTCCTATCGGCCTGTGGATCAGGGATACAGTGGGTAAAGACCCGTCCTTCCTCCACGGTGTTGCACTAAACTATTCTACGCTACAAACTAATAAATAAACTACTAAATAACGAAACTAACGACAAGTCTACGAGCTAACTTAAGCTAGATAACATTTGGGGTGACCGAATCTTCACTAAGGAATTTTCTAATTCCTAACACTTATCTTACTTTTTTTTTTATCAATATGAGTATGATATTTCGTTATATGTGATCTGGTCCGAACCGTCAAGTCAAAAAGACTTTAAAACAGCTCAGACACAAATGCAAATGAAGATCAGAGAATACAGTGGATTCCCGGGTCGTTATGTCCCACGGAGACTCAATGGTGTGTGCAACACTGATTCAGACGATAGAATGATCACTAATGATAGCGATCAGAAAGGAATTGGATGGAATATTACACTACTGAAAAAGGTAATAAATTAAAGCGACTTAAATACAAATTAAGAAAATTAAAAAGATAAAAGATATTAAATAAACGCTATCACTATTTTTAAAGTGATGAACGTTTGAAACTAAAAACTAAAAACTTACGTAAAAAAATAAAATCTACGTAAACGTACAAAATAAAAAGTGAAAATAAAGAAGGAAAACACCTAAGGATATGAAAAATACATTTTTACAATCCTAATGATAAAAGAAAATATTTAGAAAAAGAAAATTATTTTTACAACTATTTAATTAATTATTATTAATTAAAAACTAATTTAAACTATTTAATAATACTCTAAAATAAAAGAAAATATGAAATAAGACTAGAAAAATAAGATTAAGACTTAGAAAAATCTAAAATATGATAAAAATAATTTTAAAACAGAAAATATATTTTTTAGACTTTTTATGTATTTATTATTAATTTAAAACTATTTAAAACTAATTTAAATGCTAGAAAATACAAATTTAACTAAGAAAAATATGGAAAAATACTTTTTAGGCTATTTATATTTATCTAAACTTAAGAAAATTGAAAACTTATTTTTTAGAACCTTTTTCTAATTTTTTATATTAAATACTAATTAAAAATGCTTAAAAACTATTTAAAATTAAGAAAAATAGCAAAACACCTTAGAAAAATCTGAAAATTTCAGGGAAAGTCTAAAACAATATAAGGAAACTAGGAAAATTAGAAAAAGAGGTGCTTATGTTGAGGATATAGAAACTGAAGAATAAGAGCTTATAGAAATAAGCTCTTGAATAAGCAAATGCAGTCCAAAGGGCACCAAACTGATATGCAAACTACTATAAGCTAAAATGACCAAAATGAAATGAGAAACAACAAGCTAAACCTCTGATTAATGACCTAGAACAGAATTGATGAACTGAGATTTTGGCAGAAAACAGTGACAAGGGACTAACTTTAAGCTTATGCACAAGCTCAAAAATAAGCTCAAACTTAAAACTACCAATTGGAACCTACAACAGACCTGGGTGAGATCAATTGTACCAAAAATTAGGGTATGATAAGCTCTTATGAGCTCTGCACATAAGCTAATGTGATGTGGATCGCTTAAGGTCTGCCTGCAGGGAGGTTTCGATAAGGGGTCCAAAATAAGCCATCAAATAAGCACTCTATAAGCTGATAAACAGAGAACTAATATTTTTGTATTTTTCTTCACCAACCAAACTTTAATTTCCCAAGAGATTATAAACTAAAACTCATTAATAAACACACAATGAAAATATTTGTTTTATTCAAAAACGACTTATTTGGAAATTTTGACTTTTTCACAAAACTTGAAAAGTTGACTTAAATGAAATTTGAAGCTAATTTATGGATTGATTTGGATGTATTAAGATGAAATAAAGCTGAAACAAGCAAGTTCTATGAATTTGTGACACAAAACAAGCTTTTGACTTGTGAAAAATCCAACAAGCGCTAAGACGATGGAGATGGATTATTGACTTTTGAGCTTTTGTGTGTACAGGTGCTAACTCAAATGAGTCTCACATGACTAAGCAAACATGAACCAACTAAAGTTAAACACTGATGAGGCCTCTAACATAGTAAGTGCAGCAATACCAAACACCCTTTAAAAACTGTTTTGCCATAAAACTGAGATAAAGCAGAACTAGCTAATCTTAATGATTAAACTGAGTTCTCAAGCCCTAATTACAACTATTTAGACATTTTAAAACTACAAATGATCACAGTTGAACCTATACCCATAAAATGCAAAAACTAGCTTGAAACTTGAAAATGAGGAAATTTACTAACCACGATCCATATTGCAGGCTACAACAGAACCCAATACTAACCTAAACTAACCTATTTAAACCATATCAACCTTTGCATCAACCAGATTCATCACCATTTCCCATGTTGAGTCAAAGTTGACTTTTGTTGACTTTTGAATGAAAATGCTCAAAACTGTGTCCAGAGCTTCTCAAAGACTGTAGAGAGCTTATCAAAGCTTATTTGACTTTAACAAAAGCTTATAGGAAGCTTAAACTTAGAATTTGAAACCAATATGAAACAGTTGAACAATAAACTTGAGATTTGATGAAATTTTGAAATTGAAACTCAAAAGTACCATACAATGTTATTTGAACTTAAAAGAAATACAAATTAAGCGAAATTACAACATTGAAACTAAAACTAAGATATTTCAAATAAAAACGACATTAAAGAAAAAAAATGAAAACTAGCTACTTTTTTTTCCCGCTGCTTTCTCTCTTCTTTTATACCCATTTTCACTTCTCTCACTTCCTTAGCAAATCCCACCGTATTTTGACCATTGATGAGCATAGCTAATTTTGGCCTGGATTGAATTTTGGCCAAATGGATAATTGATGTGAGGGGTTGAGTAAAGGGATTAGGATCATTTAATGCTTTTGTAGTTGTATGGAGGTGGGGAACAAGGAGAGGAAAATGTTGAGGAGGGATGGTTGGTATTGAGTGAAAGCAATGATAGCAGTGGGAGGATGACTTTGGCGGCAAAAGGTGTGTTTGTTTGACTGGAGGTGAGATATTAATAACAAAAAAGGGGGTTCAAAAAGGCATATGTGACATGGGGCCAAAATGTGAAAGGTCCAAAATGGTTTTAAAGTATTAATAACTTAGGGACCTTTAGTGTAAATCTGAAATAGAGGGACTATTGCTGCCAATTCAGAAAAGTTGATCCAAGGGACCACAAGTGACAACCTTCAAAAGTATAAGGACTAACTTGCCATTTTCCATTTCCAGGCCATTTTCGCCAATTTTCAAAGTTGAAGGACCATTTTTGTAATTTTTCTCAAACTTTTCATATTTTTCACCAAAGGACTAAATTTGACAATTTCTGATTTTAAAAGGACCTTTGGTGACTTTTTCTTTGAAATTTTGGCTCGGGGACTATTTTTGACAATTTTATAAACTTGGGGACTAAAACGCAATTTTTGCAAATTTGATACGTTTTTCATCTGATTTTGATATTTTGCATTTAAAACACATAAAACACTGATTTGTGATATTTTGATCATTTTGATGTGTTTCTGAGCGTTTTCAGATGATTTTGCAGTTTATATTGTACAAAAATGATGAGTATTTAGACACTCATCAATCCCCCACAATGAGATATTGCTAGTCCCTAGCAATGATTTGAGAAAACATAATGGATTTTAATCTCTTTACCAAAAGCCATTACTTCTCGAGTAGCCAAATGTTTCAGTTCAAGTAAGAACCATGGTACACCGATAACCATGTGATTTTGAGCAAACCACCAGCTTTCAACGGATTAGATTTTGTCTTTACCGAAGCCGTATCTCCTGGACTAGCCAACTCTTAGATAAATTATCCGAATTATCTTTGGTGAGCTGAATACCAATTATGGTTTTTCCACTGCCTTTACCACAAGCCATAACCTTACGGGCTAGCCAACTCTTCACTTTTTAGGATATGGTGAGATGAAAACCATACAATTTTGGGCAAATTGCAAGCCATATAAACGGATTTGATATATCTTTACCAAGAGCCGTTTGCTCATGGATTAGCCAATCCTTTAGTTTATCAAACATGGCGATGATAACCAAATGAGTAAGTGTAAAACACTTACTCCAAAAAAATTTTGGCCAAAAACGGGGGAATTGGGATAATTATATGATAAAATTCGTGAGAATTCCCCCCCACAATTAGAAATGAATATTGCCCTCAATATTCAAAAATACCGGGGTTATGCCGAAACATAGAACGTAAAAGGGAAATACTACGGCCATTATTTGATTTTTTTTTTTTTATTAGAAAACTTATATACACAACATGGGCAACCCCCACACTAGGGTGGTAGAAAGAGGTAAGAAGACGTAAATATGGGTGAGAACCCATATGGCATGCATTTTTGTTTTTGATTCCCGAGTCGCTAGCTTGACTCGACCCCGAATTCATTTGTTCATGGGGAAGCAAAGTGGAAGAAACAATCTCCATCGGACTTTCATTCAAGATGTTTGGATAAACATTGAAGTACGCGAAAGTTCCACACCGATGAGATATAGAGAGAAAGACCCGGCTCACAGATGATAAATGAAAATGCCGGGATCAAAGATAGTGTCCTCACTCCCGAAAGGAGTGAAGAAGAAAGGAAGTCACCGAGTAGGTGAAGAAAAGAAGGAAAATCATGATAACAATCATGACTAGATCTTCTCCCTCGGGATTAAGTGCGCTTGCACTTATTTGGATTTTATTGGTTGAGCTCTTAGGGTTGGAAGGCATCTCGGTGGGGAGGGTAGGAAGATTTGTCATAACTATGCAAATTGAGATTCTCTCCCCCCGATCATGATCTTTGCCATCCAAGCAACCATACTCCAGCGGAGATATGATATGAGAGAGTTCACCGGAGAACTCCTCATGAAGAGAATCATTCACATGATGTGAATTTGTGAACTCTTGCTCCATTGTGGGCTCATCACTATCCTCGGTCCGAGTATCAAAGAGTGGATTCTCGAGAATTGAAGTGAATTGAGTTGAATTCAAATAGAGGATTGGTGAAAGTAGCTTTGAATGTATCGGGAACAAAGTGATCAACATTCTCAATTGGACTGTTGGGATAAGAAGTGAGTGAACGATCATTATCAATGAGACTTTCTCTCCCCGTGACGGCTTCGAAATCAAAGAGTGGATTGATGTGGGTGAGTTCACCGGAGAACTCCTCAAGAAGGGGATCAAAGATCGGATTGTGGAAGTGATGCCTCAACGTACTCGATGTCTCCATAGGAAGCACAATCGTCGCTAAGATCAGAGAAAGTTTCAAAATGATCTTGAGAACACTCAAGAGGGAAAGGGATATCACACAGATGATCAGAAATTCCCTGTGACTCTCTCGGGATTGGGATAAGGTCCTCAACACTAGACGATTCCATTTCTGGAATAGTGCTAAGCTCATCCCCATGTTTAGAGAGTGAGTGGGAATATCAGGTGTGATAGCAGTTGTTTGAGATGAAATCTCAACTGCTGGGATATCAACTGACTGAGGGAGTTGAGAAGTATTATCTATAAAAGGATAAAAACTCTCCTCGTCATCGTCATAAAGTGCTGCCTTGAGAAATTGGGAACGTCCTAGAGCTGCTTGCTCTAGGATTAATGTTTCTTCCCTAGATTTGCGAGCTTCTCGTTCTTCTCGTTCTTGCCAGCCAATTCTCCTATGGTTTTTCACCACTCACTTGATTCTTAAGGTTTTGTAGTATATCATCAAGTTTTTTCATTGTGGCTTCAAAATCATAAGAAATTTCTTGAGACAACGGCTCAGGTGGAGTTTGAACCGTATGGTGCTGTGGAGGTTGGAAATTTTCAAACATGTGAGAGTCATGATTGTTACAAGGAACTGATTTCCCTATTTGACAATCAAGTTTGAAATGGGAACCTCCACAGTACTCACAACAAAAAACTGTTGAGTCGGAATGGTGAATCATATGGATTTTGGTCATAACCAAAACTCGAGCATCAACGGAAAACGTTCATAGACAAACGTGTTTCCGGATTGACACTCAAATACTTGGTGAGGACCTCCACAAAACTCACAAGAGTTAGAAAAGTCGGGCGTGGTGGGTAGTTGGAAAAGTTTGAAGGGTCGTTAAATGAGTTCGGATTAGGATCATAATCAAATGAATTCCTCGAACCACAAAACAAACAACTCCCGTTTTGAATATCATTACCACACTGTACACACGTACACCAATGAAGGGTGAACCATAAAGAGGCTCACCACAACCGACACAAGGAATAAACGATTCCATGAGAATAGAAGAAGGTAGAATCAAATGGATAGAGGGTAAAGGAATAAAGAATCAAAAAGGGTAAGAGGATAAAGAGGAATATTTTTGGTATTTTTGAAAAACATGATATAAAAACAAAGAGGAAAATATTTTTGGATTTTCTGATAACTTTACAAAAACTTTTACAAAAAAATGGGATATGTGCAAGAGTGGATTCAAAAGGCTTAAACACACGCTAAAGCCTCCCGAATGGGCCAAAATTTGATCCTGGTCCAACCGTCAAGTCAAAAGACTTAAAACAGCTCGCACACAAATGCAAATGAAGATCAGAGAATACAGTGGATTCCCGGGTCGTTATGTCCCACGGAGACTCAATGGTGTGTGCAACACTGATTCAGACGATAGAATGATCACTAATGATAGCGATCAGAAAGGAATTGGATGGAATATTACACTACTGAAAAAGGTAATAAATTAAAGCGACTTAAATACAAATTAAGAAAATTAAAAAGATAAAAGATATTAAATAAACGCTATCACTATATTTAAAGTGATGAACGTTTGAAACTAAAAACTAAAAACTTACGTAAAAAATAAAATCTACGTAAACGTACAAAATAAAAAGTGAAAATAAAGAAGGAAAACACCTAAGGATATGAAAAATACATTTTTACAATCCTAATGATAAAAGAAAATATTTAGAAAAAGAAAATTATTTTTACAACTATTTAATTAATTATTATTAATTAAAAACTAATTTAAACTATTTAATAATACTCTAAAATAAAAGAAAATATGAAATAAGACTAGAAAAATAAGATTAAGACTTAGAAAAATCTAAAATATGATAAAAATAATTTTAAAACAGAAAATATATTTTTTAGACTTTTATGTATTTATTATTAATTTAAAACTATTTAAAACTAATTTAAATGCTAGAAAATACAAATTTAACTAAGAAAAATATGGAAAAATACTTTTTAGGCTATTTATATTTATCTAAACTTAAGAAAATTGAAAACTTATTTTTTAGAACCTTTTTCTAATTTTTTATATTAAATACTAATTAAAAATGCTTAAAAACTATTTAAAATTAAGAAAAATAGCAAAACACCTTAGAAAAATCTGAAAATTTCAGGGAAAGTCTAAAACAATATAAGGAAACTAGGAAAATTAGAAAAAGAGGTGCTTATGTTGAGGATATAGAAACTGAAGAATAAGAGCTTATAGAAATAAGCTCTTGAATAAGCAAATGCAGTCCAAAGGGCACCAAACTGATATGCAAACTACTATAAGCTAAAATGACCAAAATGAAATGAGAAACAACAAGCTAAACCTCTGATTAATGACCTAGAACAGAATTGATGAACTGAGATTTTGGCAGAAAAACAGCATGAGGACTAACTTTAAGCTTATGCACAAGCTCAAAAATAAGCTCAAACTTAAAACTACCAATTGGAACCTACAACAGCACTGGTGAGATCAATTGTACCAAAAATTAGGGTATGATAAGCTCTTATGAGCTCTGCACATAAGTTTGAATGGACAAGGGATGCTTAAGGTCTCACTGCAGGGGAGGTTTCGTTGGGGTCCAAAATAAGCCATCAAATAAGCACTCTATAAGCTGATAAACAGAGAACTAATATTTTTGTATTTTTCTTCACCAACCAAACTTTAATTTCCCAAGAGATTATAAACTAAAACTCATTAATAAACACACAATGAAAATATTTGTTTTATTCAAAAACGACTTATTTGGAAATTTTGACTTTTTCACAAAACTTGAAAAGTTGACTTAAATGAAATTTGAAGCTAATTTATGGACGGATTTGGATGTATTAAGATGAAATAAAGCTGAAACAAGCAAGTTCTATGAGTTTGAGACACAAAACAAGCTTTTGACTTGTGAAAAATCCAAATGGTCGCTAAGACAGTGGAGATGGATTATTGACTTTTGAGCTTTGTGTGTGTGTCTGTGTGCTAACTCAAATGAGTCTCACATGACTAAGCAAACATGAACCAACTAAAGTTAAACACTGATGAGGCCTCTAACATAGTAAGTGCAGCAATACCAAACACCCTTTAAAAACTGTTTTGCCATAAAACTGAGATAAAGCCTAAACTAGCTAATCTTAATGATTAAACTGAGTTCTCAAGCCCTAATTACAACTATTTAGACATTTTAAAACTACAAATGATCACAGTTGAACCTATACCCATAAAATGCAAAAACTAGCTTGAAACTTGAAAATGAGGAAATTTACTAACCATCGATCCATTTATTGCAGGCTACAACCAGAACCCAATACTAACCTAAACTAACCTATTTAAACCATATCAACCTTTGCATCAACCAGATTCATCACCATTTCCCATGTTGAGTCAAAGTTGACTTTTGTTGACTTTTGAATGAAAATGCTCAAAACTGTGTCCAGAGCTTCTCAAAGACTGTAGAGAGCTTATCAAAGCTTATATGACTTTAACAAAAGCTTATAGGAAGCTTAAACTTAGAATTTGAAACTGCAATATGAAACAGTGAACAATAAACTTGAGATTTGATGAAATTTTGAAATTGAAACTCAAAAGTACCATACAATGTTATTTGAACTTAAAAGAAATACAAATTAACTGAAATTACAACATTGAAACTAAAACTAAGATATTTCAAATAAAAACGACATTAAAGAAAAAAAATGAAAACTAGCTACTTTTTCCCTTGCTTCTTTCTCTTCTTTTATACCCATTTTCACTTCTCTCACTTCCTTAGCAAATCCCACCGTATTTTTGACCATTGGATGAGCATAGCTAATTTTGGCCTTTGATTGAATTTTGGCCAAATGGATAATTGGCGGTGAGGGTTGAGTAAAGGGATTAGGATCATTTAATGCTTTTGTAGTTGTATGGAGGTGGGGAACAAGGAGAGGAAAATGTTGAGGAGGGGGATGGTTGGTATTGAGTGGCAAAGGATAGAAAGTGGTGGATGACTTTGGCGCAAAGGTGTGTTTGTTTGACTTGAGGTGACGGATATTAATAACAAAAAGGGGGTTCAAAAAGGCATATGTGACATGGGGCCAAAATGTGAAAGGTCCAAAATGGTTTTAAAGTATTAATAACTTAGGGACCTTTAGTGTAAAATCTGAAAATAGAGGGACTATTGCTCGCCAATTCAAAAGTTGATCCAAGGGACCACAAGTGACAACCTTCAAAAGTATAAGGACTAACTTTGCCATTTCCAATTTCAGGGCCATTTTAGCCAATTTTCAAAGTTGAAGGACCATTTTTGTAATTTTTCTCAAACTTTTCATATTTTTCACCAAAGGACTAAATTTGACAATTTCTGATTTTAAAAGGACCTTTGGTGACTTTTCTTTTGAAATTTTGGCTCAGGGACTATTTTTGACAATTTTATAAACTTGGGGACTAAAGCGCAATTTTTGCAAATTTGATATCGTTTTCATCGATTTTGATATTTTTGCATTTAAAACACATAAAACACTGATTTGTGATATTTTGATCATTTTGATGTGTTTCTGAGCGTTTTCAGATGATTTTGCAGTTTATATTGTACAAAAATGATGAGTATTTAGACACTCATCAATATGTAAATATGTGTAAAATTAGAGCATTTGTATGGATTCAAAACTGTGAAGATTAAAATCAATTATGTAATGATTTTTTAAGTTTTGACAAAAAAAATGCATCAACGATGCTTTTATTAAAATTGCTCACAATGTGTTTGACAGAATGTCTCAACAAGATTTTATGAAATGCGATGAACTAATTCAAAGCATGTGTGTTTAATATTGAATGATATGAAATCTTAGGGTATCTATGTGTATATTTGCGGATGAGATTACACATTAGGGCATCGAGTGTGGCGCATCTATGTTTATGGTTGTTGCATCATGTTAAATGTTGTATGTTTGTTGCATCGTTGAACATATTAGAGCATCAGTGAGTATTGGTTAGGGCATCACTAAGTATGATTAGTGCATCATCAAACATATTAAGGAATCAGTGTGTATGTTTAGTGTATTTGTTTATATGTTTAGTGCATCGTTAGGCATAGTAGAGCATCCATTTGTATGTTTATGCATCGTTGGAAATATTTGGCCATATGTTTGTATGTTTAGTGCATCGATGAACACATTAGGGCATAGTATGACTAGTGTAGTGCATCGTCACACATATTAAGGAATTAGTGTGTATGTTAGTGCATCATTGGTCATATTAGGGCATCCATTTGTATGTTTAGTGCATCGTTTAGAACTACTTGGGCATTTTTTTTGTATGTTTAGTGCATCGATGAACACATTAGGGCATCAGTGAGTGTGTAATGCATCGTTAGACATACTAGAGCATCGGTGAGTATGGTTAGGGCATCAGTGATTATGATTAGTGCATTGTTAGACATATTAAGGCATCTGTGTGTGTTGTTTAGTGTATCTGTTTGTATGTCTAGTTCTAGAAGTTGTTGCTGATGTGTTTTGATAAAGAACTCTATACGCATTTGCAGTAGAACCATCTATTCTAATCTTTTACGTATCAAATAGTGTATGCCCGTATGTCTTGCTAGTATAGATAGTTGAAATTGACGTTTAGTCATCTAGTAGTACTATTCTCGTAGTCCGGTTTTATAATTGCCATGTTGTTGATTTAGATAGCTAAAGAATCGATTACCTAACCAAAGAAACTTTTAAATCATCTGGTGATTATTGCTCTGGATAAGAAGGTATGTTCTTGTACCAAGTATGAGCTCGTTGCTACTAGAAAGTAGCAGGTGCAACATGGTAATTCTATTGATTTTTGGTCCGGTGATTCTAGATCATTAAAAGGATTTAATAAAACTGTTGATATTTGTGGTTCCATCTAATAATTTAAATCCACTTTTATTCATTTCAAGTACAACATTTTTCTACACTCGGCTCTCATTCTTTCTAGAAAAGTACCAAGATCAGTTGGTGGTATGAAGTAAATTTCTCATTTTTTTCCAAGTTCTTCGCATTTACTTTCTAGTGGATCATCTTATTAATGTGCTTGTTAATGACAATATGGTAGTGCATCATTAGACATATTAAAGGCATCAACGTGTATTTTTGTGCATCCATTTGCAAGTTTGTTTAGGATTAAGAGATGAAATAATTGAATCGTTGAGGTGGCCTAGTGGTTATTGGCATTCCGAGATAGGGAAGAAAGAAAAGTTATTGTGGTTCGGGGCTTGGATATCCGATCTTTCTTAGGGTGGGACTTATTACATGTTAGCTTGCTACTAATTTAGTTAGGTTTTTAAACGAAAGAGACAATAGAGGCGGAGACTAGTAATGCATGTACGAGTTTGTCACAAATCATCTGTGGCTTTTATTTCGATTGCAATGAAACACTCACCATCACGTGTTCTATATAAGAGGCTACAAAACTATTTCTTCGGGAAAATATAGCCTTTGTTTTGTTCATATCATCAATTTAATGCTCTAATTTTACATCTGTAGGTTGAAACTTTTCATGTAATATGGACGTGTACATCAACTCGCAAAGTCGATTACACAATTGTAGGGTTGTCAACTACTATTTTGTTTGTACTTCATTATGCTGATCCTGCATTTGTCATTCTCTGTCTGATCATATTGATATCTCCGAAACCGAAGGTGGTTATGGTCCATGTTCCGTTAGATTGAAGAAACCGTTCCACAAGATACATACCAAGCTTTATAGGGAGCTCGAGAAGAAGTTTAGTGGAAAGGTATCTTGTCGCGATACTATTGTTTGTATATATCCGATCTTGGAAAATGGAAATAAACCAAGACTAATATTCACATTGATGTCGAAAATGTAATCAGGCCATAGATGGTGACGATGGATTTTAAAATACCCATCAACCAAATCGATATGTATCTGCAAAATTCATCATTGATCAGGTAAAATCTACGTGTCCAGCCTCCTTCATATGTGACATTCACAATTTCTACTTCTCTTGGTATTTTCTCGCTCATGTTTGTTGGGTCAACTCGAGACTTCAATAAGTAAGTTAAATAAAATCCGGGACTTCAAAATCGAGCATGAATCCCATATCCCTTCTCTTCTTTTGGGAGCAAAACTATGTTCTCAAGATCAAACTGATTTTGGGCTGATTTTTGAGCCATGTACTAATTGATCTCAATATATCTAGACGTAAGTTTTACTTTCTTAGTCACTGATTTATGAATTTATGACTACAGAAATAAAACTAGTTTAATAGAGTAATTTTCTAAATATTCCGTCAACTATATGTTTGTGGTAGCGGCCAGAAATTAAATCGATGGATGTGAGGATTGTTGGTGGTCTTTCACCGAACAGAAGAAAGGACAAAGGACTACCAAATTCAGTGTAAATGGGTAGAGCGATGAGTACAATATTGGCTTGGTAAATCCACTGGTTTCTTAACTTTAGCATCGTTATAGGGCATCAAACAGTAAGATTAGTGCATCGTTATACATTTATGTTGTACCTCTAGGTACATCATTAGCTTGATTCTTGAATATCTTGTTGTGATCTTCCTTAAATATTATTCATACTTGAAACATCTTAAAGGGGTGTTTAGGTTAGCTTTAATATATAAATCAATTTATTAAAGGGGTGTTTGGGCTAGCTTAATTTATGGGATAGCTTAATTTCCGAGCAAAGTGTCGGTTGTAATACTGTTTGGTCCAATGACAGCAATGGATGTGGTTTTGGTTTTGAAAGTGGGAGAAGATTTGTCGATGTTTTCAAAAAACGATCCCATTTAGGGCAGCTTCAAGGGTTAGGTAATTGGTGTTCTTCGAGCATACTTGGTCGAGTCCAAGTTTTTCATATATGCCATTTTTGGGGTTCCTATTGAATAAACCTAACCTCATTCTGATGGTAAACAGAATTCGTGGTGTTTACTTGGTGTAATGGAGCAGATTCGGTTTTTAGTGAGTGTCATAGTGATAGTGATGATACACATGAATATTTTAGTGCATCAATATGTATGTTTAGTGCATCAACGTGTGTATTTAGTGCATCCACTTCTAAAATCATTTGCACAAATGGGACCTCAAGGCGCTCTTGGTGCTTCAAAGCTTTTGCAACCTTTTTCTAAAGTCGTTGATTCTTTATGGATTTTGATATTATACTTAGTTGTTAATAAGTGTACAAATCGTGTTCTTAGAAAATGGTTTTGTTTGGATGTTTTTTGAAACAATTGGAAATCTGAACCATTTGATATCAGCTCTGAACCATTTGATATCGGCTATGATGTCCGCTATAACTTGTTGTCTTTGATTCCCAGGTCAACTCAATTATTTCCTCAGAAGTTAGTAGTGAATCTAGTTCCATTCCCGCTGATTCATTTTTTCATTGTGGGATTTGCTTCATTGAAGTCACGTGGCTCTCAGCAATACCAAGCATTGATTGTTCCCAAAAAAGGAATGCAGAGGTAAATTGATAACTTATATGATCTTTTTGTATAAATTAAGGGCATCTGTATTCTCTTATTGGTGTATATACAATGAAACAAAAAAAGGAATCAATAAAGTATGTACATAAATTAGTAAAACTATAAATTAAGGGCATTTGTTTTGAATAGTTGGTGCACATGTTTTGTTATAAAGTAAGGCTGAGCGATTTGTATGATTGAAAAATCTAAGGGCATATGTGATAATTTTGTATAATCTAAGTGCATATGCGTCGATTTGTATGACTGATATATCGATTTGTATGAATGGTAAATCTAATGGCATATGTGTTGATATTGTATAATCTAAGGGCATATGTGTCAATTTGTATCATTGGTAAATCGATTTATATGATTTGTATGATTTTGTGTAATCTAAGTGCATTTGTGTTTTATAGTCGGTGCATCTATTGTATAGTTGGTGCATCATATGCTATATTTTAAGAGCAATTGTTTGTATGATTGATAAATCAATGAAATATAATTAGAAAAGTCTTAGTTGTTTAAGGTAATAGTTTGTATCATTTGTGTATATGCTATGTATGATTAGTGCGTAATTGAATCAGTAGAATAGGTACATTGCTTGAAGCATGATATTATAGAATATAAGAGCATCTGTTTCATGCAATTGGTGCATCTGTTTTGTTTAATTGATGCATCTGTTTTGTTTAATTGGTGCATCTATTTAGAATGATTAGTGATCAATTTCAAAAAACAAAGGGATCATTTTGTATAATTGATATTTGTTTATTAAAAAATGATGCAGAAATGAAGATGGATATATAAAAAACTTTGTCAATCACAACGGGTTTACAAGGACGACTTGATGAGATTCTCTATATGGCAGCAATAACTTACTCTAAAGATGAGAAAATTGACAATATAATTGGGTTAAGAAATGAAAAATTGATGAAAGCATTCAAGCCGGGAAAATTAGTAGAGAAGCATATAAAGTCTCGGAATGTGACATGGAACAATTCAATGTACATATCACACCTTTATTACTTAAAATAATATGTCACTGTTAACGCAGTTGATAGCAAAAGCATGTTGATAACAATTTAAGTAACTTAATAAAGTAATTAACGATGTTTTATCCATTTGAACATACTCGGGATGACTTCAACCCCTGTTATGTTTTGGTTAAATATTCCGGTAAAAGCTATAATTACCTTATGCACTATCGGTTTGACTCATTATACCATGATTCTACACCATTTTTCCGGCGGAGTTAATATTTTCGATAAACATACATATATCACCACTTTAAGCGTTAAAATTAAAACATCAAAGCTAAATACAAAAAGCCGTAATATAATTATCACACACTACCAAGTGTCATTTCTCAGATTGGTTTATTGACCCTACCAAGTATGGTAAACCCATGTACTCAACTCATTTTTTAAACCACACATAACATTCAAAAATGCTATGTAAAAGGCAGAGAATGATCAATAAATTCAAGACTTGTTGTCATTTCTTCAATATAAAGTTATAAGCTATAACAATATAAAAGTCATATTCGACACTTATCGAAAACTATAAATTACTTGAGGATGAAAGAGGAACAACGACAAAAGGAAAAAATGAAGTAAAAATATGGCACATTAAAGCAAAAAAAGTCAAAACTAACAAAAATTAACAAGCACGCATGTTGTTACATCAAACTAACTGAACCAACATAATAAGACACTAGTGGTATAATACAACCTCTCTCAAGGTACATGACAGCAGCAGCTAAAACCAATTGTTCTTTAGCATCGATTATTTCAAGCTTAAATTTAATCCCACTTTCAAACTCATTATAAGACCACAAAACCCCGAGTCGGGTATGGACCACGATTAGTAGTTGTTTTACCGTAGCTATTGTGATAGCTGATGTCATTTTGGCTAGCCTTGATACCCACCATCCCTAGGGTTCTATTGCAGTTGATGATTATGTGAGATCCCCGTCAAAGATTGGTAGTAATTTAGATAGTTCAAAGCATCTCCACCGTAGCTCTGTGAAGGCTGCTAATCTTGCGTGTACCCACTTGCTGTGATTTTTGACCACGAAAACTATAATATGTGTTATGCACAACTTTGGAACCGGCTCCTTGAACCCACATTGCTGAGTTATCGTTCTGTAAAATGTTGCAAGAATACACGTCAATAAATAGAAGTTAAGGGCATCATGGATTCAATTTCATGAAGAAATAAGAAACCCATTTACTTATTATGAATGGGGCTATTCAAGATATTTTTATCCCTAACACGTACAAAAATTTTGCTAAAAACGTAAGAACTGGAAGAGTGTTTATCATTGCATTTTGGGTAAATTATCTCATTGAGTGTTGCAATACCCAAATAATAAGAAACTAGCAACCGATACAAAAATAATATTACGTTGTATTATCAACTTCAACTCGTTTATCACCTATACTAATTCCAGGAAACTCTATCAGCAAGAGATACTTTCCTCTAGATTCAACAACTTCCATCCACAGGGATCATTTTTTCTCAATAACAAGTGTATCGTATATTAGTACCATAACATATTTTCAAAAGTCTTATGCATAATAGTAACATACGTTTAAGTCAACAAATATTAGTGAATCATAATGTATAATTTAGGGCATCCGTTTGTTAACAACTAGTGTATAACTGTTATATATGTCGATGCATATCAATATCAACATAATCTTAAAAAATCAGTAAAATGTTCTATTGAATCATTCAACAAGTCACAATGTAAAAATCAGTGCATCACAGTTATAAAATTTCATTTAGGCATTTTATCAAACACCTTGTGTGCAGCTTTTGCAAGCACGTTTCTGAAGTATTTTTTTCTCAAATTTACTTCAAATAACTAACCTATACAGTGTATCATGTCACAAAACAAAACCATAACTCACAATGAACAATAATTCGTGCAATTAAACACTAACAAACACGTATGTAACGTTTATATTTGCATTTAAAAAGCAAAAATAATATTACTGTAATCAAAATCAGTTAAATAACTTACTTTAATATTCGATTTGAGAAATTATGACGAGATGATTAAGTGAATCTAATAATAAACCATACATATTGTGTTGATTTGAATGAATATAATCAATGAGATGAAAGAAGAAGAAAATGGTGAAAAAAATGAGAGGATCGTGTGTTCAGAGAAAAAGGGGAAAAGAAGAGAAAAAAATGAAAAGAAATACGTTTTATATATGATAATTAAAAGGGAAAATGACAAAAAAATGCATCGAACTTGACACTTTTTGTCATTGTGTGTAGCCAACTATTTTTTTTTTTCATTGTAACACAAACCTTTTGAATTTTTGTCATTGTATGTAGCCAGTTAGGTGAATTTGTGTTATTGTATGTACCCAGTCAGGCTTAGCGTTACATCGTTAGTCCTTTTATATTAACGGTCGTTAGTAAATAACTTAAAATTTCATTCTCTTACGTTTTTATTCGTTTTCATCCGTTATTATACGTTTTTGTCCGTTTTTATACTTTTTCGTCCGTTGCTTTTTCCCGTTTTCGTATGTTTTCTTATGTTTTAGTCCGCTTTTATATGTTTTCGTCCGTTTTTACACGTTTTTGCTCGTTTTCATCCATATTTATACGTTTTCGTCTGTTTTCTAACGTTTTCATCCGTTTTATGCTTTGTCCATTTTTACGTTTTCATTCGTATTTATACGTTTTCATCCGTTTTCTTACTTTTTCAATTGTTTTATACATTTTCGTCGTTTTTAAAGTTTCGTCGTTTTCTAACATTTTCATCTTTTTTTATACGCTTTCGTTGGTTTTCTTACTTTTTCGTTCATTTTCTTACTTTTTCGAACGAAAATGTATAAAACTTAAGAATACGGACAAAAACGTATAAAAATGGATGAAGGAGAAAGAAAACAGATGAAAACTTAAAAAAAAGACGAAAACGTATAAAACAGATAAAAACAGACGAAAACATATAAAAACTGACGAAAATGTTAGAAAATCGACGAAGACATTTAAAAACTGACGACAACGTATAAAAACGGACGAAAAAATATAAAACGGATGAAAAACGATTGAAAACATATAAAAACAGATGAAAACGGACGAAAACATATAAAAACGGAATGAAAACTTATAAAACGGACAAAACGTATAAAAGCGAATGAAAACGTATAAAAGCGAACGAAAACGTAAGAAAACGGACGAGAATGTAAGAAAACAGACGAAAACGTAAAAACGGGAAAAAGCAACGGACGAAAAAGTATAAAATGGACAAAACGTATAATAACGGATGAAAACGAATAAAACGTAAGAGAACGAAATTTTAAGTTATTTACTAACGACCGTTAATATAAAAGGACTAACGATGTAACGCTAAGCCTGGGTACATACAATAACACAAATTCACCTAACTGGCTACATACAATGACAAAAATTCAAAATGTTTGTGTTACAATGAAAAAAAAAATAGTTGGCTACACACAATGACAACAAGTGTCAAGTTCGATGCATTTCTTTGTCATTTTCCCTAATTAAAAAGTTACAAAACAACCTTTGAAAAATTTACAAAGTTACAAAGTGGTCCCTGTAGTTTGGAAGAAAAAAAAGGAGGGGAAGAGGGGGTGATCCAACGGTTGAGATCACTTCTCTCACTTTTCTCTTGAGATCAACTTTTTAAATGATCCAATCTCTATATATATATATATATATATATAATTTTTACCATTCGTATTTCACTTTCCCTAATGAATGATAAGAACCACATGGCCTCCAATTCCCTTTTTTTGCATTAATGGTTAAACAAATCACCACTCCGTCAAAGAAACAACATTCCAACTTGTTACCTCTGCGCTTAGACAATAAAGTTGTTAATATACAATTGAAAATCATATGAATCATATATAAGCTAAATTGTATATAAACTTACTCAACATCCTCAAGATGCACGATTCTGCGTCGGCTGGTCATACCATGATTGTTAAAGGGTATAAGGTCCCCAAGTAATACAACTGTACCAATGACATCTGTCCAAATGTTTGTGCAATAATATTATAAGTTTAACAAACACATTAATTTAAATATTGAAAACAGTACTTGTAAAATAAGCATTGAATGTTTCACATACCAACTGTATCAAATTCGTTGATGCGGCCAGAGACAAAATCTGAGAATGACTCAAACTTGAATCCTTTTGAATTCTGGTCAAAAGGTGTTACGCGCGTGAAAGCAGTGTTTTTGAAAAACACGATCTTGTACTTATGCTTCAGCAAAGGGTACTTTCCACCATTCTCACTGAATCCAAAATTGCTAATCCTATAGCACACACCCTCTTGAAGAATCCCCTCGTACTTGGGCATATCCTCCTTCCTAATAGTACACTGGATGCGATTTTCCTGATACATAATGTTTACAGATTAGTTTAACCAATAAGAGTATAACAATAGGCTACAAAAAAGCCAAATAAATAATGTTTTATAACCTGCTCATCTTGAATCACACAGTCCAAACTCCAAACATGCATAGGTTTGCCGGGAGCATGAGAACGCCAAATGCTTATACATCTTGCTTGAACTTTGATGTTGTCAGTCATAGGGTCAACATCGCACAAAGGGGTGAAATTTTCAGACATAATTACTGCAAAACATAAGTGGGAATACATGTTTAGTCATTGTCAACATCAACTACATAATGCAAAGATCTGTGTTAATTCTAAGGATCAACTACATAATTGTAGATCATAGTCTATAATGCAAAACACATATAAACAATTTAATTTCAATAGCATAATGAATATCAACAATAACAATAACTAAACAAAATATATGTTCTCATTATCAGGATTCTGATTTACAGAGGATCTGGTATCATTTTAAGGATCAATAAAATATATGTTTTCGTCATCATGATCAACAACAATAACAATAACTAAACAAAAGTTACAATATCTGATTTCATTATCAGTAACAACCACACATACAATAACCACACAATGAATTTTTGATGATGGTAATCATCATCAATAACAATAACTACTTTATAAAACTTAAATAATTAATTTCATTATCAGCATCATGCAAATTCTGAGTTCATTATAAGGGTTAACTACATAATTGTAAATCATATTATATTATGCAAAACACATATAAACAATTTAATTTCATTAGCATAATGAATAACAACAATAAAAATAACTAAACAAAATATATGTTTTCATTATCAGGAATCAGTTTTACACAGAATCTGGTTTCATTATAAGTATCAATAAAATAAAATTTTTCATTACCATGATCAACAACAATAACAATAACTAAACACAACTTACAATATCTTTAGAATCCATGGATCTGGACTCAACTAGGGTATCAATAACATTGAATATGCACAGCGGATTTAACAAGACAAGAACATCAATGTTACTAATAAGGTTTTCTTTATTAAAACATAAAGAAACTAATATACTACTACTACTAATATACACACGCTATGATCGTGTGTATAGACTCTCATTGGGAGATGTCTGCTATTAAATAAATGAAAATGATGATTTGTAACTAGATGCCTACCTTCTTTATATAGGAGAGGGGGGGTTACAAACCCTAATAATAGCTTACTATGAAAGCTACTAACTATTACATAATAACCCCTCGTTGTTTCTTCTTCATTCTTGCTTGTGGTTTTGTAATCTGCAATTCCCAACAATATCTTAGTACATTATCAGGATCAATGTTTGATGATGGTAATCATCATAAAGAACAATAACTAATAAAACTTTAAATAAACAGATTGAATGTACTAACATTTGGTGGTGTACACAGAAGCAGATGATGTGAATTGTAATGCAATGACTACTGCATTTTATAGAATGGAATTAGGGTTAACAAAGGCTATAAGTAAGGAAATGATATACCAAATTTCAATTTTTTTTAAAAATAGCTGTAATCTCGGCAATTTAACATGACAAATCCCCCCCCCCCTTTTTTTACACAAACAAAAAAATAAAATAACAAAATACTTTACTTTTGAATCCTGCTAATAAGAGATTAAAAAAAATTCAAATTTTTTTGTTACGCAAAATCATCTCCTGGTGTTATATCAAATCAACATACAACATAATTTTTCAAAACAAAAAATTCAACACAAACTGACTACTAACAGATTAAAACAAATTATGAACAATACAAATCCCAATAATATAATGAAAACTGACTAATTGATTGTAGTTCTTACCCTTTTGATTGTAGTTCTTCCAGTCCGAAGGAATTGAATTTATGCCGTGAATTCCTAAAGAAGAAACCTGCCAAATAATAACAAAACATAAATATCAAATCATGAATTATTAATCAAATAACAAAAATTAACGAAACCCTAAATTAGTATTCAAAATGCAATTCAAGTTCTTACCTGCTGTGGCCATAATTTATGTTTTGATTCGATGTAATTGTATGAATCGGAGACCTAATTTATCAATTGAATCGGTATAAACAATCCTCCAAAATCTGGATCAAGATTAATTGTTTGAATCGAAAATGAGGAAAGGGGTAATGTAAACCGGGATTTCTTTTTATCTCTCTGCCATCATTGGCCTTTCCAGCGTGGCTTTATTTTGTACAAGTGGCTTCTCCACTTGCCAAGTCATCATTCCTAAACACTCTATTATATAGGTTGAGATTTTTTCAGATATTCATCAGTTAATGCTTTTTTTGTTATATTTTTTTGAGTAAATTGCAAAAATCGTCCCTAAACTTTGGCCAAATTGCACGTTTCGTCCCAAATCTTTGGAAAGTGCAAATATCGTCCCTGTGGGGAAACTTTGGGGCAGAAATCGTCACTGGCCTAAATCAAATGACTAAAATACCCTTCTCTCTTTATTACTTTTCAGTTTCTTGCGCAAATGGTCCCTGTGTTTCGCCAGATTTTGCAAATTTAGTCCTTTTTTTTTTTAATTAACTATTAATATTAGTATTATTTTTTTTACGTTTTCGTCCGATTTTTTACGTTTTCGTCTGTTTTTTTTACGTTTTCGTCCGATTTTTTACGTTTTCGTCAGATTTTTTACGTTTTTGTCCGTTTTTTTACGTTTTCGTCCGATTTTTTACGTTTTCGTCCGATTTTTTACGTTTTCGTCTGATTTTTAACGTTTTCGTCCTTTTTTTACGTCTTCGTCTGATTGTTTACGTTTTCGTCAGATTTTTAACGTTTTCGTCCGATTTTTTACGTTTTCGTCCGATTTTTAAGGTCAGAGAGAATCTGGGGTGGTCTGCAATTTATGTAATCTGTACAATCCCAGTATGTGCATCAAGTTTTGTATCGAAAATTGGTTAGTTTCATTTATGAATTTATGGCATTTTAATGATTGTGAGTTATTTGATGGTTGTGAGTGACCTGTGTTTTATATCTTAAGTAATGCCTTTTGTCATTAATATATTAAGGGTCGAGTTTTTACGCGAAAGTATTTTTAAGAGGAAAATAGTTTAAGGCACGAAAAAAGGGAAATGGATGGAAAATTGGTTGGTATGTTAACCACAAATAGTTGGTACTTATAAAGATTAGTTAAGAATTATACAGAGAAAAAAAATCCATCAAAAAGAAGGCAGAGAGAAAGAAAAAGAAGAGGAAAGGGTTCTTGGGTTCCATCGGACACAGACACCGCGGCCATGGCAAATACCGGTCATCCCATTGCCGTTGATTTGCCAACTATCCATCTTCCCGGCAAGGTCCTATATAGATTACCTATTTAAATATGAGAAAGACATTTATTTATCGGACGAAAACGTAAAAAAACGGACGAAAACGTAAAAAATCAGACGAAAACGTAAAAAATCGGACGAAAACGTAAAAAAACGGACGAAAACGTAAAAAATCGGACGAAAACGTAAAAAATCGGACGAAAACGTAAAAATCGGACGAAAACGTAAAAAAACGGACGAAAACGTAAAAAAAATGACGAAAACGTAAAAAAACGGACGAAAACGTAAAAATCGGACGAAAACGTAAAAAATCGGACGAAAACGTAAAAAACGGACGAAAACGTAAACAATCAGACGAAAACGTAAAAAATGGACGAAAACGTAAAAAAAGGACGAAAACGTAAACAATCAGACGAAAACGTAAAAAATCTGACGAAAACGTAAAAAATCGGACGAAAACGTAAAAAATCGGACGAAAACGTAAAAAACGGACGAAAACGTAAAAAATCGGACGAAAACGTAAAAAAACGGACGAAAACGTAAAAAAACGGACGAAAACGTAAAAAATCGGACGAAAACGTAAAAAATCGGACGAAAACGTAAAAAAAATAATACTAATAATAATAGTTAATTAAAAAAAAAAGGACTAAATTTGCAAAATCTGGCGAAACACAGGGACCATTTGCGCAAGAAACTGAAAAGTAATAAAGAGAGAAGGGTATTTTAGTCATTTGATCTAGGCCAGGGACGATTTTTGCCCCAAAGTTTCCCCACAGGGACGATATTTGCACTTTCCAAAGATTTGGGACAAAACGTGCAATTTGGCCAAAGTTTAGGGACGATTTTTGCAATTTACTCTATTTTTTTTGTTCATAGGTTATGTTATCGTAGGTTCATCAGTTAATTTATTTGTGTTATCATAGGTTATGTAATTATAGAAGGTAGCTTATGTTTTTTCAGTTGATGAACATTAGTTTTTTTTTTGTTCATCAGTTATTGACTTTTAGCTATTATGCTATCATAGGTTCATCATTTAACTTATACTTTTTTTGGTTCATCAGTTATTGACTTTTAGCTATTATGTTATCATAGGTTCATCAGTTTGTTTATTTAGCTATTATGTTATCATATGTTCATCAGTTAGTTTATTTGTATTATCATAGTTTATAGATTCATCAGTTAGTTTATGTTTTTTTTAGTTGATGAACATTAATTGTTTTTGGTTCGTCAGTTATTGTCCTGTGTAACTAAACCCTAAACCCAACACCCAAAACCCTAAATTCTTAACTCATGTACTGATGAACTAATGTTCATGAATAAAAATTAATGAACAGAGTAACTAATGAACAAAACGTCATCTTTAACATGTCATATCTCACTCACATGACATCGGATTTGAGTGAATAAAAAACACTAGTAAAGATTGACTTAAAATCTATAATTTTTATGTTTTACAATTTTTCTAATTCGAATTTAATATTGGTCAAAATTATGGTAAAAAACGCAATTAAACACAATATGTACATTTAAAAAAATATATATATTAACTATTAAAAACATCACTTTTTGAGTTTTACATTAATAAAATGATTAATGATGCATTGTGGGACAAAAATTAGTGCATTTAGCTCAATTTTAACACTAAAAATTTTAGCTAGACATTTCATTAAACACCTTGTGTGCAACAAATATGAGTAAAACACAATCTTTAACATGTGATATCTTACTCATATGACATCGAAGTTGAGTGATTCAAAAACCTATGTAAAGAGTGAACAAAAATCTATAACTTTTATGTTTTAAGTTTTTCACGATTCGACATTTATGAGGGTAAAAAATATGGCATAAAATGCCAAAAAAATAAAGAAAACCAAAAAACATTTGATATGTAAAAAAGTGGGTCAAATGACCAAAATACCCTCTAACCGAAAATATTAAAGGAAAAAAGAAGGGAGTGGATGGCGGACACGCGACACTAGTTTATTGGCTTTGTAGACTTTTTAAACTTTTCACCTTTTCAAAGGATCGCAACTCCATTAAGCAAAGATCATAATGTTTGAAAATTATATAATGCAATTCAATTTGGAAATCCTAAATACAACTGACAAAAGTTCTTTATATACCTCATTTTCCTCCCGAACCCAATGAATCACAACCTTCCAATTTTTTTTATCAAAACAAGAACATTCTTTTTTAAAAAAATTAGATATCTTTCAAACCGTTAATTATAACGCGAAAAGAATCATATATCACGAAGAGAATTAAATCATCTTTCTATAGATGGCACTTCTATATACTTTCGACGAACTTTATTTTCGATTGTTTTTATATAGTTGAAATTTACGTCTGGAAAAATCACATGTGATTTGTTATTTTAGAAGCACATGTGATTTATAAAATCACACGTGATTCCTAACATACAAATCGCATGCGATTTTTTCAGACGCAAATTTCAACATTAAAACAAAAATCGAAAAAAAAATTTTGTCAAAAGTATATCGGAGTGCCTGTCTACTGAAAGATAAAAAAAATGTCGTTGCCTATGGTGAATTTTTTGTCGTGTAACGATTTACTGTCTGCAAAGTATTTTATTTTATAAAAAATGTGAAAAATATATATATTTTTTATTTTTAATTTTGATAAAAAAAAAATGAATGATATGAATGACCAATATTAGTTATTTTTTCTATTAAAATTATTGAGTCTATAATGATATCAATTCAAATACAACTAAACTTAATTACATACTTGTTGCAAATTTTAAAAGTTCAAAGTCAAACAAGTAGCCAAATTCTTCTTGTATATGTATGTCACCAAATTAAGTCATTGTATTTCATTTCCTATTGTATGTCGGGGTTTTTTTTTTTTTTTTTTTAAATAATTATGCTGACCTTAAAAATAGCAGTAAAATTCTTAAATTTAATAAGAATATATTTATTCCATAATTATCATACCATTAACTAGTATATATTATAGGGTATGATCTTCTGGTTCTTAGCTAAGAGTCAATGGCGTGTGAGGAACAAAGCATCACAGTCCCAGAGGATATCATCATCGACATTCTATACCGCCTTCCGGTCAAAACTGTAGGCCGGTTCCGGTGCGTTTCCAAGGAATGGCTATCTTTACTTTCAGAACCCCACTTCATTAAAACCCATATAAAGACGCTCAATAGAAATCACCTCATCTTTTGGTCCATGTATGGTTCACTTTGTTCAGTTCCATTTGATAACCTTGAATCAGTATCAGAACTACCAATGCTTCCTTTTGAATCAATAACTGGTAGTAATATATTATGTTCTTGCAATGGTCTTGTTTTAGCAGAAGGTTGGCGTGGCTCCTTTAAAGACTTTGCCGTTTTTAATCTAACTACTAAAGAATATGTGAAATTCGAAAAGGTCATCACACATGCATTGACATACAATAATACTTCATATTACTATGATTTTAGGAAGAATGGCTTTGGTTATGATTCTCAGTCAGATGATTACAAGGTTGTTTCCATGTCTTACTTTCGTTGTCCGTCTGCTATTCCACATTTTAAAATACGTGTGCATGTTTATAGCCTTAGAAGCGTTACTTGGAAGCAGGTGAGTGATTCACCATATGATCATTATAATCGGGATCTAGGGGCATATAATAGAGAAATGTCGGCAGGTGTTTTTGTTAATGGGTTTATTCATTGGATTACTAGCAAGGCTTCTGATTCTACACAGGTAATTGCTGCTTTTAGTTTAGCGGAAGAGAAATTCATCAGTGAAGTTCCATCACCCGATTTGTATAATGGTGTAGATATATTGTCTGATAAAGATTGCAAACTTGTTGCACTTGGTGAAAAGCTTGCTATATTCCATGCTGTGAAAGGTGTAGTTTGGTTGATGAATGAGTATGGGGTACAGGAATCTTGGAAAAAGATTGTTATCGGTGAGTGTTATAGATTTCTAGCTGCTGAACCACATATTTTTTATGACAAAAGAAAAATTATGATTTCCTACAATCGAATGTGGATGTATGATCTTGAAGAACAAACTGTTTGTGAAAGTGGTGATTTTAATAATTTGAATATTTGGAGTGTTATATCTACCTGTGTCGAAAGCCTTGTCTCACCAAAACTTCCAGTAACAGTTAATTATCCTCAAATGCACGCTCAAGATGGAGGTTGGTAATAACTTAATTATATATGATCTTGATCCCATATTCCTATCTTATATATTATTTAAGTAAGAATTTCCCCTTTCGATCTCACTTTCTTTGTAGGGTACTTATTATGCTGTAACACAATATAGTTGAGTTGCAGTTTCTTTTGTGAATTGAATCAATAACTAGTCTACTACTTTGTGCATACTCCTTACGAAATTCAAAATTTGTGCATGTGACCAACAAGACTACGCAACACCTAAATTTGTGCATGTAACACAATATAGATGATCGATTTCAATATTTCTTCATCATATGACACTAGTTTTGTTTGAAACCCACCAAACACACACACATATCCACCGCATATAAACCCAAGAACACGAAACTAATATATACTAAAACACCTTCAAATCACGCACAATTCCTCAATGGCCACCACTACTAGTCCACAGCTCGTCTGGTGGTATTGAAAGCATAACATACATATTTATATATTTTGCTTCTTTTCTAAAGGTTTTAGCAACTATTAGAAACCCAAACAGAGACCTACAAAGTTGGGGAAAAGGTTAACGAATGTCACCAGCAAAACCAATGAAAACTTCTAATTTATATAATACATGGACAACATCACCAAAATTGATCCTTTGATGAATGGTGACAGTAAAAAGTAATCATATACACATGGGACAACAGGAGAAAAGGGTAACACTTTAAATTATCACAAGCCAAAAAAAAAAATGATGACTAGGCGAATAAAAATACCATTCACAGACACTGCTCCCAATGATAGTAAGATAATCTTCTTACTCTGAATCTGCCGCAATGAATGGATCATGGCATGGAAAATATTTGCAAAACGAAGGGCTCTTCTCGAATCTTCCGTGTGGTTGTTTTTTATCTCCAATTGGTGAGCAAAAGTTACATGAAACGGAAGTAGAAAAAGGAAATTCAATCTGATGAGGAATCATAGAAGTCACTTGGACATGGCGTCATAACATCAGATTCTAGTGTTTTGACCACCATGTGCATTGTGGGCCGATCTTCTGGACTTGTAGACACGCACAGAATTGCAACTGAGAGTAGAGGGTCAACCGTTTCTGCCTCGACACCCTCACAATTCCCATCAATAATCTCATGTTGCCTATCCTCCGTTACCAAGTAATTCAACTGAAAATATTGGATCCCACCAACAGATTAGGTTGATAACTAGATGATATGTATTGCGTCGGGCGAGCAACATCAAAACTCAAAAGGTATAATTATTAATATGGGTCAGAACAGGTAAGGGTCAGTCCAAAAGCGTCAAGACCTTTTTGTCCATTTTGATAATTCAATAAATGGTTAATGTACTAAATATTATATTATTGTTCTGAATATAGCCATCTATCTTTCTTATAAAAACGTTGTGAGACGATTTAAGCATCTGAAAAGAGTTTCAGCAACTGTCGACCCATTTGACCGAGTCGACCTATTTCCATTTTAGCTAAATTCTAAAATTTTGCTCACGGGAACCGTTATACATATAAAAAACTGAAACTGGCATATTCCTGTAGAGATGGGTCAAAATTGCTATCTATACTTGAATCCATACCGATTGGATATAGTTTTAAGGATGAATGCATGCAATAGATGAAAATTAGACTGTAGACATACCCAGCCAACAATATTAAGACCTCTCTCTATGAAAGAAGCGTCGGTGGGCCTCTTTCTACTTATAACTTCAAGCATAAGTACACCAAAACTATAGACATCTGTTTTTTCTGTTGCTCTACCACTCTGCATATACTCTGCATGAAAAGTAACACAAACAATTTAGAGATAAAATTTCTGCATTACCAGATGAATAGCACTATTTTTGAAGAAGAGATAAAGCTAAATTCTACTATTCTTGAAGTCTGTTAGGGTTGTGTTATGTCTCAAAAGGTTATAATGTAGTTTTAATGATATTTGTTTTGTAATTATGCTTAACGAGTTAGTTATATATATTAAAAGTATAAGAAAAAGGTGTTTGTGGGTCATCCCAATCCGCCCCGACCATTTCAAACCGTACTAAAATTGATCCACTTTCAACCAGAGCCCGTTTCGACCTGTTACCCAGTCTGGCCCATCTTCTCGCCTCTAGTAATCACAGCGATGTTCTTACCTGGAGCCAGATATCCAAAAGTTCCAGCAACAATTGTTGTAATGTGAGATTCCTCATCCTCAAGTAATTTTGCAAGTCCAAAGTCAGAAACTCGAGCATCTAAATTTCCATCTAATAATATGTTGCTTGCTTTTATGTCTCGGTGTATGATACGAGGGGAACAGTCATGATGCAAATATGCCAGCCCTTTTGCAGCTCCCATAATGATCTTAAGTCGTATGTCCCAGTGCAGTTGCTCACCATTTTCTGTAAAAAAAAATCTAGCTCAATTTTTACAGTTACATTACTACTACTTTAACATTATTAACCAATAAGAATGCCCAATACAGATTAAATTTATTACTAAAAATCTATATTGTTACCATGGAGAGCTTCATCGAGACTGCCACCAGGTAGGTAGTCATATAGCAACAGTTTAGAAGTTGGAGAATTGCAATATCCTCGCAAATTCACCAAATATTTGTGCTTAATGCTTCCAAGAATTCCAAGCTCTCTCTCAAAGAAACGATCAAATCCCTCATTTAGTTTCACTATTCTTTTTAAGGCGAAAACATTCCCATCGTCCATTGACAGCTTGTATACAGTTCCGAAGCCTCCAGCACCGATTATGTGCTCCTCATTCAAAGTTTCTAGCTTCTTGATGATATCTTTTGATGAGTACGGCAAGTCTCCATGAAACATCACAATGGATGCACCTGGAAGCAGTAACAGACCCATATAAGCTCAATATTCATTATACACAAAAGATAACACACACGCATACAGCAAAACAAAAGCCAATCATGTCATATTACGATAAATTCGATTTACTCCCACATGAATTTGAGTTGGCAAAATGGTGGGGCGGGGTGCGTTGGGTAATGAATCAAAAGAGGTACTCAGTTTTTGTATGGGTCAAAAAAGTTGATTAGATAAGAGGTAACTTTTTATATTGCTCAAAATGGATAAATTTTTGTGCGATTCAAAATTGGTGATTTATAATGGTAAAAAAGGGCCGGGTTAGATTGGGCAGTCCAAGATAACTAAGTGTTACAAATGATTAGGGTGAAATATGACTATTTTAGTAATGATCTAATTTACTGAATAAAATGATTCAGGACGTATTATGAATTAATTGTACTCTTTAGGACGTGACTGATTTTTTACTATAAAGCATATTTTTTATTGTACCAATTTGACCCGTTAGAGATGAAGCATAATCAGAACCGACCAATTTGCAAGTAAAGGGGTCGAAACCGCCACCTTTACGCATGATGCATACTAAAGAAATTGCACCCTTACAAAACAAATGATGCATACGTGTCTGGTTAGAAACTAAAGCTTAAAGACTCTTTTTAGCCTGCTAGCTGATACATATCTCTTCTTCCATTCAACTGGATAATCATTGAACGAATGAACCTCACCTCCACTGACATCCTTTGCAATCCCTTTGGCATCATTTTTGCCAAGCTTCTTATAGAGAAAACAACCCCAAAAACACATAAGTGCAACCAGTAGCAATGCACCAACAGTAGCAGAAGCACTGATAAGTAGCCGCCCAGAATTCTTTTTCTCATTTTGGCTCCCTACAGAAAAAATAGACACAAAACGCAAAAGTAAGATACCAACTTAGTAGCTGAAAACAGATAAATACTAAATACACGGTCAACAACATACAGGATTCAAGAGGCCCGTTAAGAGAGTAATTACCAATTACCATGGTAGTAAAAAACTTAATTTAAAAAATTCAAACAATACTTTTAGGAAGGAAAAAAGTAAGACCTGTAGGCTGTAGATTTCCAACATCATTTTTGCACAACTTATTAATTTGATTTCCACACAAGTCGCTGTTTCCAACAAAACTGCAAGCATTCCACCAAAGTTAGGCTTGTTTTAAGATTCCATATTATGAAAACTAGCCTGATTTTGGACAGCCTATCTTCTTAATCTACACTAAATGGGACAAGCATAGAATTTGAATTTAGAACTCACGAGTCGCTTCCGAATTGACCAAGCACGCCATCAGTTGGGACTGGACCGGACAGAAAATTGGATGAAACATTGCTTCACAGATTACAAATAATACAAGTCAGTAGAAGGTTCAATATAAATTTTCAGAAAGATCGAGTGGGGAAAGAGAACAAATATGCTTACAAGTTTACAAGGTTCTTCAAGTTCCCAATTGATGTGGGAATTCTTCCATCAAGAGAATTGCTAGAGATATCCCTGCAACACAAGGAAGCAAAACCACATGAGTTCTAGGAAATGGGTATCTCATTATTTAGTACATTAAATTGATCAAAAGTTAATGTTCCAATAGTCCTCGTGTGTAATAGCTACTTCCGATAACCTTCAATAAATATTGAAGCAACATCCAAAGATGGTGATATATCTAAAAAAGACAAAAATGGGCTACTTAAAGTTTAAGACATATATCAAATGACCACTTTCCATCTGGCTTAGCAATTGAAACACCCAATGCTCAAAATGGACATTTCTAGCCACAATTTTCGGACATGAGACTTGCAACAGAAAGTGCGGATAATCTCCATACCCCAGAAGCCCATTTGGATATTTCATAATTCTAAGCATATATGTTTTGTCAAACTAAAATTAAAGTTAAGCTTACAATGTCTGAAGCTGCGAAAGATTTCCCAACCCACTAGGAACAAATCCGCTCAAGAAATTATTCTGCAAAAATCTGTCAACGCAGAAACAGATGAAATAGATAACTTAGATCTCCACAAAAACGGACACTCAACATCATAAATTGTATCTCCCACAAAATTCATTCAAAACAAAAAGAGTAATAGAATTCTAAGTGAGTAACTTACAATCCTTGCAGCTCTGTACAATTTCCTAACTCTGGAGGAATTTGTCCAAAAAAGTTGTTGTAATGAAGATCCCTACAACACATTACATATTTGAGTATCAGTATTCGTATCATGCATAGCCTATTTGTAGTAAGCATGCACAGGCTTTGTGAGAAAAGTTCAGAATCACGTACAAAATTTTCAATTGATCTAGCTTTCCTATATCGGGTGATAACGGTCCCTTTAGCTTGTGATGGGAAACATTCCTGCAGTTCGAAAATAATGATGAAAACAATAATTATTATGATAGCGATGAATTAAACTTAACATGGCCAGTTAATGGCTTAATGGTACAAATTAAGTCTCCTAAATAAAGGTTTGTGATATAAGACAAGGTCCTGATGACTCACAAAGATATAACTCTCATGGTTTTGTTATCGCATGTTACCCCTTTCCACCCGCATGGATCAGGATCCTCGGGCCTCCACTGACCAAGCACATCAATTGAATTGATAATGCTTGTCCGGAAGTTAACTAGAGCTTCACCTGGTCAATAAGCACAAAAAACGAGATTACAACATAAACTAATCGAAAGTGATTGGTGCTCAAATGTTGGCATTGTAGTGAATGAATTTACAAACAGATATAGCCATCCACAAGTGTGACACGAAATTGGCTTCGTACATCTTTGGACTTTGAAATAGAGCTTCTATGATAAGAAACAACAGTTACGGAAGAAAAAAGTTGACCTACCATCAGGAGTGAGACCATGACAGATGCTCGTCAAACAGCAGAGCAACAGAATGCACGACAACAACGGCTCTTGTAGATCTTTCAAGAGAATGCTCATTGCTGTGTTGATTGAGCATTAATGGAGTTTCTACATATCATCTGATACACCAAGGCATCATGAAACTAATCTAGGACACAAGTGCTTATTAACTGGTACAATCTAGTAGCTGCGAGATGATCAACTCCGATTGGAGAAATGAAGTTGACTTTAACAAGAACAATTTAGAGTTCTTTGACTAATAATTTATGAAATCTGAAAGGAAAGAAAGATGCATATCAACAAAAGAAATAAGAGTAACCAAACAGATGTCAAGAACGTTAAAAGATACTATATGAGAGCAAATCAGGATACTCTTATTTTTTGGTAACTATACCACAGCTTCCCAATACGTGCAAAATGATGAAACAAGTAATGATAAACCATTCTAAGAAAACCCCGAAAATGAATATAAGTTAGGACTAGGCGTATGACCATAATATGTATGCACGCACCTGCAACATAAGCAAGTGATGGACATTATCCTAGACGGTAACCTAGGGAAAAACTAAAAGAAGTCCATGACCGATCATTATGTCAAAATTCTAGAATTCCAAAGACTACAAGTCTATAACAGATCGACAGTCTATGAGGACGGTAGAAATAAACGAATGTCAACTCGCTAATGTTGGCCCTAACATGCTTAGGAGTTAGGAGTTAGGACCAATGGCAAAGACTTTTATACTTGTTGGTCGTTTGTGACTTAATCATTATAATCCATATAATCATGCACTTTCACAGTGTTCCTAAAGCAAGCAATGCAACTACAACTCAAACTAATTCGACTTCAATCCAGTTGAACTAAACTATCTCACCTCAAACCAAACCAAACCAATAAAACGCAAACTGAATCGGAACTGAACTAATATCACTACATTCAAGTAAAACTACGTGCATCACCTCAAACTAAAAAAAAAAACGCAAAGTAAACCGACTGCGTAAGAAACTAATTCCACTTAACTCCAGTAAATCACAACAATCCTAGCTTAACTTACATCATACAGTGCATCACTGCTAGTATCATTTTATTAGAGCATTTTACATCTAACTAATTCCACTTCATTCCAGTAAACTGTAACTACCTCATCTCAAATTAAAAACCTATAAGATATCGGTCCAATACTGTAAATTAAGTATATACAATATGCACGTAACTAATTTCATTTCATTAATCTAACAAAATTACAACTAACTCGTCTCAAATCAAACCGATGCAAAGTAAACTGAATCAGTGCATGATCGATCACTTAATCACAGCTAATTCATATAAACCGATATCGCTTCATTCCAGTGTATCGAATCAGTAGGAAACTAATTTCACTTCATTAATTAATCTAACTAAAGTACAAGTAACTGGATTAATGCATCAGTAATATTACAACTAATTTCACTAATAAATAACCTTAGGTAAACTGAATTAGTGCATATTATAATAGAATCAGTTAATAATTACAGAAAATTACAGCTAATTAAAACTAATTATTAATCTGAGTACGGAAGTAAATAAAAGTTTTAATTGAGGTAAAAATGAAAGTGATAATCACCGGGATCTGTGACTGAGAATGGAATACTAGTAAAGTTTTTGTGCTACTAGTAGAAAATATAAAAGATGCTACTGGTTATGAATTTGAGTGTTTAGTTTAGTGAGTGATCATGAGTGTGTGTGTGTATGTGTGAGAGAGAGGGAAGATAATAATGAAAAAATAAATAAATATTTGTGAAATATGTGTGTTGCTGATTTACCACAGAGTGGCTTTGCATGTGGGGGAGCCACCTCTTCTTTTCTATATACGTGCGACCGACGGAAAAGGCTGACCATTTTTTTAACAAAATTCATTTCAATACATTAAATACTTCGTTGAATATTCACATTCTGCTTTAACCATTTTATATATCGGGGGAATTACATAAATCCCCACATACACACCAATATTTATATATTTTTTTAAATACAAGTTTTTAGTGCATGATGTACAAGCCTATTAAAGCAAGGTTTAAGAAAATATGTAAATAGTGGTGTGTATGTGAGGATGTATGTAAATGTCCCTTATATATTTAACTATGTAAACAAAAAATTAAAATGTGCGAATAATTTTTTATTTTTTAAAGTCCACAAAGCTATATTCTTGTTACAAATTTACGGAGAGCTTATCAAATATCAGCATAACAAGAACGTAGCCAGACCTGTCAAACATATCATACATTTACTTTAGGATAAACTCGAGAATAAATAGACTCTTTACAAAAAAATCTCTGGTTATTTGCATGCGTACAGTGGATGTGATCATATATATGTAAGGATATAAAAAAGCTAATCGAATATCGATAAAAGTTTAAAGGATGCTCCAAATTTATCAAAATAATTATGAGATAATTGTCTTTTTTAAAAAAATTAATAATGATAATTGTATGCATTACTTTTTTATAAGAAAATTGTCTTCAGACAGAAATAGCTTAAATAAATAGTAGACTTGATACGATATATTTCTTCATTATAAGTAGTGAACATTTAAATTGAGAAAACAAAACATAGAATATGAACAATTAATTTGAGATGAAAAAAGTAAATGTTAAAGATAATATATGAGTTGTGTGGGTTTATATATTTTGGTTTTATGATGATGTATAGGTGATGGTGATTTTAAAAAGTTACTGAGTTCCGGTTCAAGTCTTTAGCCCTACATCCAATCAAACAAAAAGTGTCTTATTAATGAAAACGGCAATATGAATAAACATATTAGATCAAGTAAATTATCATTGAATGGGGGTTTTGATAATTTAGCCATGAATCGATGATTGTTCGGTTCAAACTTAAGCTACAATAGATAAATCTTATAATTGAGTAATAAACTTCACGAAGTTACTAATTTTTATTAACTGGTAAATGGGCGGTATTATCCGTACCTCTTAATGTTATTGGCACCCGTTGATATGACAATAGTTTTTATTTGTAATTTTATATTTTATACTTTTTTTTATAAATCTTGTAATTAACCACCACCCCCTTCCAAACAATACACAATGCTAAATTTTAGCTATGAGATAACAAGGAAAATAAGACTTTATTTGGTTGGAACCATAAAGACAAGGGAATTAGGGGAATTTATGTCAAGTGGTACCTAAATCAAAGGGAATTGATTTGTACACTCTCACAATTGATTGGTACACTCAAATTATGAGTGTCTTGACATTTATACCCTCATATTATTTTTACTTATTTTCACCCTGTAAAAGTATAAATGTCAAAACACTCATAATTTGAGTGTGCAAATCAATTGAGAGAGTGTACAAATCACTTCCCTAAATGAAATGTTGTAGTCATTGTCTACACCAATAAAAATAAAATGTTGTAGTCATTGTTCAATCATACAGTTGGTGAAATAACTTCTTAAACATGTGTGTTGTAGTCATTGTCTACACCAATAAAAATAAAATGTTGTAGTCATTGTTCAATCATACAGTTGGTGAAATAACTTCTTAAACATGTGTTTTTTATAGAAGATAGATACTAATCAAGAAAACATACTTGTGGTATTCCTTCAAATGCACATGTACGTGTATTGAAAGACAATCTCCATTTAATGTTAATGTAAGATATTTTCATAAATTCCATTTACGATGTCGATATTATCTATTCACGTGTCTATATGTAATTGTTAGAGCATGGAGTGTGGCAACGAACAAGGCTCGCCAGTCCTAGGTGGAAGGCTCGCCGTTGTCCGCCACCCTTCGCCATCACACCACACTCCCTCGCCACTCCCACGAAATGAAAACGACAAAACGCTTTTTAAAAATATATCGGTTGTCACAACAACGGTTAAGTTTTAATTTTTTTATTTTTTTATTTTTTTTTTCAAATTTAAATATTTACCCCACCCACTCTATAAATAATACCCATATTTACACAAAAATTCACACTTCTCTTTCAAACACAATTCAACTTCAAACACAAAAATCCACACTTCTCTTTACACAAGATTATTATGGCTTGCCGTCTCCCGCATTCCGTTGAAGATATGCATATGTACGTTAAAAATCAATGCGAAAACGACGATGAGGTTCGAAAAAACGCTATTATAAACGTCATCACTCTGTTTGAGCAGGCAAGGGCAGAGAAGCAACATATGAGAGAAAACTACACGAGTTGCAACGACATTACGCCTGAACGAAAAGCTGTGATCGACAAATTTTTGATGGATGAAGCCCACAAAAACGACGAGATTGCTGACAAGTTGTGGGGGTGTGTTCAACATATATCGAACAACATCAGCACCAAAATCAATTGGAGCTATCGGGAGAACAAAAACTATGGTGCATGTGCATCAACTTCGTCTGCTAGATTTGTTGGGAAATCTCTGCTAGACGAGGAACGTTTGGCTCACATCGAGGAATTTGCCGGTTATAAGTCTCCCTCGTATGATTCTGCATGCACAAAGTATTCAGATTAAGATTTATGATTTATGTATTTCGTATCGTTTTAATTTTTAATATATTGTAATGTTTTTATTTTAATGAATTTTAAATTTGTTGTTTAAAATGTTTGAATTTGTGTTTGAAAAATATGAAAAAGAAATAAAATGAAGGTGAGTGGGGCCCAAGTGAAGAGGTTTGGGTTAGTTGTGAATGAGATGTATTTTTAAATGGGTGTGTTGAGTGATGTGACACATATGGGACCAAAATGAAAAGGAGTGGCTAAGCCACCATACCTCTTAGAGGGCTAGGTACAGTGTGGTGTCGTGAGTGGTGCCGTGGGAGAAATTGGTGTCACCTCAGCACCTTTTTTCCATGGCACCAGTTTTACCTATGGCACCAAAATACCCCTCCCTGGCATAACACCAATTTTCTGATGCCGTCATGTACCTTTGGACCCCACATATATATTAGTAAAGAATTATTAGTAAACAGAAAACTGGTGTAAAGAATAAATGTTAACCAATAAAATATGTGCTAGATATTCCTATATGCAAACCCAACACCCAAGTGTATATTTCATATACCCGACCCAACTGTATATTAATAAACGTGGCCCAATATAAAAAATGAGTAAACCTAATAAGTACTGTATTTCTTTTCCATCCAGCCACCTTCTTTCTGCTTTCTTCTTCCTGGCTGTCAAACCTGCAAACACACAAAAAACACAGATCAAACATAAAACACAAACACAAACATAAACATAAAAGAACCAAACCCAGCAAAACAATAAAAAAAAAAAGTGGAAAATCCCTTGGCATGAGCTGGTAGCCACGGCGCCAAAAGCTACCAGCCCAACACCGGTGTGGTATGTCGCGCCATAGGCTCGCGTCGAGCACCATGGCTTGAGCCACCAGCTACCGTACCTTAGCCTCTTACTCTTATAATGTATTTGCAACTATAACAACAAAAATGATTCATAAACCTAACGTACAACACTCTCGTACAATCTTTTTTATGTGATTAAATCAATCACAACTACATAATCACAACCTTTTTTGTGTTTTTTGAAATCGGATAATGTTATATTAAACAATCAAATAAAGTCAGAGTAAATTGAAAAAATGTCCTTGTTATATTAAAAAACCAAACTGTAAGCACAACACTTGCAACTTCGAGAATGCAAACACGGTCTTGTAAAAAACTTTGATATACAATGATCGTTATCATAAAAACATCTGAAACTTTAAAAGTACATGGCGTAGTCCTCGACAAGAATGCAAATTGCACATTTAAGTTTTCTACAATAACCACAACCTGCATATGCAATTTAGCCATAGTTATATTTTTGCAATTTACACATAAAATAACGAACAACAATGATAATATGATATTGAACCTAACAGATATAGCTAACGAGCTAAAAGGAGAATACCTTATGATGTTAGGCCCGGGACTAGATGGGTCATGGCCCATGGGCTCATAAAGTGCTATGATTTTGCATCTACGAAACCCTAAACCATTTTCTCCTACAAAAACCCTAGCATCACATTCTAGCAGGTTAACCATTTTTGCTTCTTTGTTTTTTGCTTTATAATTTTGTTCTTTGACACAATTTATTTTTTGGTTATGGTGACTAATTAGCCATTCACATACCAGTATGTGTGTGGTCAGTAAGATCACCTACATTATTTTGTTAAACAGTCTTTATTTATGTGGGACTGTAACTTTCAGCACCACAGCAAAGATTTTTAACTACATTTATTTACTACTTTTTAACCGTTAAAATGATATAAATGGTTATTCAAACTTAAAACTGATAGGTTAGTTTAACTATCCCACAAGGTTATGTGTTTATGTAATGTTGTACCTGGTCTTGTGTTATCATAGAGATCTGATTTCTATTATTCTTTTACATATTAGCTGAGATGTGTGAGTGTGTGTTTTGTTTCAATGTTTTGAAACCTGGTTTGACCCGGATGGTTTAACCGGTTGATCGGTTGTGTTTTAAAAACAGGTTAAATTAAAGCGTTTTAATCATTTTTGAAACGAGCCGGGTCAACCTGGTTATAAGACCCTGTCAACCCTGTTATAAGGCATGGGTCAACCCGGTTATAAATGGCCAGGTTTAACCCTGTTTTCATGACTTTTTAAATGTGTATGCCCAGTGTTTTTGTTACTTTATGTCACAGTTTTTGATTTTATGACTTTAGCTGCTCACTAAGCATTCCAACTGACTTTAATGTCGATGCTATAATCTGATTGCTTATTTTGACCAAAGAACAATCCAGTCAAGAAGTTCAACACTCCTCCAAACAACTTCTGCCGTCTTTCAAAAAGTTTTTGAAAGGTTATTTGTATCTCTTTCTTCCCTCCAGCTTGTTGTAACAACCGGATTGTGGATGTTTGTCCACGAGGATTGCGGATATCAATTGATATAAAAAGTATTGGTTTTGCTAACATGAGGATTGTGGATGTCAACTGATATAAAATGTATGGGTTATGCTAACATGTGCACATTGGGCATATTGTAAAGTGCAATAAATGAACATAAAATTTTCTTTTAAATCAAAAAACGCATTCGATGAACATTAATTAATCTTTATAATTACGTAGATTAAATAGAAATATCATATTAATTAATTTAAACCTTTCATATATATCTTTTTTTTGAGGGAGAGAAAATGTTTAAAAAAAAGGCTAATGCACTAAGGATCATTGTCACAAGTGAAACAAATCCATTCCCATGGTTTCAAAAGCTTTAATGGAAATATGGGTCGGTTTTTGGATGCGGTTAAGATTAGTCTCATTATGTGCACAACTTGTCAAAACCATATCACTAGGCATATATACAAGGGTCAATTGCATATATACCCACTAAAACTTGCATATTTGCATATACCCAAAACATGCTTAACTTGCATTGTACATCATGCATTAAAAACTTGTATTTTGAGGAAATATGCAAGTTTTTAAGTTTTAGTGGGTATATATGCAATTCTCCCTATATAGAAATTATGAAGTTATTATTTATAAATTACTCATTACTTTTACATGCTTGATATTAAATAAACACCATGATACGCTAGTTATAACTTACCTGCGATGTGCATTACATATTGATGTGTCAATATAATTACGAATTTATTTTATCCCATTAGACTTTCCACTATAAATACATTCATTATATATAACCGACCCACAAACATCACGAAATTCATCACATCCCACGCAATCTGGATGTTGTTCGAACGTAGTAAACACCATGTCTTCCTTATCATTATTACAAATGTAGTTATGCAAAGCAAATGCGATGATAATTATATCATGTTAAGTTTTCACACTATATTTAGGCATTCCATCGAGTATTTTTCATCGTTTCTTCAAAATTTCAAAATTTCCCTTAATAAAACTTCGTAGAGATGAATGAAAACGGTTGAAAGTCTCTTGCATGTTCTTAGGCGGCTTCATTTTAAATTTTGATTTATGATATCTTGTCTTTAGATATGGAACCAAATATCCCCTTCTATTAAGATATTCTTTATCAACTAGATTAGAGGTAAGCAGAAATCGCAACAAAAACCGCGGTGCAGTTCATGAAAAAAAAAAAAAAAAAAAAAAAGCATTTTGCGGCGTGGTTTCGGCTTCTACCGAAAAACCGCACCTCAATAAATGCACCGAACTGCAAAGTCATATTAAAATATATTTTTATTTTTATTTTTAAATAAATTAACTAAATTTCATAATTTTTGTATGATTAAATACTTTTGTTTATATTTTTATAATTAGTTATTTCAAACGTATTTTATTGGTTAATTATTGTCTGAGTTTTTTTTATCATATAATTATATTTGTCAATCAATTTATCATCGATTTTTTTTTTTTTTTTTTAATCTCATTTGACTTTTATTTTTGTAGCGATTTATGATTTTATACTAGTACCCAACATTTTGTATATATATGTTTCTACTCATTATGTAACCTTATGATATATTTATTTTATAGTAAATATATACCAAAAAATAGAATTTAAAAAATAACTTAAAAAACCGCAAAGCCAAACCGCAAAATTACAAAAATAGAAAAATAGCAAACCCGCAAAACCGCGCGGTTGTGGATTCTCATTTTTTTAAAACCGCAATTGCGGATGTGGTTCGGTTTTTACCAAAACCTGCACCAACCCACACCATACTCACCCTTAAACTAAATAATATTTACCTTGTAAAACTTTAAAATAAGTCACTTGTAATTTATCATGAAGTTATGGTATAATAACACATGCATATAAAATTACCTTCCGATGGTTTTGGAAAGTTCATAGATGGATTGTTAATGGCATTGAGGAAAATACATGTGTCATGTCATACAACTGATATAAAGGTAAAGCATAAATCAAAGTCACATATTGTCATCACATTGAAAGTAGGTATCACTTTTCTACCAATATAAGGCACTTGTTCGGTCTTTAGGAAGCATGCCCTAATATGTGTGCCATTAATACAGCCAATGCAATCATAAATAATTATTTTTATAAGAAAATATCAAGATATAGTATTAGTAATATAAATTAACCAAAAACTAATTGAATACCTTGAAGTACAACATATATCTTTTATCATTCATGATTTGATGTTGTGTTAATTGAAAGGTCGGATCCTTCAGATTTATCATCTCACAAGCTAGACCATGAAAGCCTTTAGATCTGGCAGTTATTGCCTCTAAAACTTCATGAAATGTTTTACTGATGGTGTCTCCTGAACGTTGAAAGCGCTCACCAACATCCCTATTAGATACCCCTAACGCAAGTGTATACACCAATATTCCCAACTTCTCGACAGTCGTCATTTTATCACTCGCCTTTAAACAGTAACTTGATTCCAGTTCCCCACATAATTTTAAAAATACGTTTTGATGCATTTTTAAAGCATTAACACATATGATAGGTTACCATTTAATACTTCATTCATCCAAGATTCTCCTGGTTGAGATGATGTCATGCACAGTTCCTTATGCATATATTTGTTATAGTAAGCGGAAACTAGATTGCATGAGTACAATGAGTCCATAATAAAATGTACACAACTATGTTTCCTTTTTCTATTTCTTCTTTCAGTATCCATTTTAACATTCGTGTTGATTATGTTTACCTATACAAAAGCTGTATACATATAAGTAAAAATAAAAAGTTACTTATACTAAATCTCATAGTTTGTTCAAATAAGTCATACACAGACATAAGAAAGTTATCATATATACGAAGATCTTCGATAACATCCAAATCCAAGTATAACAAGAATTCATAATATTCAAATATAACATTAACTATGCGAAAAACATAAACTATCCAAATTAAAAGAAACAATCAAATAATGAAAACAAAGTGTGAATTTTATGAATTATTGGACACTTGAAAAAGATAACTTTAGTTGCCTCGATCTTACTTATGTTGCAACCATTTCAGTCGGGCACTATCACTTCGCATAGTCATAAACAATTCTCGTTTCACAACATCTTCAATCCATAGCAAGGTACACTAAACGACTATCACTTCTCATCAATGCGCCATCTACCATGTCATTAGTGATACTCATACATCTAGTAACACTATAAGGATCATTGGTGGGTGTCGAATCCAACAAAAATAAATCCTACTTTTATGATTTGTAGTTAGCAACAAGTAGGGTCGATTCCACAGGGATTGGTTTAGACAATTCTTAATTAACCAAACAAGTTAACACGGGGGTTTTGATTTTGACAAACAATAACAAGAAAATAGAGTTAATTACATAAATGGTCACTGTGGTTTGGTCATTTTTTCACTTTCAGTCACTAAAGTTTTTTTTTTGACTAGTTCAGTCACTGTGGTTTGTATATGTTACAGATCCAGTCCATATCCGAATAAAATGACCAAAATGTCCTTCTTTTTAAAAAAAAATTCGCGCAGTTAGTCCTACATGATAACGACCGTTAAAAAAAATTTACGTTTTTTTTTTAAATTTTTACGTTTTTTTTTTTTTTTTTTTTTAAATTTTACGTTCTCTCTTTTTTTTTTTTTTTTTTTTAATTTTACGTTTTTTTAAAAAAATTTAAAAAAAATTTTATTTTTTTATTTTTACGTTTTTTTTTAAAAAAATTTACGTTTTTTTTTTTTTTTTTAATTTTTAAAATAAATTTACGTTTTTTTTAAATGGACGAAAACGTGTAAAAACAGACGAAAACGTGTAAATACGGATGAAAACGTGTAAAACAAACGAAAACGTGTAAAAACGGACGAAAACGTGTAAAAACAGACAAAAACGTAAAAAAAGATAAAACGGACGAAAAAACGTGTAAAAAGACATGAAATGCGTAAATACTGAAAAACGTGTAAAAACAGACGAAAACGTGTAAATACGGATGAAAACGTGGTAAAACAGACGAAAACGTGTAAAAACGGACGAAAACGTGTAAAAACAGACAAAAACGTATAAAAACGGACGAAAACGTGTAAAAACAGATGAAAACGTGTAAATACAGACGAAAACGTGTAAAAACGGACGAAAACGTGTAAAAACGGACGAAAACGTGTAAATATGGACAAAAACGTGTACATGCAGACGAAAACGTTTAAAAACAGCGAAAATGTGTAGAAACGGACGAAAACGTGTAAAAATGGAAAACGTGAAAACGGACGAAAACGTGTAAATACGGACGAAAATGTGTAAATACGGATGAAAACGTAGAAAAGAACTAACGACCGTTAGTCCTTTATACTAACGATCGTTAGTTAATTGTGAAACGATTTTAAAAAGAATATGACAAGGACATTTTCATCATTTTATTCGGATATGGACTGAACCGGTAACATATGCAAACCACAGTGACTGAACCAGTCAAAAAAAAACTTTAGTGACTGAAAGTGAAAAAATGACCAAACCACAGTGACCATTTATGTAATTAACTCCAAGAAAATAAGATGACTTATTAAACTAAACACTTGAAAGAGATATAATTTGTAAGTAAATACAATCTAGTCAAAGGTGCAATCTAAGTATGAATCCATGGTTAATCATTGACGCTAAAATGCTTCATATACTTAAGAATAAATTGGTTATGGTCATTAACAAGCTCTAACAACCTGTCTCTCCTTAATGTATCGATAAACAAAACAAGCTCTTTGATTACTTCCCTTACCAAACAACCGATTTTAAACAAGCTCTTAAGACTTGATTATCGATAGCAATGAACTTTAGAGAAACCACCAATTCTAATTGACAAACACATAAGCTCGGTTCATCTAAACTAGATTACACATTCCGCTAACAATAATTGAAAACTTGACCATAATCAATATTGTTAAGTGCTACAAGTCTTAGAACATTAAAGCAATTACGGACTTCAATTTCTAAATAGCAAAGTAATATCTCTACAATTGAATAATAAAACTAGAATTCAACTTATCAAGATAACAAAATTCAAACTGGGAATTTGCAAATACTCCTAAAGTACTGAATTAAGTAAATAAACAGGTCTCAAAACCTAATTGGATTCATAAACAAAGAAATCCTTCAACTAGAAAGTAAAATAAATTAGCTACTCATGACAAGAGGAAAAAATCACAACTATGGATGATGAGCCCCTCGTCTTTGATCTTCACTTGATTTTTTTTTATTGTGTTTTTGTTGAGAGTATTTGCGTGACCTTTTTTTTTTTTTTTTTTGGCGTTTTAAGTGTCTCCCTATTTTTTGTCAACTGATGCCACGATCTCTCATATCCCCTGAAGAATCGTTCCTTTCTTTTTGCTCTATCAAAACCAGATCGTGTTCTTTTTGTGTAAGTTTGGGCTCAAGTGCAACAAGATCCATGGACTTTAAAGCTCTTGTCAATTTAGACCTCATACTTATAATAACCTGAAACAAGGCAAAATTGTGTGAGGTGTTTTAATTCCTTAAAACCAACAATAACACATAAAGATGTAACATTCTGTAATTTGCCTCATTAAACATAAAAGACAATTATAATCCATCACTTAACACCATATCAATAATAAATCATGAGAAAGTAAGTATAATTAATATGTATATTACGCACTTAACAAACTCCCCCACACTTAGCTTTTGCTCGTCCTCGAGCAATACACAAACAACTAATCTGACGAGATCATGTTTACCACAAAGAAGTAACCAAGCCATTCAGATACATAACAGGTCATGAACTATTGTACTTGAGCAACTTACAACAACTTTGAGAACATATTTACTTGAACATGAAAAGAACTAAATATGGTATCTCTCATAAGTATTTATGCTCACCTCTCAAGTATTTGGTGGTTATGTGTTTCACTCAAATTCATTCCAAAGAAATGACATACCATAAGCTTGCACAAGTTCTCATTCTCCACCACTTAGAAAACATATCACATGAATCAGATGGACTATTATTAGGTTGTAACTGGGTTATGGGTAAGGGTAGGAAAAGAGTATATATGTGGGTCAAAGAAGTAACTGAACATATATGTAACAACACAAGTAAGTGTACAGTAAGGACCAATGATGTTCACTTCCGAAACCTCTTCAACTTTAGCGTTGTAAATTGTTCTCAGTTTCCAGATAGATCTTCACATTATGACATAAACTGATCACATTTATCCTCTCGGCCATATCGTAAATAAACTCAAAATTTCAACAACTAATCAAATTTTTTCTTAACAGTAATGTATGTACAAACTAACATCAGCTCTAAGGTAAGCTTCTAAATTCAAACACTTTATCTTTTTTTTTAACAAATTAAAACAAGAAATTTAGGAAATTCATACTACACTTCTGTAGAACGGGCTCAACAGCTTATACTTCATCCAAATAATGCACCCCCTCACTCATTTCTTTTCATCTCATTTTGCCGGTAATCACATATATGAACATCCAAATTCTTGGGTTAAGAATAATAGATAGGTTAGGCTCAGGTTCATGACAAGGGTTTGCAAGAATAAAGGGTTATTTTAGGCTCAAAGTGGTTCACTAATGGGAGGTATTGTAACTGGTTCTAGGCTTTTTTGCTAGTTTATGGTTCAACCTAAATGCCATCATCACTTTCATGCATATGTAATCAATGTGGTCTCAAAGAGAACCAACGCAAGTTCTAGATATCAAATCAATGAAAGAATAACGCTCATAAAAGAAAGAAAACGACTGATACATATATGACAGTCAAAAAGGCTCAATACCTCACATGGTTGTGTTTGTGGTTTACCAAATCTAGTCCCTAATCATATTCAAGAAAAATGACTGCTAGTTAACAGTAAATTGAAAGATTTATAGCTCAATCTTGTTATGGACCTTTCAAACTCAATTAAATCTTCCTGGCAAACAATCAACAACATCAGAAAAAGAATATTTGTTTTCTTTTAAAAAAAATTATTTATGATGGCTTATTCTTGCACATTGATGGAAAATGAAGAAATCAAATTATAACGCCCCCACCCTTAAATCATACATCGTCCTCGATGTATCCAGCAAGAAGTTTATAAGCATATTAAATACGAACAATAAAGCGAAACTTCCCTGGATTTTGAGCTTTAAAGTGAGATGTTCTCCATTTTTGCTCCATAAGCTGAGATGCAACCAGATTAGGATTGATGATCTTTGAGCCTTGTCTTTGTTCCAGTGAGCCTAAGAAAGCCATGAGTAGCCATTAGTACTGAAATAAAAGCAAACTTAATCAAAACTAAAGCAAAGATAAAAAGTAAAAGCATAAAACATTGGGTTGCCTCCCAATCAGCGCCTTTCTTTTACGTCTTTGGCCAGACTCAAATATGCCTCAAGTTGCATAGATCGGAAATTCCAAGCTCACTTCCTCCATGTTGCATACTTGAAATCCTTCATAAAAAGGTTTCAGACGATGACCATTAACCTTAAAGATTTTATCAGTACTTAAACTTTTGATTTCAACTGCACCATGAGGGAAAACGTTAGTAACAACAAACGGCCCGACCCAGCGGGAACGCAATTTCCCAGGAAATAACTTGAGCCTGGAATGAAAAAGAAGAACTTTTTGGCCAACACAAAAATTCTTTCTAGAACTCATTTTATCATGAAAAACTTTAGTTTTTTCCTTGTAAATTCTTGAGCTTTCATATGCATCGTTACGAATTTCTTCCAATTCCTGTAATTGTAATTTCCTGTTTGCTCCAGCATCATCTAATTTCATATTAAGATTCTTTACAGCCCAGTAAGCTTTGTGCTCTAGTTCAACAGGGAGGTGACATGCTTTACCAAACACCAAACGAAAAGGAGACATACCTATAGGTGTCTTGTAGGCTGTGCGATATGCCCACAATGCATCGTCAAGTTTAACACTCCAATCTTTTCTGTTTGGGTTGACTGTTTTCTCAAGTATGGACTTGATTTCTCTATTAGACACCTCAGCTTGCCCGTTTGTTTGCAGATGGTACGCTGTTGAAACACGATGAGTCACATTATACTTCTTAAGCAGAGCCTCCATCATCCGATTGCAAAAATGAATGCCACGGTCACTGATTATTTCTCAAGGTGTGCCAAACCTGGAAAAAATATTAGCCTTGACAAAATCTGCAACAACTTTAGCATCATCAGTTTTTGCTGCCTTAGCTTCCACCCACTTTGAAACATAATCAACAGCTAAAAGAATGTAAACATTGCCAAAAGAAGGTGGAAAAGGGCCCATGAAATCGATACACCATATATCGAAGATTTCACAAACATTAATAGAAGAAAGGGGCATTTGATCTCTGTGACTTAAATTACCCGTTTTTTGGCATCGTTCACATGACTTGCAAAACATATATGAATCCTGAAAAATATTTGGCCAAAATAGTCCACACTCTAATATATTACGGGCTGTTCTTTTTGGACCAAAGTGCCCCCCACATACATGTGAATGACAAAATTCAAGAATAGATTGAATTTCAGTTTCATTTACGCACCTTCGAATAACTTGATCAGAACAATGTTTCCAAAGATACGGGTCATCCCACACATAGAATTTAGCATCACTTTTAATTTTGTTTTGTTGAGATCTAGACAAATCATCAGGTAGTGTTTTGGTAACTAAGTAATTAACAAGATCAGCGTACCATGGATTTGTCATTTGGACTGCAAAAAGATGCTCATCGGGGAACTCATCATTCCAAGAAAGTAGCTCTTCTTTTATCACTACTCGACTTAGATGATCTGCAACTAAGTTTTCACAACCTTTCTTTTCTCTAATTTTCATATTGAACTCTTGTAGTAGAAGGATCCACTTTATGAGCCTTGGTTTCGCTTCCTTTTTCGCAAGTAGGTACTTGAGAGCTGCATGATCACAATAAACAATCACTTTAGTACCTAATAAATAAGAGCGAAACTTTTCTAAGGCAAAAACTATAGCAAGAAGTTCTTTTTCGGTTGTCGAGTAATTGCATTGAGCACTATCAAGTGTTCTTGAAGCGTAATATATAACATGGGCTGATCTCCCAACTCTTTGCCCAAGAACCGCACTAACAAACATAGTTGCTTGCATCACTCATAATCTCGAAAGGCAAATTCCAATCAGGAGGTTGTAAGATTGGAGATGAAGTGAGCAATTCTTTCAGCTTATCAAACGCAACCTGGCAATAATCATTAAACTCAAAAGCTACATCCTTTTGGAGTAACCTGCATAATGGCTGACTTGTCTTTGAAAAGTCCTTGATAAAGCGACGGTAAAATCCTGCATGTCCAAGAAAAGAACGAACTTCCCGTACATTTTTAGGATAAGGAAGAGATTTAATAATATCCACTTTTGCTTAATCAACTTCAAGTCCTTTAGCAGACACTATATGACCCAAAATATTACCTTGATCGACCATAAATTGACACTTTTCATAATTAAGAACAAGGTTTGATTCAATGCATCTTTTAAGAATTTTTTCAAGGTTAATTAAGCATGAATCAAATGAATCACCATGGAATGTAAAGTCATCCATAAATACCTCTATGATGTCCTCTACATATTCTAAAAATATGCTTACCATGCATCTTTGAAATGTAGCAGGCGCGTTACAAAGTCCAAACGGCATTCGACGAAAAGCAAACGTCCCAAAAGGGCAAGTAAAGGTAGTCTTTTCTTGGTCTTCTGGTGCAACCGGTATTTGATGAAAACCTGAATAGCCATCAAGACAACAATAGTAAGCTCGACCCGCTAACCTTTCTAGCATCTGATCTATAAAAGGGATGGGGAAATGATCTTTTCTAGTTAAAGCATTTAACTTTCTATAATCAATACAAATCCTCCAACCATTTTGAACTCGAGTAGTCACTAACTCACCATCAGAATTCTAAACTACTGTTACACCTGTTTTCTTTGGGACTACCTGTATAGGACTTACCCATTTGCTGTCCGAAATCGGATAGATAATACCTGCATCCAGAAGTTTATGAATTTCTTTCTTTACCACTTCCATCATAGGCGGGTTCAATCTGCGTTGGACTTGCTTTGCAGGGGTAGCACCTTCTTCCAAAAGAATTTTATGCATACACATAGGAGGACTTATGCCACTGATATCAGCAACTGTCCAACCAATTGTCTCTTTGTAGTCTCTCAGAATCCGAATTAACCTTTCATCTTCCAATGGAGTCAACTTATTAGAGGAAATGACAGGAAGTGTGTCTCCTTCTCCGAGGAATACGTACTTGAGATGCTCAGGTAACTTTTTAAGCTCAAGTTTTGGTGCCTGCACAATTGACGGGAGAAGTTTAGCATTATTCAACGGTAAACCAAGATAAGAAACAATCTTATTAACAGGTGCAAGAGAATTGAGTTCAGAAAATGCTTCTTGTAGATTCGAGTTTGGCTCAAGTTCGTGATTTGCACTTTCTGATATAGTGTTAGTAAGTGCCAACTTTAACGAATCATCATCATTTAGCTCGAAAACTTTCTGCACTAAAGAGTCAATAACATCAACACTAAAAACAGAATGTTCATTACAAGGATACTTCATGTAATCATATTTGATAAACTTAATGACTTGACCATCAAATTCCATTGTAAGTGTACCCTCATAAACACAAATATTAGTCCTAGCTGTTTTTAAAAATGGTCTCCCTAACAAGATAGAACGTGAATTAGAATGATTTTCTTTACCCATATCAACAACGTAAAAATCTGCTGGAAAAACCAATTCTTTAACCTGAACTAATATGTCCTCTAAAACACCATCGGGGTATGCATAAGAACAATCAGCAAGCTGTATAATTACCCCTGTTTCTTTCAATTTTCCAACATTCATAGCTTCATATATAGAACGAGGCATGAGATTAATGGAAGCTTCTAAGTCTAACGTTGCTCTTTCAACCTCGACATTACCCATTTTACAAGGAATAGTAAACATACTTGGATCCTTGCATTTGATAGGCAACTTCATTTGAATCATAGCAGAAACATTTTCTCCTAATTGAACTTTTTCATTACCTTTGAGCTTTCTTTTCGATGTACATAATTCCTTTAGAAACTTTGCATATCGAGGTACCTGTTTAATAGCATCAAGAAGTGGAATATTTACCTCAACTTTGCGAAAAGTTTCAAGAATTTCCTTCTCCTGCTCTTGCTTTTTAGACTTTGCAAATCGACCAGGAAATGGAGGAGGTATCTTGATTTCTTCTTGTGGCCTGGTTGTTTCTAATGGTTGATCATTTTGAGTCGTCGAGCCTTCCTTCACAATCTCTTTCTCTAAATCACGTTTAGATGGTTTATGTGGTTGTTCTTCTAACACTTTCCACTTCGCAAGGTAATTGCACTTACATTCTGTTTGGGGTTGTTAATCGTTTGAGACGACAATTTACCCGAAGCTTGAGATTCCAACCGGTTCACAGAGGTAGCCAACTGACCTATTTGGTTTTCTAGGTTATGAATGGTATTTTTGGTATCTTGTTGAAATTGTTGTGTGCTTGTTGCAAGCGTTTTAACAATATCTTCAAGAGACATGCTCGAATTTGATGATGACGGTTGTGAGTGAGTTGTTTGTTTAGGGTATTGTTGCGGGAAATTGTTTGAACGGGATCCATAGCTGAAGTTAGGATGATCTCTCCATCCTGGATTGTAGGTGTTAGAGAAAGGATCATACTTTCTTTGTGGTGGACCTGGAAACCCTCCTACCGCATTCATTTGCTCGGGGTGAGCCGTCTTGAAGTGTAGGACACATGTCAGTCGGGTGACCAACAATGGAACAAATTCCACAAGCTTTCACCTGTTGTGTATTACACATAACCAACTTTTCCACAAGAGCAGTGAGATTGTCCAAACGTTGATCATAAGAAGTGTTGACCTCACTAACACTTTTGTTGGGCGTCTGTCGTGTACCAAAACATTTGTGAATTAGCGACCATATTAGAGATTAGAGTCCTTGCTTTGATAGGCGTTTTGTGTACCAATGCTCCCCCACTTGCAGCATCTATCATATTTCGGTCCATGGTTAACAGACCTTCATAGAAATATTGAATAAGAAGCTGGTCTGTAATCTGATGTTGAGGACAGCTAGCACACAGTTGCTTAAATCTCTCCCAATACTCATATAACGTCTCTCCATTGAATTGACGAATTCCACATATGTCTTTCCTAATATTTGCAGCACGTGAGGCAGGGAAAAACTTCTCAAGGAATTGTTGCTTCATCTGGTCCCATGTGGTTATGGAACCAGAAGGTAAGTAGTACAACCAATCTTTAGCTTTGTCCGCCAACGAAAATGGAAAAGCACGCAACTTGATTTGTTCTTCTGTAACTTCTCGTGGTTTCATTGTTGAACAAACCACGATAAATTCCTTAAGGTGCTTATGAGGATCTTCACCAGCAAGACCACGAAAAGTTGGAAGTAAATGAATTAGCCCGGATTTGAGTTCAAAAAGGACAGTAAGTTGTGGGTATTGGATGCATAAGGGTTGTTGATTAATGTTTTGTGTCGCCATTTCCCACAATGTTCTTGATAAGGTTTTAAAATGTACCTTTTTGAGGGGTCGTTTAAGCCCTTATTTGATCACTTTTGTATCCGTTATTACTTAATATCATTCCTTTTCACTTTTTAGGTATCTTGAAGGCAAATTATTGGAATGACACTTATTCGGACGAAAAGGCGAATATCTGAAGAAAATGGCCAAAGTTAAGAATGGGACACTTTCAGCTTTGGGCCCGAACGGCGGCGGTCGGAGTTCTACAAGTGGCGGCCGGGTTCTACTAGAGGCCGCCCGGACAAATTTTGTGACGACTCAGTAGCAAAATTACTCATTTACAAGTGACGGCGTCAGGTTCTACTAGAGACGCCGTTTGACAAATTTTGTGACGACTCAGTAGCCAAATTACTCATTTACAAGTGACGGCTTCAGGTTTTGAAGGAGTAGGGCATCGCACTCAGCGGCCTAGATTTGATCCACGACGGCGTCGAGAGGCGAGGATGGCGTCACAAGCATAAGGTGACCGTTGCAATGCTAACGTACAAGACGAAACCCTAATAACGGCGACCGACGGCGTCACAAATTAAAGGGTGACACACGCATTTGTAATCTTATATATAGAATCCGAATTTTTCGTAGTCTTTTGGAGTAAAAAACCTAAACCGAACCAAGATTGTATTGTACAGTATTTTAGGGTTCCATACCCTATCTTACATCAAGATAAGTGTTTTACTTCATTAATTTAATTATGTCTTCAATTGATTGTGTGTATGCTTGCATGTTCCTCATGTCCGGCTAATTTACTTGTGTGTTTGCTTAGGTAATATGAAACTTAGTTATTGAATATTGATTGGTTGTATCTTATCTTAATTGTGATTAACCTAGTATTGTGATAGGTCATTCGTTGTGCTAATAATGCTTGATTAATCTTTGTTGAACCATAGTTTATAATCACCTAGAGTAATTGTAGGCTATACATCTAAATAATACCTTAGAGTTAAAGTTTATAAATCCTATAGATTTTGTAGTCATTAACCTTTGGTAGTTTCAAAGAGTTAGGGATAAACACATACCCTACGACTTTAGAGACACAACGCGATTAAGAATAAGGACGTGACAATTCAACCACCAATAGGAGATAACTAGGGAGTAATAAAGCCTAAGCAAATACATTTTTAACTATCATACGAGCATACAACAATAGACATAGACTACCCTCACCTTAGTTTAGATAATTAGATAAGTAGAAGTAATCAGTAGAAATACCAACCCCCAAATCCAAACCTCGAGATTCGTACCTTTCCATTTCCTAAAAAACATAAAAAGATAAAAAATAATCTTCCTCAACCCCAACCTTAGCATAGTAACTTCTCACTAGCATTCCTATTCCCCTAGAGAACGATATCAATTCCCGTGGCTTACCCTAATACTACACTACAAGGATTAGGTTCACTGCCTAAGGTGTTGAAAAACTTGCTCAGCGAAAAGGAAGTTCCTTTGACCCCAAAGCGGCGTGTAGCGTTATCAAGTTTTGCCACGCTGAGGGAATAGAATAGCTAGTTAGAGTCCACTCGCTTAGGTTTCCTTTCTTGATTCTGCCAAGTAAGATTTTTTCCCCATTTTTAGCTTCCTCGTAGTCTATCCCCCTTCTTCGTGACCTTTGTTAGTAATCCCATCACTTTTCCTCATGGAAGGTGATAACCCACCACCATTCATCAACCTACCACCTAATGACCCGCCAAGAGGCCGTACTCTTGGTGAATACTCGAGACCAAGCCACCTAGGCTATAGAAACACCATTGAGCTTCCGACCAAGCCCAAACTACGGCCCTGCGATCCGACACCATCCGGTTGGTGCAAAACGGATGTGCATTCCATGGACTTCGTTCCGAAGATCCTAATCAACATCTTAAGGATTTCCTTAAAATTGTCGATTCCATCGACCTCGATGCTACTACTCGCAAGACCACGCGTCTGCAAGGTCTCTTCCAATTCTCTCTATGGGACCAAGCTAGTAATTGGCTTGAGCGACTTCCCGCCGGCTCCATCTCAAGTTGGGATGATCTCACTGTGGAAAACTAGAAGGGGGGGTTGAATAGTTTTACCAATTAAAACTTCATTTTTATCTATTTAGATCGACTTATGTCAATCTATTTGGATGTGTGTGTTGGATGTTGATAAACAAACATATAAAGGTAAGAAATGAAAAGATAAGAGTAAGAAGCACAAAACCACAACGCAAGTATTTATAGTGGTTCGGCTACAAGGTCACCTTCCTTGCCCTACTCCACTCCCCCAGTCACCTACTCGAGTTAAGTAATCACTACACCAATCTCCTTATGGCGGAGAAGCCTTCACAACGTCGCCTACTCTTTTTCCGGTACTAGGCTAACCACGGGTTCTTTCACTCCAAGGTGAACCACACCTACACAACGTCGCCTACCCTTTATAAGGTACTAGGCTAAGTACCTAATTCTTTCACACCTTAGGTGAACTACACCGTCACAACGTCGCCTACCCTTTATTAGGTACTAGGCTAAGCACCTAGTTCCATTGCAATGGAGGAACTACTACCACACTACACCAGCGACTAATCCCAAAGGAGATCTACTCCTTTACAACATCATCAAGGATATCAATATCCTTGGATCTAATTCTATTCTATCTTGTACATCTGAAACACACCATATCGAATGTACATCTAAGGCACCTTTCACTAATGCCTTTGACTAGATCTACAAGACACCTTTCACTAATGTCTTGTGTCTTCACTTCTAAGCACCTTTCACTAATGCTTCTTTGTCTTGACTTCTAAGCACCTACCACACGTGCTTATGCTATAGGCGATAGATATCCTTCACTAATATCTTAAGTCTTGACACTGAGACATCTTTCACTAATGTCTTCAACACTACACTTCTTTGAAGAAAGAAAGGAATCATCAACAAGAAGACTTGAGTAGCCTTGATGATGAGGAAGCATGGCAACTCATGGACTTGAGCTTTTTCGACTTCAAAGGTGGTGATCTTGCCTTTAAGAGGAACCTAAAAGATCACACAAAAACAAAACTACAAACATAGATCTCTTGGATCTAAGGTTAGTGAGATTAAACTCAGGGGAGAAAGTATATTGGAAAGGGGTGAGAAACAATGAAGAAATGGCTCACTATTTATAGAGGAAAAACCTCTACTGTTCCCCGGATCCCACGGATCCCTACCACAAGGGATCCGGCTAGCACAAAGCTAGGGATCCGTGGTCCGCTCCTCTTTGCCCATGGGTATTTTTGGTTATGGGTTGATCCATGGTTTTTGATTCGCCTCCAAACGGTCAAGTTTAACCACACAAGCTGACCACTTGTGAATGGTCAACCGTAACAAACTTAAAACAGCTCAGAAGGCAAATGCAATTAAGATCAAAGGAATATAGTGGATTCAGGGTGCGTTAAGTCCACAGGAGGATGAATGGTGTTTAACACGGTCAGATTCGAATAATCACTAAGGATAGTGATCAGTAAGGATTTTGAGTTATAATTACACTCTTGATTTATTGGAATGATATTTGGATACGAATTGTAAAGCACAACAATGGATACAACAAAAGTAAATACGTCACGATATTAAAAGCGTAAGCGTACAAAACAAAAGTGAGTTTAAAGAAATAAAGACCTAAAAAATGAAAATGATATTTTTGGAATCCTAAAAATAAAAGAAAATTATTAGAAAAAAGAAAATTATTTTTACAACTATTTATCTAATTATTATTAATTAAAAACTATTTTTAACTATTTATTAATAACCTAAAATAGAAGAAAATATGAAATAAAGCTAGAAAAATAAAATTATGACTTAGGAAAATCTAAAATATTATAAAACTTATTTTAAAATAGAAATTATATTTTTTTTTATCTATTTATTATTAATTATTTAATACTTATTAACTATTTAGAATTTTAATAAATACTAAATAAACAGAGAAAATTATTAAACTTTTTCTAAAAATACTATATGATGACGAATACTAGGAAATTATAAAACAAGATTTACTTAATAATAAGCTAAAAAGAAAAATCTAAAAAGTTAAAATCTATTAAATAAACGCTATCACTATAATTAAAATGATGTTTTTGTGGTTTTTATTTTATAAAACTACTTAACTACTCAAAATATGAAACTTTTATAAAAACAAAAATTTTACAAATAAAAAATAAGCTGTTTTAATGAGCTTATAAGCTCACGATTTAACTTATTAGCTTATTTGGTTGTTTTAAGCTCAAATAAGCTTCTCGAGATGGAACAAAAGGCTGAAATAAGCTAAAACAAGATAAAAGCTACTTATGATAAGTTAGAAACACAGATAATCAAAGCTGATAAGCTTGAAATAAGTAAATAAGCACTATGATGATCCTAATATCCAAACAGGGCACGTGGACTTTTCAAGGCCAAAATAAGCTAAGGAAATAAGCTCACAAGCTCAAAACAAAGGTTGAGTCAACAAGCTGGCTAGGTGGGCTTCCCTAAAAACCAAAACTCACAAGCTATGATCCACTATTAAGCTCTGTGTGAGCTTATGAATATTATACTAGATCACTTGCTTATGCAGTTTACATAGAAATGGGACAAAACAAAAGCTAGATGCAGCCCTAGCAAATAAGCTACAAAATGAAAACTTAAGCTTGGGACCTCAAGATGGCTTGGTTAGCTTCACAAAAATCCAAGAATCACAAACTTTGGACAACTAGAAAGCTTTTTACAAGCTTGTGAAAATGACACCAAAAGCGTACACGGGCACATTTTGAGTTGGTGTCTAAAATAAGCTAAGGAAAAAAGCTATTAAATAAGCTATTTGGAAAATATAAAAAATACTAAGGTACAGTTAGCAGCTATATTCTAATATCCTAGAAGCTCAAGTATTGAAAGCTAATGTGTAGTCCTATAAAAATTAATCTATTATATTCAAAAACGACCAAAGTGAAATTTTGACTTTTTGATTAACACTAAAAAGTTGACTAAATTGAACTTTAATTCAATACTATGGGCTGATTAAGTTATAATAAGCTACAATAGGATGATTTTAAGCTAAAGTACCAAATTTTAAGCTACTATGGTGATTATTACCGTTAATCCTAACGGTTAATTATCTAGTTATGATCAAAGATGATTTTGACTTTTACTCTAATAAGCAATGTTTTAAGATTGAACTGAGATATTAAGTACTAGGATGACATGAGATAAGCACAAGCAACAACTCAAACAACCTCTAGCCACGTTAATTAAGTGAATCCAAACACACCTTAATGGAACTGATTTGAAACTTTTCAAAGCAAAAGCACGATTAAAACCATTAAAGCGATCCAGACCTTGTATTATCATATATTAAAGCTAAATAAGCATGAAACAATATCCATAACAACATAAAACTTAATAATGATCTTTATACTATTTAAACTGTTAAAATAAAAATTTTATAAACTACAAATTAAAAAGAACAAGCTATCTGTTTTATTGGTTAATTTGACTTAACTATGACTAATAAACATAAATAAATAGAGATTTAAACTTATTACTGTCTTACACAGTGAAATGCTAAAGTGGATCAAAATGGCTTACAAGTGGATTTCAAGTGAAAAATGATAACCAAGGACTGAGAACAGATCCTATAGCTTCCCAAGAAGCACTAAACCAATAAGCAATCCAAAATCAGCTCTGCTTCAGTCTTTAATCTTCATTACCATTGATTTTTGAATTTCAAGCTATTTTTGAGTATTTTTGTGATTTTTCTGTTTTTACTTCTAAACTGCTTTTAAAGTCTCTAAAAGCTTTAATAAGCTTTCTAGGAGCTTATGTGAGCCTATTCAATCCAAGACAACCATTAATAATATCCTTTGATCATATTTGAAATTCTTTTGAACTTGAGATTTTACATAAACTGTAAATGAAAAGGAAACTTGAAATTTATTATTGATAAAGGTTTACATATACTCAAAAACACTTAACAAGTACTTGAAAGTTTTAAACATAAACTGTAAAGCTTGAAATAATTTAAACGACATACAAAAAGTAAAATTACACTAGATAGATATCACATTGCTTCCTCTCTCCTTTATAATGATCTTTTTGACTCTTGTCGACATCTCTGAGTGATTCCCACCTCATCTTGACCATTGGATCATTGGAATTCATCAAAACTGTACAAGTGGAGTTTTGGCGCCAAATTCCTCTTGAAAGGTGTTTTGTGCATTAAATGCATTTTGGTGTATGTAGAGGTGGAGGGGGTTGAGGTATACACATTTGGGGATAAGGTGAGGTGGAGAGGTGGGGAAAAACAAGCTCTGGTATTGGATTTGCAGTGTTTGTGAGGAGATGTATTAATAAATAGCCGTTGTTTTGGGCGGGGTTTGACCATTTGACTGTGGGATATTATAAACGGGGGTCCAAAATGGGGGGTCACAGGGCATTTGGCTGGGTTCTTTTTGGTTTGGCTGGGTTCTAAATACAAAAAGGGGTCATTTGGCTTGTTTAATATCAAGGACTAACTTTGCAATTCTGCCAAAGTTAAGGGACCAAACCTGAAATTCTTCAAAAGTTATCACAAGGACCAAAACTGCCAATCTTTAATAGTACAAGGATCATTTTTGATAATTTCCCATTTTTAAGTATCCAAGGACCTTATTTGACAATTTTCTAAGTTTAGGGACCTAAGCTGTAATTTTGCCAAAGATTTATTCAAGGACCATTTTTGACAACTTAAAATATTTCAGGGACCTTGAATAACATTTTTCTTTATTTTGATTTACCAGGGACTGTTTTTGACAACTTTTTAAACTTGGGGACTAAAACTGCCAATTATGCAAACTTGATACGTTTTCACCCCGTGATTTTGGCATTTTGCATTTAAAACACATAAAACACTTGTTTGTGATATTTTTATCATTTTGATGCATTTCTGAGTGTTTTCAGATGTTTTTGGCATTCTAAACAGTACAAAAATGATGAGTATTTAGACACTCATCAGTTTTCTTTCTAGATACAATGTATCTTAAGGATACAATGAACTTGGTTAAGTGGTATATATAAAACCATGGGTTATGGGTCAAAACCATTTGCTAGTATTTACCCATTTAGTATATACTTGTATTTACCCATTTTAGCATACACTTAGTTTTTTACCCATTTTAGTTATACTTAGTTTAAGTATATGTTTAACCCAATATGTAACACTAGTTGTTGTACATATGTATCTAAATCATAAAATCACTTATACTTGTTTTAGTGTTTTATGTGAAAGCGTAAGTGTGTTAGAAAACTGTTAGTTCAAACCATTTCGATTTTTATTTGTTTCGTTAAAATGATTTTACGTTTGTTATCGACAAAACATTAGAAGATCGTAAAATATAAATAAACGTTATTACGGCTTATTTGTATTAACAATCTCCCCTTTTTGTTGATGACAAAATATAAAATTATTTTAAGGAAACTAAAATTTAGAAGTTTGAATTTGTAGTTTTTACTTTCTTCTCCCCCTTTTTGTCGAAACAAAAGTGTTTGAAAGAAGGCAACACATTGTTTTTAAGAAAAACATGTGAAAGAATTAAAAGTATAAAGAAATAGAGAGCAAGTAACGGGAAATGATCTCGTCTTTACTCCCCCTTGACGAGTCCATCCCTATGTAAGGGCGTCAAGTAAATGATACTACTTAAGTTTGTTTGCAAATAAGTTTGCAAAAGATATCGTCTAAGAGACGAATGTGCTCCCCCTTGATGATTGCAATTTTTGCAAAGGGATGTCACGAAATGTAAACCTAGTATTGCAAGCAATTTGCAATGTATTGCTTTGACATAAAGCTCCTCCTAGCTTTAGGATGTCAAAGTCTTCATATGTAAATTGAATAATTACAAAACAAAGGTTAGAAAGCAAGTATAATTCACAATTTCTTGCAAATGTGGTCCAAGTTAGTAGAAAGAAAGCTTTACGTCTCACGGATCCTTGATTCCCTCCTAGTAGGGATCCGTCTAGGCAATTTTGAGGGATCCGTTTTAGCTGTTCAATTACAGCCAAAGTGATATAACAAGTAATGTTATCACAAAAATCAACAAAATAACAAGTAGCATGTAATTTCCATTTAATAAAACTAGAGTTATGATATACATGACTCTAAAAACTAAGAAAATAAGAGAATGCATGACTAGGAATGTCTAAATCAACTATCGCTTGATGCTAGGACACCACTAAAATCTTCTAGCTTGCGTTTTGTTTAGGTTTAATCTCGCCTAGTGAAGCGTTCGAGGAGATGATAGAACATGAAACGTTGGTCTTCTCTTACTTCATGTATCAAACTTTCAACATGTTGACAATGATAGCAATCTTTGTCATGGCTAGGTAGTGGTGGTGGAGGAAATGAAATGGATTGATGCGAAGGATCAAGTGAAGCGGCTTGTGGAGCTTCATACGATGGAGGGATTGATGGAGGTGCATTTAAGAATGACTCAACCAAGAATGATGTTGGTGGTAGAGAAGTGTCAACTTCCATATGGTCGGGTGGTTGACTTTGATGATTTGTCATAATCCAAATGGGATTATATGATGAAAACTGTAGGTTATTGGATTTCACATACACATCAAACCATAACACAAAGTAGGCGTATAAGTGGAATTCTAGAGAGAGAAAGTTAGAGGTTTAGGGAACTTTAGTGAGAGAAAGAAAATTCTTATTATGAGCTCCAACTCTCTACCTTGGAAGGTAGAGAGTATTTATAGTCTTTATATAAAACGCCACACACGGGCGTGGATCGGGCATACGAGTGGGTAAAGACCGTCCGAGTCCTCACGGTGTTACTAAACTAAATACTACTTAACATAAAAGTACTATGACTACGAGCTTTCTAACGATTACATATACTTGAGGTGACCGACTCTTTAATACATGGAATTTTTAATTCCTAACAATCTCCTAAGGGAGGTCACCTCAAACATATACTAAAATGACATTGAATACAATCGGATATTACATTAACAATTGATCTTGCATTCTTGATGTAGTACTTTGCTCGAAGCTTCGTAGACATTGATTCCACTCATTGCATGTTTGGTTAATCCAAGTGGAGGTCTTTTATTGATCCACGTGATAATAATGTTGAGCCAGCTTTTGAGATCATCAGCTAATAGAAAATCTCCGATACATCCATTGTGGTGTTGGTATTATGTGATGTTGTGACTTTCGGACCGACATGCTCACATTCTGATCATGATATCTTCTCATCAGAGTAGCGGAAGCTTTCGTTGATTCATGATATTGGCGGCGCATAGCGAAGCATGGAGTTAGAATATCAGAGTCATTGATGCACCAATCATGATTTCTTTCGATATGAATGTGTTTTGTGAGCATGCGGCTATGGATTGACCGCTCCATTACGATCATTTGCAAGCGTCGGGTGTACACGCATAAGGCGGTTAGCAATAAAGCGCCGCGAAAGTGTCTTTGATCACTTTCGATGAATTGAGTACACGCCCACGGTTCCCGTTGATCGGTACAAATACTTGCGCGTGATCGGGTATAATTCGAAGAATTTCCTTGGCGGGGTTTTAGCGTTGCTCTAATGTTCTCAAACCGAACGTCTCAAAGAAGACAACACGGAGTGAGTGAACCAAATAATTTAAGTCCAGCGATTGATGAAAAGAGATTTGAAAAACAATCGTGTATTGCTCAATAGAAATTGTTTTGCAATATAACGAAGGTTTTAATGAAAATCAATTATCAATCATAAAACACCTTTTGATTTGAAAAATTAGTACACGGTCGGCGTGCTAATGAAAAGAGTTTTAAAGCACAAAGACTGGTTTTTCAAAGGTATCCGTCAATCCATAACTGAACCGGATTGATTCAAAAGATTGAATAAGCCCCATTGTTTATTCGGCTTGTCACATGGTTGATCTGTATAATAGATCTCACATACCACCTATCAGGAGCTTGTTAGATGTTGGCTCCAGAAGGCTTTCCATCTTCACGTGAATATGTAAACACATCACTCGGATGTTACGGCAATACCACAAGGATAATGCGTAGGACTCAGATATAATTTCTCTTTCCACATTGTGTGAAACAGAGAGTCTTTATTGAAATTGTCCTAATGAGATTTATTGATGATCTCGTGGCTCTAGACTCAATTTGTGCATTTTTGGATCCTATATAGGAGACTAGGGAGAGGGTCTCCTTCTTCAATATCAACAATCTCTAAGAGAAAGTCGATAGATAATGTAGGTTCCCGTGAGAATGAAACAAGTCCTTTTAAGAGGAACTTGAGTAGCTTAGGAAGTTTAGTGCGGTCGTCCTTTGGGTCCATGGCGTCTTGTCTTCAATACCGTGTTACCTAAGTAACCACCAAGTAGCATATGTATTGAACCGGTTTACGCCTAAGGTTGAATTATTGGAGGGCTATTTCTTTTCACCCCTTTTCACATTCAATTCTTGTTCATTCTTCAACCCCTTGATTGCTTACGAGACTTCATAACTAGAACCTTGTTGGGTTTATTCGATACTAGCTCTCTGGTCGCACTCTTCCCATATCTCACTTTTCTCCTTTTTCAATATACCTAAGGACTCTACACTATCTAGTGGATTGTCCGTGGGTAGATCCTCCCGCTCGGGATCATGGGAACCAATACCTAACCTTATCATCCTTATATCACCGTACATAAAGTAAAGTTGGTCGGTCTATTTGGTATTGTTCATCTGCCATAGGAACCAATTGAAAACCATTTGAAAATCAATCCGGATACTTGTGATATATTATCAAAGCATTTTGTACACGAATTGTTTTTGATATTTTTAGAAGAAGAACTCCCCTCAACATGTGAATCAAGTATTTGAAATAGTTTTCCACACGGAGGCAAGAGGAAAAATTAACTTCTTTGATTACCATTTTCTAAAAATATCAACATCACTTCCCTAATCGAATCAAGTAGATAAAGCATTTTGGGGAAGGATGAGGTTTTCATGATTTTGCTCCCCTCAATATGTGCCTCGAGATTTGAAAAGAGTTTTGCACATACTAGAGGGAACCTGCACATTGAGATAAGTGATCATGTTTCAAATCATAGGTTTAAGATAGATGCTCCCCCTCAACATGTGCATGGAAAATTTGAAATCGTTTGTCACATGTGGGAAGGAGAGCTTGTACATCCTTATAAAACCATTTACCAAATTATCGGTTTAAATCCAATTTAAATCACACATTCTCCCCTATCACAATTATCAAATCATTTGAGATTTGTGATCTCTTATAGATTTAAATTGATTTTGAAAGCTTTTGAGGAGAATTGTGACTTGAATATGAAAGCGTTTTAAGCGATAAGGATCGATTTTGAGATTTTAAACTCCATTGGTTAAACATGCATGATTATCTTTTGAAAACAATTGAATGCCAAATAACTTTTAATTTAATTGAAATCATTCTCCCCCTTAATCAATGACATAGGTTGTTGATTGAGAGATAGATATTTTGACAAATAAATCCAGATGATTATCAAAAATAGAGTCCGAATTATTTTTTCATAGCTTCATTTTCAAAATAAATGTTTTAGAATCGAGCATGGAATTTTGAAAATATGATACAGTATGGCTCTGTTCTTTGACAAGCGGGTTCTTGCTGACATGACAATAAAACCATTTTTTCTCTTTCTCTCAATTTTTTTTTTTTTTAATAAGAATTCGAGCAACATCTAAAGTCCCGTGTCATTCTTTGAATGACAAGACAAAGACCGTAGATATTATCGAATCGAGAAAAACATGACAAATTGACAATTTTTTTTTTTTTTTTTTTTTTTGAAGATTTTTCGAATATTTCAGATTTTTATGGATTTTGAAAGTTTTATAATTTTGTATTTTGTTTTTCGAATAAATATTTACAAGAGATAGATGAGCATAGACCTTTAATCCTCGTCTTCTTCCCACGAAGGCGTTTGAGTGTTTCGGTTGAAGGCTTTTCAAGCCTAGTCGTGGAAGTATGAACTCAAAACGTTCTCTTGGAATAGCTTTGGTGAAGATGTACTTCTAGCTCTAAGTTTGCCTAAGTTCTTGACCCTCATTAGTTGGATAACCAATGCACCAAACACCACGAAGGAAAGAGAGATTAGGTTTTACTGTTGTGGACAAGTTCATATGGAGTTTTTCCATGAAGCAAAGTGAATCGTGGAATGATTTTGTGTGTAGCATCAGATGGCAATACCCGGCTTCACCGGAGAAACATTGGAACCTTTGAGTAAATCGGCATTGTTCTATGACTTCTACAAGAGTTCGATTTCTTCAACTACACCGCTCGTTGAGGAGTTTGGAACACTTCTTTGATGACTGATTCCAATGCTTTCATAAAATTCACTAAGTTGTTTGTTAACAAACTCGGTTTCATTGTCCGTCAGGATAATTCGACGGTTTTGTTAAGTCGAACTGCGGTTGTTTGATGAGTTTGATGATGATATCAGGAGTTTTATCCTTTGTCCTTAAGAACTTGACCCATGTGAATCTAGAGTAATCATCAACCACAACTAACACATATTTCTTCCCAAAGATATTCCGCACTCTCATTGGTCCACATAAATCCATATGAATTGTATGAAGAACTTCGTGAAGAGTTAGTAGGTTTGGGTTTATGGGCATACTTCTTGCTTTTTCCCAATTGACATGCTCAACAAAGATGATCCTTTTCATACTTTAGTCGAGGTAAACCTACAACTAAGTCCTTTCTCGAGAGATCATTGATGGTGCCGAAGTTCAAGTGATTGAGACGACGATGCCATAACCATGACTTTGTTTTAGTAGCCTTTGACAACAAGCGGTGGAGAAGACTTCATCATATCATCGATAGAGATGGTGTAAAGATTTGAACCACAAGTTCCTCTTAAAAGTTCCTTACCATCAAGTTCTCTAACAAAACAAGTATGTTTTCTGAAGGCTACTTCTAGATCGAATCACATTGGCCAAATGAGAAGCAGTTATGACCAAGACCTTCCACATAGTATACCCTAGAGATGACACTATCACCAACAACATAATCACCATAACCCATAATTGCAAAATGATCATTACAATCTAATGTCTCCGATGAATTGCTCACAAAGTTCATGAGCGACGGTTCTCCATATGCTTGGAACAACTGAGTCAAGGTACCACATAACGATTTGAACGATCAGCTGAACACGACAAGAATGGATAATCGATAATTGGGATCCCCATGCAAGAATGGGTTCCACTTGGTTAGTACAAGAATTGGAACACCCACATCGTAAATAGAAACATCCATATCGTAAGTAGAAGCAATGGAATCATTGGGAATAGATGCAATGCCGTGTCCGTATTTGACCTATTCAAAGTATGTTCACTTCTTAAGGAATAGTTCTACCAAGAGGCATCCATTTTCTAGTGGGCATAATCTTAGCGGTTTGAGAGCAAACCATTATTCTTATGGCCAAAAGGTATCCAATAATAACCTATCTTTATAAAAGTTCTTCCTTATGGGTTTCCATCGCTTTCTAACAATCTTTCGCTTTTGCCTTTTTGCCTTCTTTTGCACGATTATTAGCGTTAACAATTTTAAGCGGGCATTTGACAAAGATTAGACAAAGCATTCACACCACATTCATGATTAGTAACAGAATTCAAGCGGACATCATTACAAGGTTTGCAAATAGTATCGAATTGAATTAATTACAAGATGCGCCTAAGGCTAATACTAGAATCAACACGATTCGCTTTATTCAACTCAAGCTTAAAGATCCTAGGTTGGTCTTCTACTCTCTTCCAATGCACATTTTAGCTTGCGAGGTCCTATCATTCCTTGTATTGTCTTGAGACTTTGACCGCCGCTTTAATGTCATTGATTACTCTTATAGAGGGAATTATGGGAACATTAGTTGGTTGATCTACTTTTTGCATTCCCGAACTAGACGCGTGCAGGATTCAGTATTACTAGATGACACATTGATGTATACTTTCTTAAAACTGGGCCTAGAATGGTTTGAAGGCTCGGCACTAGGCAAAGAACAAGGCATCACACTTTGCCTTTTGCACCTAAGGTTAAGGATTTGGGACATGTTGCAATTACACATTCTAGCAGTTCTTGAGATCGTTTGGCCTGGAGGCAAGCAAACCTAATTTCACTATCAAGAGGTTTGTTAATGAAATCCTCTTCGACAATCTCACGAGACATTCTAGACTATCCTTAAGGTGAGCACTGTAGTCATGAAAAGCATGTTCATTATTCCTAAGATGAGGAGGAATATATTGAACTGTCACGTGTATTTGCATCTAAGGTTGACTTTGAGACAACATTCTTATTGAAAACAAGTGGTAGTTTCCCATTTCCATGACTTCTCAGATTCTCAATTTCCCTTTGTAGAGACGTTATTTTTTCGTTGTTTTGGTCACGGGTGACTTTTATTGAATCATATAACTCTTTAAAATGTCGTTTAACCTTTTCATTTTCTTCTAGAAAACTCTCCTTTTCCTTTTGTAAGGCATTAACTAAGTTTTGAAGATGAAAAGTTTGAGAATTCCGAGAATCTAAAGGAGGAGGCATTTGGGAGCCTCTCATATTGTTCTTTTGACCCTTTAATTGAGAGATTTGGGCTTTCAACTTTATGATCGTGTTACAATGAGCTTGAATCTGCTCATCACGCTTGTTAATTTGAAAAGCGCATCAAACTCTGGAGCATCTGAGGATGTCTTGATATTTGAAGTTTTGACATTTTCTTTAAGATGTTGATATTTTAGTTGTAAATTAAAATACTCGACCTCTAGTTTAGAAAAATGTTTAACCAAATTGTCGTGATCATCCAGTTCAATTTTCTCAGTTAATTTAGAATTAGTTTTTCAAGCTCAATGACACGATCATGGGAGACTTTCAGGGCAACAGATAATTCATGAAATTGAGAAGCATTAATAGAACAAGTTGTAGCAGTGAAAACACATCTTGAGCAATACATTCAGAAATCATATTCTCATTCAGTGTATGCAAGTTCTTCCTTTTAATCTCATTATATTTTAATGCTCGCTCATAGTCACTAACCTCAACTATCATAGCATCAAATTCCTTTTCCATTTCTTTAATGTTTGAATTCATTCCCTTTTTAAGATTCTCAAAGTGATCTTTTAGTTGTTTAAAGAAAGGCATGACTTCGGTTAAATAACATTCTTTAGTTTGCTCAAAACCTCTTTCTCCTTCAGGTTATACCGGGTGTGATCCTTTTCTTGCAAGTTTTCTCAAAATCAACAAATAGTTGAAACATAACATATTGACTGATTAAGGTCTTGCTTTTAGTGGCAATTGTTCTAGGAACTAGATGCAGTGGTGTATTTGGAGGACACATGTACGCTCTAGGCATTTTCCTAAAGGGGGTTGGTTTCAACAATATTTTCAGCTTTCTGCTTATCTAAATCCATTTTCCAGAACACTTGTTCGGGAGTTAACAATTTCTGAGGCTTAAACTTGTTTAAGGTGTTGGATATTGGATTTCACATACACATCAAACCATAACACAAAGTGGGCGTATAACGGTGAGTTCTAGAGAGAGAAAGTTAGAGGTTTAGGGAACTTAGTGAGAGAAAGAAAAACTATTATTATGAGCTCCAACTCTCTACCTTGGGAGGTAGAGAGTATTTATAGTCTTACATAAAATCGCCACACAACGCCGTGGATCGTGCATACAAATGGGTAAAGACCCGTCCGTCCTCCACGGTGTTACATAACAAAATACTACTTAACTAAATATAACTATGACTACGAGCATTCTAACGATTACATATACTTGAGGTGACCGACTCTTTAATACCTGGAATTTCCAATTCCTAACAATCTCCCCCTAAGGGAGGTCACCTCAAACATATACTAAAATGACATTGAATGCAATCGATATTACATTAACAATTGATCTTGCATTCTTGATGTAGTACTTTGCTCCCAAGCTCGTAGTCATTGATTCCACTCATTGCATGTTTGGTTAATCCAAGTGGAGGTCTTTTACTGATCCACGTGATAATAATGTTGGGCCTGCTTTTGAGATCATCACTAATAGAAAATCTCGATACATCCATTGTGGTGTTGGTATTATGTGATGTTGTGACTTTCGGACCGACATGCTCACATTCCGGATCATGATATCTTCTCATCAGAGTAGCGGAAGCATTCGTTGATTCATGATATTGGCGCAGCGTAAGCATGGAGTTAGAATATCAGAGTCATTGATGCACCAATCATGATTTCTTTTGAGATGAATGTGTTGAGTGAGCATGCGGCTATGGATTGACCGCTCCATTCTCGATCACGCAAACGTCGGGTGTACTGCGCATACAAGATTAGCAATAAATCGCACGAAAGTGTCTTTGATCACTTTCGTTGAATTGAGGTACACGACACACGATTCCCCGTTGATCAGATACAAAGCTTACGTGATCGAATAATTCAAGAATTTCCTTGACAGGTTTCGCAGAATGCTCTAGCCGTTCTCAAACCGGAACGTCTCAAAGAAGACAACACGGAGTGAGTGAACCAGCGAATTTAAGTCCACTGATTGATGAAACTAGATTTGAAAAACAATCGTGTATTGCTCAATAGAAATTGTTTTTGCAATATAACGAAGGTTTTAATGAAAATCAATTATCAATCATAAAACACCTTTTGATTTGAAAAATTAGTACACGGTCAACGTGCTAATGAAAAGAGTTTTAAAGCACAAAGACCGGTTTTTCAAAGGTATCCGTCAATCCATAACCTGAACCAGGATTGATTCAAAAGAATGTATCGCCCCATTGTTTCACGTCAGTTGTCACATGGTTGATCTATATAATAGATCTCACATGCCACCTACCGGGAGCTTGTTAGATGTTGGCTCCAGAAGGCTTTCCATCTTCATTGTGAATATGTTTGCATATCACTCGGATGTTCTGGCAATACCACAAGGATAATTCGTAGGACTCAAGATATAATTTCTCTTTCCACATTGTGTGAAACAGAGAGTCTTCATTGAAAGTGTCCTAATGAGATTTATTGATGATCTCGTGGCACTAGACTCAATTTGTGCATATTTGGATCCTATATCGGAGACTAAGGAGAGGGTCTCCTCCTTCAATATCAACAATCTCTAAGAGAAAGTCGATAGATAATGTCGGTTCCCGTGAGAATGAAACAAGTCCTTTTAAGAGGAACTTGAGTGGTTTTGGAAAGTTGAAGTGCAAAGCGCCACCGGGTCCATGACGTCTTGTCTTCAATACCGATGTTACCATCAGTAGCATATGAATTGAACCCGGTTTCTGGCCTAAGGTTGAATAAATGGAGGGCTATTTGTTTTCACCCTTTTCTCATTCAATTCTTTTTAATTCTTCAACCCCTTCAATGCTTACCGAGACTTCATAGCTAGAACCTTGTTGGGTTTATTCCAGACTAGCTCGGCCTCAGTCCGCACTCTTCCCATATCTCATTTTTCTCCTTTTATCATCATACCTAAGGACTTCTACACTATCTAGTGGATTGTCCCTGGGTAGATCCCTCCGGTTCTGGCGGATCATGGGAACACATACCTAACCTTATCGTCCTTATATCACCATACATAATGTAAAGTTGGTCGGTCTTTTTGGTATTGTTCATCTGCCATAGGAACCAATTGAAAATCATTTGAAAATCAATCCAGATACTTATGATATTTTATCAAAGCATTTTGTACCGAATTGTTTTTGATATTTTTAGAAGAAGTTCTCCCCTCAACATGTGAATCAAGTATTTGAAATAGTTTTCCACACGGAGGCAAGAGAAAGAATTAACTTCTTTGATTACCATTTTAAAAATATCAACATCACTTCCCTAATCGAATCAAGTAGATAAAGCATTTTGGGGAAGGATGAGGTTTTCATGATTTTGCTCCCCTCAATATGTGCCTCGAGATTTGAAAAGAGTTTTGCACATACTAGAGGAACTCGCACCTGAGATAAGTTATCACGTTTCAAATCATAGGTTTAAGATAGATGCTCCCCTCAACATGTGCATGGAAAATTTGAAATCGTTTGTCATATGTGGGAAGGGAGCTTGTACATCCTTATAAAACCATTTACCGAATTATCAATTTAAATCCAATATTCTCCGATCACAATTATCAAATCATTTGAGATTTGTGATCTCTTATAGATTTAAATTGATTTTGAAAGCTTTTAAGGAGAATTGTGACTTGATTATGAAAGCGCTTTAAGCGATAATGATCGGATTTTAAGACTTTAAACTCCATTGATAAAACATGCCTGAATATCTTTTGAAAACAATTGAATGCCAAATAACTTTTTAATTTAATTGAAATCATTCTCCCTCTCAATCAATGACATAGGTTGTTGATTGAGAGATTGATATTTTGACAAATAAGTCCAGATGATTATCAAAAATAGAGACTGAGTTATTTTTCAAAGCAATTAGTTTTCAGCAGATAAATGTTTAAAGAATCAGAGCATGGAATTTTGAAAACATGATAAAGTATGGCTCTGTTCTTTCTTTGACAAAGCGGTTACCAAATGACAATAAACCATTGTTTCTCCTTCTCCCAAAAATAATATATATATATATTTTATTATATATATATATATATATATATATATATATATATATATATATTTTGAATTAACAACATCTAAAGTCCCGTGTCATTCTTTGAATGACAACACAAAGACCATAGATATTATCGAACCTAGAAAACGCATGACAAAATGACAATATTTTTGAAGATTTTTGAAGTTTTTCGATTTTTATGGTTTTTGAAGGTTTTATAATTTTGTATTTTGATTTTCGAATAGATATATACAAGAGATAGATGAAGATAGACCTTTACTCCTCGTCTTCCTCCTGAAGACGTTTGAGTGTTTCCGGTTGAAGACTTTTCAAGCCAAGACGTGGAAGAATAAACTCAAAACGTTCTCTTGGAAGAGCTTTGGTGAAGATGTCCGCTAACCGATATTCGATCTCACAAAATAGAGTTCCACCACACCTTTTTCCACTTGTTCCCCGATGAAATGATGTCGAATGTCGATATGCTTTGCTCTTGAGTGTTGAACGTTGTTGCAAGCAATAGCACTTTTATTATCACAAAGATGAGGATTTTGTTGAATTCAAAGCCATAGTCGATAATTGAGATCTCATCCATAGGATTTGAGCACAACAAGATGACATGGCTATGTATTCACCTCTGTAGAGGAAATAGAAGTACTCATTTGCTTCTTTGACGACCAGCTCACACGCTTATCACCCAAAAGCGAGCACCTCGGGGCGTGCTTCGACGAGTATCTTGACATCCCATGATCGCATCGCGATAGGTCGTTAGTGACATACCTGTCCTTCGGTACCAAAGTCCCATATTGATGGTTCCTTGGAGATACCGAAAGACCCGTTTAACCGCTTCAAGGTGCTTTTTAGTAGGCTTAGCCCGGTATCTAGCACACATGCAAACAGCGAACAAGATGTCTGGTCTACTAGCTGTGAGGTACATCGGGGATCCAATCATACTACGATATTTTGTTTGGTCAATCATGATCCCTGAGTGGTCCTCATCTAGTTTGGTTCGATCAATCATGGAGTGTCAACAGGGTCACTTGAATCAAATCCAAATTTCTTTAAGATCTCGGTTGCATATTTAGATTGATTTATGAAAATGCCTCCACGACTTTGTGAAATTTGTAATCCCAAGAAAAATGACATTTGTCCCATCATTGACATTTGAAATTTTGAACTCATTTCATTAGAAAAACGATCACATTCCATTGGGTCAGCCGAGGTAAAAATAATATCATCAACATAAATTTGAACATGAGTTAAATGTTTGCCTGACTTCCTAGTGAACAATGTTGGATCAACTGCTCCTTTGCTAAATCCGGTTGATAGAAGAAACTTTGACAACGTATCATACCATGCCCTTGGAGCTTGCTTTAAACCATAAAGGGCCTTCTTCAAACGATAAACGTGAGTAGGATGCTCTTGCTTTACAAATCCTTCAAGGTTGGTGGCGTAGACGACTTCTTTAAGATCTCCGTTCAGGAATGCCGTCTTACGTCCATTTGATAGACTACCATGTTCTTACTTGCAGCATTAGCCAAAAGATTCTAATTGCCTCGATTCGAGCCACAAGAGCAAAAGATTCTTCAAAGTCTATACCCTCCTCTTGACGGTATCCTTTAGCAACTAATCGAGCCTTGTTCTTCAACACATCACCATGCTCATCAAGTTTCACTTTGAAGATCCATTTTAGAGCAATAATCATAGCACAATCTGGAGCGGTACTAATTCCCATACATCTAGTCGATCGAACTCATGAATTTCATCTTGCATAGCATTGAACCCGCTATCTTCATTCATGGCGGTTTTAACATCTTTTGGTTCGATCTTAGAGAGTACGGAGTTGAAGAAGCACCATAAGGCATCGGTTTCAATTTGTTTCCGTGTGGATCGGATGATTGGTGCTAAACCGTTAATGACACAAGCTAGCCACTTGTGAATGGCTAACCCGTGTAAAAAACTTAAAAAGCGGTTCAAACACTAATGCAATTAAGATCGAGGAGGAATATAGTGGATTCCTCGGGTCGTTAAGTCCCACTGAGGATGAATGGTGTTTAACACGCATGATGTCGAATAATCACTAGGATAGTGATCGAAGGATTTTGACTTATTTATACCTAAAGAAAAGTTTTGTAAATTACGTGGGCTTAAATGAAAATTAAATAAAATTAAAAAGTTAAAATATATTAAATAAACGCTATCACTATTTTTAAAATCGATTAACGTTTAAAACCTAAAACGTACGCTTAAATAAAATTACGTAAACGTACAAAATAAAACGTGAGTTTTAAGAAATAAAATGCCTACAAATATGAAAATGATATTTTTACAATCCTAATAATAAAAGAAAATTATTAGAAAAATAAAATTATTTTTAAAACTATTTATTTAATTATTATTAATTAAAAACTATTTATTAAGTATTTAAAATGCACTAAAATATAAGAAAATAAAAAATTAACCTAGAAAAATGAAATTATAACTTAGAAAAATCTAAAATATGATAAAACTTATTTTAAAACTGAAAATATATTTTTTAAACTTTTTATCTATTTATTATTAATTAAAAACTATTTAACATTAATTAAAATGCTAGAAAATACTATTTAAGCTAAGAAAATTCTGGAAAAATACTTTTTATGACTTTTATATTTATCTTAATCTATGAAAATTGAAAACATAATTTTTTAAGCTTTTTCTGATTTATTTGTATTAAAAGCTATTTAAAAGGATTAAAACTAGTTAAAATAAATAAAAATAGTAAAAAGTGATGGAAAAATATGAAAAATTCAGGAAAATACTAAAATATTATTCTAAACCTATGAAAAATATAAAAACATATGCTTATGTTTGAGAATATGAGGTCAGCATGAAATTTGCTTTTTAATAAGACTTCAAAATAAGCCAAAGTCCACAAATGGATACCAAATGAACACAGAAGCAAGGTTATGCTATAATTACTTAATACTAACCTATTCCAACCATACTAAATCTCTGAAAAGCAATTTAAGCCAAAATTTAAACAAAGCTAAACTAGTTTTGATTTAGAAATGGGACAATATTATGGCTGATCTAGGAGTGGGGTCCACAGAGCATAAGCTCAAAAGCTTGACTGAAATAGATAGTCAGCTGGGTGGTGATTCCAAAGAACCAAGAAACACCTATTGGGGCCCACTGAGGTGGCCTGAAGGACCCACCAAAGTGGTGGTGATGGCCACTGTTTTGGAGGTGCACAGCTGCACAGGGCAGCTTTTTGAGAGGTTGCTTAAAATAGACAAAGAAATAAGCAGTCTATAAGTGAATTAAAAGTAAGCTAATATTTTTCTAATTTAGTTAAGCAACTAAATATTACTATCCCAAAAGCATTTAGACTAAATATTAATATTAAGCACACACCAAAATTATGAAATTTATTCAAAAACTGTTATTGGGAAAATTTTGACTTTTTATATTATGAACTAGTTTGACTTTTATGAGATTTGAATCCAATTTGTTGACTAAGAATGTTGTAATAAGCTATACTAAAGCTAAAAGAAGCTACTCTAATGAATTCTAAACACAAATCAAGCTAATGATCATCTAATTCCTATCAGATAAGCAAATTAAGACAGATTTGATTAGATTTTGACTTTCAATGGAATAGAATGCAAATAGTGGATTGATTTGAGTCTATTATACCTAAAAGAGACTTATCAACTGAGCTTATCCCTAAAACTAACCTTAAACACAGATTTAACAATAAATCCAAACACCCCTATATAAGGCAGTTTATGAAGCTTTAAACTTTAAAACAAGTGTTTAAACTAAGAAAGCTATTTAATAACTTATATTAACTATATTGAAACAGTATTAAGCTAAATTTAACAAGATTATAGTACTTATATTAAGAAATGCAAATTTCAAGGGATTGGCTTACAAATTGAGATTATTCACAAAAAGAGAACCTGATAACCGATAACACCCCTAATAGCTTACCACTAAGCCTCTAAACCCAAGCAATCTATAATCAACCTTGCTTCAGTCTTTAATCATCATTTTCATTGCTTTTTGAATTTATAACTAATTTTTTAGTATTTTTGGTATTTTTGAATTACAAATATAAATTGACTTTGAAGATTTTCTAAAGCTTATAAAAGCTTAAGAGGGAGCTTATATGAGCTTTAAGGTTCTTAAGAACAACTAATAACAGTAATTGAGAATTTTGAGAATTTAGACAAGATATTAGACATAAACTGCATTCGTACATAAAAACTGAAATTGAAACTGACATTAGGATTTTATTACACTGAAATCACTTAACAAAACACTTAAAAGCTTCAAAATACACTGTAATTTGAAAATTACACTATTTGACACTACCTAAACTAATTTTACACTACTTACTTCTCCATACTGCTTCTTTTTCTTT